>JAQGDQ010000006.1:0-407500 GCA_030141605.1 Tubiluchus corallicola | reverse complement strand
CAGGATCTTGCTTGGGAACAAGAAAAAATGAACTAGGTAAGTTCTAGCTAGCTGTTAAAACTGTTACTATTACAACAGCATGGGCTGCGAGGCATTGTCAAGTGTACACAAATGTGTTGTCTGGTACACTTAACCTTTGACCTTTTCACGATCATCATCAGTCGCTGGAACTGTGAAAAGGGTTATTGTCAGCCTGATACCAGAAGTTTTTAAGAGATGGGTTGCACTGTGATTCAGTTTTGCCTATCAGCTTGTGTTTGTTTGGATGCACTTTAAAAATCATTGAACTGCTACAAATTTGAAACAGGTTTAGGTCATTGCAAATTTTAGACATATATTTATACAGAAGGTTAAAATGTCAAAGGTCATAAAATCAAGATGGATGTGATCTTTTACAAAGAATGTGCAAACCGTAAAGTAAGTTGTGCAATTTGCCAGATGCCATTTGCTTTGAGACAAGTTCAGCTGTTGTGTACAAACACATCTTGGAGTCATAGGACTGAAGGCCACGTGCAAATGTGGTCCACGTATTTTGCCTTTGTCCTTCGTGTTGTGTGTACTCTCTCAAAACAAATGTTTAGAAATATTAACACTAAAGTCAGAACAGTAGGCGCTGCTTAATAGACTCACGGTTAATAGACTCAATCGCTTAATTGACTCAAAAACGCCTGGTATGGGCCACTTCTATTCAAATGTACATAAAAACTGTCGGTATATGACTCAAATAACTCTGCATAATTGACTCAATATTTTTCCTTCACATACTTAAAATAAGACAATTGTATGTGCCCAAAGAGCTTTTACTGTTTTTGTCATCTTTGCGCTAATTTTGTGCACTATAATATGTGTAGCAACAATCATGTTAAGTACCGTTTTGTTTGTAAGCAGGTATCATGCGTTAATACACCAGGGTAGCGGTTTTGCTTTGAATATGTTACCCGCACTTCCACTGCAATTAACCTCGTTACCCAAGAATTTCTGGATGCTCAACATTTAATCTTTTGTCTAACGTTCTCCTTTTGATGATCTGTTGCAATTCATGCTTTCACACTTAATGAATTAACACTCAAAGATGCAGGTACAGTAGTAGAAGTAGCGGGAAAAAATTGGACTGAGCATAAGTCATGAAAAGACCAAAGTTTTGACAATGTGGACAAACCAGCAAAATGATGTGCAAATAACAGTGGGAGGTCAACTGGTTGAGAACCTTGCCAGCTTTTCATATCTTGGCAGTGTGATGAGTTGTGATGGTGGTGCAGAAAGCGACGTCAGGGTGAGAATTGGCAAAGCAGCAGTATTTAGGAAGATGGGAAAAATCTGGCCAAGCAAGAAAATTGACCTGAAAATCAAGCTTCGTTTGTACAACACCATTGTGCTGCCGAAGGCTCTTTATGCCAGCGAAACCTGGAAAGTCACAGCGGCGATATCGAAGAAACTGGATGTCTTCCACCTTAAATGTCTACGGAAAATCCTAAAAATATCCTATCGCGACCATGTTACCAATGTGGAAGTCCTACAGCAGGCGCAGTCGAGGCGGTTGCAGGAAATAGTCGCAGAGAGAAGACTGAGACAGGCTGGACATATTCTCCGTCTACCAGAACAACGCCACTCCAAAATAGCGTTATGCTGGGAACCACCTGGTGGAAAAAGGAAAAGAGGTCGGCCAAAGACAACGTGGCACCGTTGGGCTATGAACAGACGTTGGGAGAACATCGAGAGAGAAGCCGCCGATAGAACCCAGGGGAAAATGCTGTCTGACCAATGTGCATCCGTGCACAGGAAGGACTAAGGCATAAGGTAAGGTTAGGTGTTTAAACCTATTTTAATGTTACAAGCATACAATAATGAGTTTGAAAATCGTTTGGTAGGTCCATCTGTAGTTGACTGCTGTGTTTAAAATTACAAGTCCTCCAAAAGAGATTTTCGTTGAACTGGTAACGTTTGGATTTTGTTAATGAAATTATAGTACAAAGTTATAAAATTGGCAAAAATTAAGAGCAACCCAAAAAACTAATAATAAATCAGCCGGACAATCAACAGAAGCATGAAATGTACCTTAAACATTGGGAAAAACTCCTTGGCTGCTTGAGTAAAGAGTGTGTATTGACAATATGTCAGCACAGTATCAATTTTCACCGTACTTTTTTGCAAAACTTCACTGGAAGTAACAATAATGTTCCACTATAACACAATGTTAAATATTAGAAATGCTAGCACTTCTTTAAAATTTAAACAAATACTTTGAACAAGAAACATAATTTTGATGCTAAAGATGTATAATTTGGAAGTTTAAAATTAGATCTATAACAATAACGATGAAAACTGCCAATATTTTCGAAATATCATGAGATTTTAACAACACAATATAGTTCCTTACCAACATCAATCAAAACAACTACAGACTCGTCAAGACATTTATAAACTGCATGTGTTTAAGTTCTTCATACATCCAACAGAAAAAAGAAAAGTTCTTAAAACATATTTGAGAAATATTAATAAACTTAAAAGCACAGTCAGACTGTGGTGACAATGGAAATGTTCTTAACATATTTAACAGGTCATGTTTTGCATATACATTGCAAAGATGCCCGTAAAGCTAAAGTCAATCTCAAACAAGAGATAAATGCTTACTTTAGTAAAGGCAGCTCATAACTAGTAATACCAATATGGTTCACTTTCCCTGCATTTTTTGCTTTTTGTAATGCTGGCAGTGTTTCACTTAGTACTTTATCAAGAGAAGGTGCAAATTCCATATCGTGTACCTAAAAATAAACATATATCCTCATTGCAGCACATGTAATTAATGTTTAAAATTACAATTAATATAGGAATTATGCAGAACGACATCTTTATAAGCTACTGAAATATTGTTATTTTAATTAGTATTGTGTTTGATTAGTATCATTGTCTGAAATGATAATAGTTTATATACTTGAAAATGTACAGAGCATTAAATTGTGAAATGCATAAAATTATAATTAGGTCAACAATTTTATAAAATATTGCATATTGCATAAACATAAAAAACAGTGTTTATATCGCAGAAAATTTCAGTTGACAAATGAATTTAATATTTATTACAGAAACTTCAATCAATAAAGGTTTATGAATAAAGCGAAACGTCCTGCTTTTACGTAGTCTATTGACCAGCAGTAAAATACCAGCTTTTATCAACAAGGTAAAGGTATAAAAAAGTGCAGTTACATTATCACAGTGCTAACCTCTGAAAATTTGTAATAAAGGGTTTTGTAATAAAGTTTGATTTGTCTTTAACATATCATCTTCAAAATGACTGGTTGGTTGAATAAGTGAAGTGGCATTGTAAAACCTGCTATATGAGTTTGATTTGCCAGGCATATTTAAATCATTTGTGACAACTTTATTTTTATAAAAAAATGTCAAAATTATCAATTAAAAATTAACTACAGAAAGGCAAGAAATAAGCAGCAATACTCTTTTCTGCACTATCAAAAATTTCAACAGAGATAATCATTTACATATTAATAGCATGCAGTTCTGTATACTTTCTGAAAAATCAATACTACCTGAATCACATCAATGTAATTGAGTTTCAGTCTATCTAGGCTTTCATCTATACTCTGCAATGTTCTCTGTGCACTAAAATCAAACATCTCTTCAACATTTGGTTTGTAACGACAGACTTTTGTGGCGATGTGATAAGACTGACGTGGAATATTTTCAAGAGCCTAAAACATTGAATTAAATAATAAACATGAAGTTTATTAAGGAAGCAAATAAAAAAATCAGATATGTTGGGCATCGGTTATCGCACTAGCCCATATACCACACAGAGCAGTACTAGATCCAGCCTATATACTACGCGCAGTACTTAGGAAGATATCTAGTGTACATTAGTGCTTACACAACTATCTGAGTGTGATGCCATTGTTGTTTTGAAGTTAAATTGTATGTGTATATCATAAGGAATTGGATGACACATAAGGATGGTAATGCAAATGCACATGTATTGCATTTAAATCTTACCTGGTCTGAGCTGTTAACAATTTATGTTTAACTAAATTAGATTCCATTTGACTATTCAACAAATGTGGCACAAATTTGTGCAGGTGATAGTAAGCTGTTATAATTTTGTAGTGAGCTTTAAAATTTACAGTTTTCATACCAACATTTTGAGTCTGTCAGGAACATATGAAGGTCACCAGTGCATGGAGCAAAAGCAAATTGCACTGATTAATGATATTTTCCATGCCTCAGGCAATTTTCTTTGCTTCTGCATATTTAGCAATGTCAAGGGTTCTTAAAAGGACAAGAAAACACTTCGTAAATAAAACTTGCAATAAAATTGTCATGAAATTTTGTATCATCATATATGCTCTGTTGTTGCATGCAGAGCTCGTATTAGCAGTAACGCCATATGAAAATTGTAAATTTAAACTCCCATGATGACTATTAGGTGCAGTCATTTTTATGGCAAGATATAAGATTGAAAGAATAATCAGAGCATTTGTAATACATTTCGCTAACTAAGCAAAAGTATAAATTCCTTTATATCGTTATTAAAATCAATAATGTGTTTTTTTTTATGGGCCAGTGGTGCACCTTGGGATAGTGATACAGTAACGTTTTACCAGTTGGCATGAACATTTTAAATTACTAAGAATTTTCTTTTCCATTTACATAAGTCTTTCAAACAGGTAAGCATAATGCCAAGTAATATAACTTTGTCTGAAACGTTTTTTGGGTATAAAAATCCTTTTTCTTATTAAATGGTGCTGGTCATTTCCTAGGTGATTATCATGTTGGGTGCCATTTATCGCACTAGCCAATATATCGCAGTTGCGCTACTACTCATGCACTAAATTTGCAAGGAACCAGTGGTCAGCCCAAATACCGCATTGATGATTTCACTGACTCTTTTAACTTAACATTTCCTTTTATGAAAAATTGTGCCTTTATTTCAACAGTATTAAGTACTTGTTCGCTGAGTGCCATCAGTTTGTGTCACGAAAATGTGCTCGATCAGGTAGCATGCACTACATAGGCATTGTTTTTCAGTGACTTGTTTAACCCATTCACTGAAAAAGATGGTTTACTGGCCCGTATACCAACTTAAAGTGAAAAAAACAGTATTTGACGAAGATCACCTGCCTAAATAATTCACATGACGCAAGGCAAAATAAAAATGACGTACCTTAACAAAATGTTAAAATTGCCCAAAAAGCTGGCCTATTTAACCTCATAAAGATTAGCTCTAGAAACCAAATTTAGTATTGCCCATCCAAATGGTTCAGAATTAATATTTTATCAAATGCCTAATTTATATTTAATTAATTACTTAAATTACATTGTTATTTTAAATATTATTATTATTAAATAAACAAGAACGAATGCTGCCACTAAGGTAAACTCGGCCCAGTTTCTGCTGTGGCATCTGGGCACGCCCTATACTGCGCACCTTTGCCAGGATAGCATTAGGAACAGCATTAACAGTGTTTCAGAACTAACTTCACTTGATGATCCTATTCTTATATAAACTTTAATAAACTGTTATACAGCAACCACATCTAAATAAATTGTTCTAATAACATAATTCTCTCATCACAGACTTCAATCTCTCTTACAAGCTTCGACTTTTAAGGGCTCTACAGCAGATTACATAATTATTGTTATTACAACGAATGACAGAATAAGCTGCAGTAAAAAAATTTCCATCGGATATTTTATTGTTGTTTGTATAACTATAGAGGACATTGTAAAACTATTTTGTTTGCTGTAATGTACTATAAGCTTTATTTCCTTGCTTACAATTATGTAACGTGTTGGTGAAATGTATGGATAAACTAAACTGCAATCTGTGGCCTCCAAGGAAAGCACATTTAACTCTAAAGTTACAACGTAAAACTAGATCATGCTGCCTCTAACAATAACATTATGCTTAAAATTGTTTTGTAGGTTATGTTGTATTATTTGCTAGTCATGCTTTTTATTTCTACTTATGTAGTTTATAGTTTGCATACAGTTTATCTCTTCATATAACCACATTTTATCAGGAAGACCTTGCAGAATCATCTTTCTAGGAAGACTTTACAAAACAGCTATGTGAAATTATAACATGACAATAACAATAACCATCATTGATTAATAATAGGTGAATGTTTCATGCTAATATATCAGTTATTTCAAACTATTGTATAAACAACATACAACGTATTCAAGTTATTAGCTTTACGTGGTACAGTTTATACAGCACACAGAACAGAAAAATCGCGACAGACTGCCTGTTGAGCAAATTATTCTAAGAATATCGTGTGAATTTTCCTGACCAACCAATCAGTGCATTCCACATGATCACCATCTGATGATCTAGGATGCCAATATCATCAAAATTTGCTACATGTCATAATATGATATATCATATAATATAATATTTATCATATATAATTTGTAAAACAGAAAATAATGAACAAAACGTAGCGTAGGTAAGATACAGAGTTTACAAACAATAGCAATAGCATTACGACTTGAAGTTTTTCTGTTATGCTTTTTTATAATTTGAAATCATTCTTCAATTTCTGTTGACAACAGCTACAGTGCAGATGAAACTTTTAGAACAAAAGTTTTGTTTATTGTGGAATATTTGTACATACAATAGCATATCACTTTAAATTGCTTAAAAAAAAACCCCAGTTTTGTATTTCATTTTGCGTGAAATTGGAGCATTGTTTGATTATCTAGTCAGCAGCATAAATTATTTTCGAACTTGATGAGGTGATGGAAATAAGAAATAACATTAATATTACATTGCCATTTAGTTTATTTAAAATTACTAAACTTAATTATTTGGATAATATAAGACTTCTTGGAAAAAAGAATAAGAATTCCACATAAGCTATCATTCTGTGCTTAAAGATTTTAATAGGCATGTCCAGAGACCTTCCTTCTATCATGAATGAGGTGTTTCTCGACAAGAATTTCCGTCAAAACTATACAGAGAATCGAACAAAAAACTGCTATGAACATCTGTGTTCTGCATTTTATTGTTGAGACAACTTATATGCGAAGATCATGTGTTACCCTGATTACCACAAAATTATACAAACAATTAAGCTCCAGCGATAAGTATACCTTTCCAAGAACAGTTTCCGAACGGCCATTGCCATACCATGGAGCTGTGTCTATGTAATTAATTCCATTGCTGATAGCTTCTCGTACAATGTTAATGCCATCATCTTCTTGCGGTGTATCAGCAAAACAACCACCCAGTCCAGCACCACCTAAAGAAAGTACAAATTTTGAAGGCAAGGTTCTGGGAAAACAATATTCTGAAGCATTTTACAATAAAAATGCTTTCATTTTAAACTGCAACTATTTATGCTCACTTCACTTTTTCAGCACTATTCGTAGCATGAAATGCCAATGATAACAATATTATATGCATAATATTTTCCTATACTTAAGGCGCGTCAAGCTATATATAATCATTATCTAGTAAAGTTCACGCTGAAGAATGTGAAGGTGACATCAACAAACAACTAAAAATTACCTGGTTATAAATGAAAACTAAGGTGAGAAAACATTTTACTTGAGCAATTAATGGTAGGAAAAGTAATTTTACTGAAAGGAAACCTCAAAAAGGTGAAAGACGAAGCAAATATATTAGCAATATTTTTTGTCACTGTACCCCAACTTCAGCCACAAACAGTTAAGCTGTGTATCTATCCATCTATCTATCTACATACGTGCATGTATGCACGCACGCACACACACACACATATGTATGCATATATGTAGTGTATGAAACTACAAAGCTATAAAAGTAGCAATCCAAGAATGTGCCCTACAGTTTAAATAGTGTATTTATGTAGTTTGTTACTTTTGCCAGGATTGTTGTTACCATAAACAACAATACTGTGCAATGAAAAATTCACGCCAGTCTGTCATTAGTAGTGTCAAATGCCATAATGCCATTTATTTAAGACTGCATAAATGCACCAAATATTCAAGAAAGTTCTTGTTCCCAAATCAGCAACGATAATGTTTTGCTATTCCAGAAGAGAATGTGTATGCAAAGCTAGTAGTTAACTTAACAGTAGTTGCACTATTTATTAGAATAACAAAAGACAAGTAATGTCTCAAACTGCTGTGATAAAAAGCTAAAATTATACACGAAATGACTCCTGACAAGCAATATACCCGCCAGTAAGCTATTGTTTCAATTTATATTGATCCACACACGTCCAACATATACTCACGTAATTGGTAGACTACACACATTCCTAAATTTGCAAAAGTTTCTTGTCACAAGTGATTATTTAAAGAGGGAGAAAAGGCAATCTTAAAATGTTTTGAAAAACTCACAAAGTTATATTATTTAGGATTACGCTTACCTGCTTGAAGGATGTATGTAACTAGCAAACACAATTCTCAATAATTTAAAACGTTTGGGACAATTGATAAAATGTCAATGAGTCACTATCCCAATGTGCACCACTGACTCACCAAAAAATGCAGTTTAAATCTTATTGACAAGATACAGTAATCTACACTTTTGCTTAGTTACTGAAGTGAGCTAAAATGCTCTGATTATTCTTTCAAACTTTACGCTAAGTTTATCTAAACCTACCATCAAAATGGCTGTGCCTAACGGTTTATAGCGGGAGTTTAAATTTCCAAGTCTTATACAGAGTTGCTGCTAAAACAAGCTGTGTGCACAATAAGGCAGTATGTAGATGAGACAAAATTCCAAGACAAATTTTTTTAACTTTATGTTGGTAAGGGACTTTCCCGTGCTTTAAAATTCTCGATTTTTCTTACCAAAACTGAGAGCTGAAACCTTTATGTTTGTTGAACCGAAAAAGTTGTACTTCATAATTTACCATTAGCAGTTAACTACTAGCTTCACCTCCGCATCACTGATGACTCTGATGATCACAACCTAAACATAAAACATAATAAACAAATGAACATAACAGTTTTAGTCAATTATTCATGTCAAGTATGTTAGTTTATCGCTTTGCCTTTGTTGTGATGTGTGTGCCCAGCAGTTTTCGGGACCAGTTCATGCTAAATAACAACTCCCTTTAGTAGACAACCAATGTCTAATCCTCAGATAAACTGATTCGTTAGACGTGAAAATAATTATAATTAATCAAAATTTTAGGCTTTTTATATCTCTTTGTAAAATGTTAATTGTGGCATTTGAACAGATTCAATGTTGTTTTGCCTGTATCTACATTGTACGTACTATTCAATGTGCTAAGAACGTGAATTATTTACTTTGTCTATCACCTAAAAAATGATAATACTGTAACATTTTTTATTTTTTATTAATAAGAATAAATTATAACAGAATAAAGTAGATAAGTATATTTCGTTCTATTAGTATTCCTGCTGACAAAACGAAAAGTGAGATTACAGCAACTGTTCCTGATTTAAAAACAAATGTGAGTAAAGCTGCCTATGAATAAAAAATAGTCTGCAAGTTGCTGGTATAGTACACTGCAGAGAAAAAAATTCACGAAAAGGAACATCTCACATATACCTGCCTACATATCTCAATAACCTCTTATGAGCCAAAATTTAAAAAGAATGCTGAACAAAATGCTATTATTATTGCTTATAATTAGAACAAAAGAGCGGGAGAATTTATAATAAGATTAGCTCGGAAAAGCAAATATTGTTGGTCGTAATGGCTCAGCTTTTATAAATAAGGTAATATTAATAATTTTAATAAATTTAAAACTTAAATTTAAGAAACTATACTACTATTTTATTACTTAATTTATTATTACTAAATAAGGCAGAAAAATGACCATTAAGGTTTCATTTATGGCATTTAAAGAGTTTTTAAAAGCTTCAGCTTCTTATGTCATTATTTTGGCAGCTCACGTACCACGTACACCACTTCAGCCAGCCCAGGTACTGCATGCGTTATATATAAACCAAATACTGTACACTGCGGTATACGTGTGCTAAATAGCTCCTAACAATATTTCTTTTGTTGTTTTAAACATCTATACTAGACAATCAGCCTTCATCCCTTATCAGAGTACTCCACTGACTCCTGCCTGCAGCTAAAATTTTCAACTCTTGTGACGTTATTGTTAAGTTTGGTCTCAGCAATTATAAATCTTTATTAATCCTTTACATCCAATTTGTTTTGCTGATCTTAAAGGTGTTGTTTCTGGCAATCTCATTAGTGTCCTATCCATCTTAACCTTGTGATTCTATTTTAGTGCTATAAGTTTCTCTTTGGTTCTGTTATACAGCTTGTATATACTGTTATACTAATTTGAAATGACATACAGCCATTTTATTTTTAAGATTCTTCCAAGTAGACCTCTGTGGAATTATCTATTTCTGTTTCGCACATTGCAGTCAAATCCCACATTTCATTATTATACATGAAGATACTAGCTGCATATGGATTGAAGAGTCACGGCCCTGTTTTGAGGCATAGTTTCTTGCAAAAACTGATTTATTTCGGATAAAATCATAAATTGCCTGCTGTTTCCTAGTTTTGATACCATCTTCTGTGTTAAGTAGTGATTCCATGTATTTGCAAAGCTTCGAGTATAGATCTCCATCATGAAATGTTATATTTGTCATTTTTTGTGTTGCTGGCTGTGAGATATTTTTTTAATAATTTAGGGCTGATTTCAAATCGTCAAATTATAGTATTCCTCTATTAACAGCATCAAAAGTCTTGCTTATATCAAACCATAACAAATTAACTGAGTAAGAACTAGAAGTTATGCCGCCATCTTTATATTACTGTACATAGTAAAAAGCAAATTTTGTGCATGTTCAGACCCAATTAAGTGCGTTTCTTCAACAGCAGCTATGTCAGTTTTGTGTCTGTTGCAATATGTGTTTGCTTTACATCAGATTTCAAGCCTGTACAATTAAATATGACATTTCTAAGATGTTTCCCTTGTATAGTCTTACAGTAGACCATTCAACAGATCAATTATCCTATGATTTAAAACACATTTTCTTAAATGAGTTAAATCCAGCTTTGCTCTTTTCTTGTACAGTTTTTACTGGCGTTCTCGCATCATCCTCCCATTGTTCATAAATGTGAAGAAGTTTCCAACATCCACATCATGAATTCCTTTAATAACATTGAAAGCTTGTATTAAATCAGCAAGCGTAGGCTGCGTCCTTATAGTTAATAATGTATGCAGACATATAGACATTTAATTCATTGAAATAAGGAAGAGTCTAGGTTATTTCAAATTATTATTTGTATTATAACTGTGCGTGTATTGCAAAATAAATAAAAGATTATATTAAAGTTGAAAGGATCCGGTCTTTGGTTTCAAGAAAAAGTCTATTGTTTTCAAAAACTGCTGTGAGATCTGAATAAGCAGACATTTCTAGAATTTTCCATCTTTGCATGTTGGCATCAGTGTCTAATAAGCTACCAAACCAATATGCCAGTACTGTCTGGAATCCGTACTTTATTAAATACGTATGTTTGATCAAGGGTGTCCAAACAAGAGCTACAAAAATGATTGAAGGGTTAAAGAATGTTCCATATTGTCAGCGACTTAACCGTCTAAGTCTGCATCTACTATTATATTAATATTCTTGGTATATATATATATATATATATTTATTTATTTATATATAAGATTCGAGGCTACAGCCCGGACGAGGGCACCATTTGCGGCGATCTATATATCAAACGAAAGGTCTCGATCTAGTGTCGTGCCATTGATGGTTTATTTTTCGAATCGGGCCCACCGGGAGGAACGGGGGGCGAAAAACCTCCAAAAATGGCCATTTTTCGGCCGTTTTTTGCAAAAGTTATACGGCTGAGATGTAGAGAACGGGAACGGGCCGAGGGGGGTGCTGGGTATGGATAGATAGCCCGTTCAGCGGTGGGTGTCATAGGCCTATTTAGAATTCCCAAGAGGGCCACGGGGTCCCGCAACGGGCGTTTTCGCGGACCCAACACGCGATTTTTTCGAAATTTTGATCAAACAGCCTGCGGGAAAAACGTTCTAGCGGCGCCTGGTGGGACTCTCGGAAGGAGATATGCAGCTCTTTAGAAAGAGGAAGAACAGGGCTACACGATGATGTGGGCTATATTTTAGGGCAGGTCCACCGAGAGGAGTACCGACGAGTTAATTGGATGTTCTATTTTCGGCAATTTTCGCTTAGAAAACTGCTGACGCAAAGGCATTGTTGTGACGTCATCCATTGTACTCTGCTGTAATCTTATAACTTTAATTCAGCAAAAAGCTGCTACAGGCAAAGTAAACAAACAGTAGACACGATGTTACGGGCTTTGTGTTATAAATGTGGACTAGGTAGGATGTTCGCGTATTATTGATTACACGTGTATTTATACGCAATCTTTTGCGGGGCCTTTGCTATTTATTATATTATAGCACATAGTTTCAACTTTGTGAAAAATGTTTGGAATGGTTTTGTTGTAATGCTGTGCTGTTGGTGCTTGTGCTATAGGTGTTGTCATCGTTGCCACCATCATCATCATCATCAACATCATGATCACCACGTGAGGTGGTGGATTTGATGTGGTGTGGTGGTGGTGTGCTTTGTGTGTTGTGCTATGGATGGTGTGGTGGGGTGATAGGGTGTGTGGGGTGTGGTGTGGGTAGTGTGGTATGGAGTGGGTGGCGTGGTGTGTGGGTGGGTGGGTGTTGTGGTGCGGTGTGGTGTTATGGTGTGGTGCAGTGCGGTGTGATGTGGTGGAGTATTATGGTGTGGGTGGTGTGGTGTGTGGGTGGTGCGGTGTGGTGCAGTGGTATGGTGTGCTGCAGTGTGGTGTGATGTGGTGGAGTCGTATGGTGTGGTTGGTGTGGTGTGGTATGTGGGTCGTGCGGTGTGCTGCAGTGGTATGTTGTGGTGCGGTGTGATGTGGTGGAGTGGTATGGTGTGGTGTGTAGTGGGTGGGTGGTGTGGTGCAGTGTGGTGTTATGGTGTGGAGTATTATGGTGTGGGTGGTGTGGTGTGGTGTGTGGGTGGTGCGGTGCAGTGGTATGGTGTGGTGCAGTGTGGTGTGATGTGGTGGAGTCGTATGGTGTGGGTGGTGTGGTGTGGTGTGTGGGTGGTGCGGTGTGCTGCAGCGGTATGGTGTGGTGCGGTGTGGTGTGTAGGTGGGTGGGTGGTGTGGTGCAGTGTGGTGTTATGGTGTGGTGCTGTGTGGTGTGGTGCAGTGTGGTGTTATGGTGTGGTGCTGTGCGGTGTGATGTGGTGGAGTATTATGGTGTGGGTGGTGTGGTGTGGTGTGTGGGTGGTGCAGTGGTATGGTGTGGTGCAGTGTGGTGTGATGTGGTGGAGTGGTATGGTGTGGGTTGTGTGGTGTGTAGGTGGTATGGTGTGGTGTGGGTGGTGTGGTGGGTGGGTGGTGTGGTGCAGTGTGGTGTTATGGTGTGGTGCTGTGCAGTGTGATGTGGTGGAGTGGTATGGTGTGGTGCAGTGTGGTGTGATGAGGTGGAGTGGTGTGGTGTGGGTTTTGTGTTGATTTGTGCACAAAATTCTTTTTGTGGGGTTTGGCTAGTCTCTTATATTAATATTCTTGGTATCTTAATATATTTATTTATATATAAGATTCGAGGCTACAGCCCAGACGACGGCACCATTTGCGGCGATCTATATATCAAACGAAAGGTCTCGATCTAGTGTCGTCTCATTGGGGGTTTATTTTTCGAATCGGGCCCACCGCGAGGAACGGGGGGCGAAAAACCTCCAAAAATGGCCATTTTTCGGCCGTTTTTTGCAAAAGTTATACGCCTGAGATGTAGAGAACGGGAATGGGCCGAGGGTGGTGCTGGGTATGGATAGATAGCCCGTTCAGCGATGGGTGTCATAGGCCTATTTAGAATTCGCGAGAGGGCCACGGCGCCCCGCAACGGGCGTTTTTCCGGACCCAACTCGCGATTTTTTCGAAATTCTGATTAAACAGCATGCGGAAAAAACGTTCTAGCGGCGCCTGGTGGGACTCTCGGAAGGAGATATATAGCTCTTTACAAAGAGAAAGAACGGGGCTACACGATGATGTGGGCTATATTTTAGGGCAGGTCCACCGAGAGGAGTACCGACGAGTTAATTGGATGTTCTATTTTCGACAATTTTCACTTAGAAAACTGCTGACGCAAAGCCATTGTAGTGACGTCATCCATTGTACTCTGTCTATAATCTTATAGCTTTAATTCAGCAAAAAGCTACAGGCAAAGTAAACAAACAGTAGGCAGGATGTTACGGGCTTTGTGTTATAAATGAGTACTAGGTAGAATGTTCGCGTATTATTGATTACACGTGTATTTATACGCAAAATCTTTTGCGGGGCCTTTGCTAGTACACTATTAATTAGAAGGACACGTGCTGATCTGATACAAGTTTTCAAAATCATCAAAGGAACTGATGATGTGGATGTTGGAAACTTCTTCACATTTAAGAGTCACGAAAAGATGATGCGAGGACACCAGTTACAACTGTACAAGAAAAGAGCAAAGCTTTATTTAAGAAAATATTTTTTCAGCCCTAGGATAATTGACTTGTGCAAATGGTTTACCTCAAAAAGCTATCGAAGCAATTACAGTTAATTAGTTTAAAGGGGCCATCCACACGTATGTTAATGCAATTGAAGAAGAAAATATAGATTGGATTCAAGAGAAACATGTCTGCAAACACTGAGTTTTTCTACAGCATGATACTAGTACCCTTAGTTATAGATGCCTTTATTTTTACTCTATGTATGTGTACCAAATCATTACAATCATTGTAGTTAAAGTGCAAGCACCCGAAAAAGTTTGTTTAGATATTGAGTGTATGATATAACCCAGTTTTGGGTTCTTTACATACATATGCCTGTTACGTCTGTTATAGACATTGGGCAGGCAGTACTCTAAAATAAAATAAATCTGCCCTGTAAGGTGCCGAGCACGCCACTAGCTAAGTAGGATACTTGCACTAAAGCGTACGCGCTGGGCAGCCTAAGTAGGGCACTGGCGATTTCTCTCACTCTTTTAACTTTACATCAAGGATTTTGTCAAATTTTTAAAAATTTTGTGAAAGTTTCTTCATTTTATTAAAAATTGTTTGTTGACTGAGTCAGTTTGGCATCATACCGTGGATGCACACGACCCTGTTCGCCATATTGGTGAGCAAATTGACATCAATAAAGAGTGTCAGTTTGCAAGATAAAAAACAGGCAGTTTGTTCTCTTTGTTCACGTAGTGAAACGGATCACCTTTTTATGAAGCGAGGCAAAATAAAAAATGACATACCTTAACCAAATGCTGGAATCGCCTAAAAAGCGGGCTTATTTCAATCCAAAAAGATTAATATCGAAGCCAAATTTAATGTTGCTCGTTCGTTAACTCAGAATAAGATTCTTTTATTTTATCGGATGTATAATAAATTATTCAGTGTATTGACATTTTCAATATTATTAACAAATAAACAAAGACAACGGATGCAGCCTACTACAGTTAACGATTCAATTTATGACCTGTCTCTAGTGTTCTACTTGGGCAGCCCATGTACGACGCGTCCTACTTGGGGTAACCCATGTACAGCAATTGTCTTACTTCGGCTAGTGCCCTACTTAATAGTCCTACCTCTTAGCTCCCGACATGCTCGATCCCGACGGCAAGAATTAAGAAAGTCACGCAATCTTCGCGGCGAGGCCAGGAATTCGAGGATTCGTAGCAATTTCCCCTATTGGATACTGCTGATAGAAACGAAGGTAGTGCTTTTCAACGACGTTTATACTGATCATTATTACAAATAAAATTACTAAAAGTTATAAGTAACAAAGATGTGTACTACAAAGTCAAGGGAGAAAAATGGACCAGGACGATAAAACGCAGAAGACAACTGGGTGGGTGATGCTTTGCGATTACCGGGACGGTGCGCGGTAAAAATGGCACAAATGGAAAAGTAGGAAGAAATGGCACATGATTATTATGTTATTTTGATGCAATTGGTTTCTATAATAAAACTAGAATGCATTCAGTAGAAAGCAGATCTCTGCCAAAGCCAAACAATTTTAATCTTATTTGTCTGATTCTTTTGATTCAAAAAATTTAACGCAAAGATAAACAAGCAAACAAAAAAATGTATATGTATTGGTATTATATAAACTAGCAAAGGACTCACAAAATATTTGCCCGTTAAATGGATTTATAGTCAATAATGCACGAATGTTCTACACAGTGTTCATCTACCTTTTCACCATTTATTTTGGCAGTGATAATAGGCTGACAAACTTATACATACCAAGCCACCTTATAGGGCTATACACATAGCATACACATACACATAAGCAAAGGTCATAGACAGCGTTACACAGTTTTACAAACAAGATTTTATCGAAATGGAACCTGGAACTAACTCATACTTATATGTCCAGGTGGAGATAATAAAAAAGCGGTACTAAACACACTCTCTCTCTCTGAAACCTCTATGAAGTGCTTGGCAAACGTTTTTTGTATGTGGTGTTCGGTCAAATTTTGTAAAAAAAGAAAAGATTCCCATTTTGGCATTCTATACCCACCTTTCTTCACAAAGTTTCTTGGATATCATAAATTAAATATGACTGTGATTGCCAGAATTTTTATAAACCATTACGATTTATTATACCAATTATTACCCATTGCCCCTTAATGAGTTGGAGAAAGCAGACACAGAAAAACTGTGAACTAGTCGGGATCTTGGAAGTCTGTTAGATAGTTTTTGCGTAATAAGCTTACTGCCATAACAGACTAAGACAACCAAACAAACAGACAAACAAACACGCAAACCGTGTTTAAGCATAACTTCCTTGGCAGAGGATAACTGACAGAGAAATAACTAAAATAATTATACTCCACTGTAACCCTAACCCTAAGCACCTATATTACTAAGTGTGCCATTTTTTTCCTGTGTCATTTTTATATACATTCTACTTATCTAACTGGAACAATCCACTTATTAAAGCTCTCAGTGAATCAATTCAACCACCAAAGGAGCCTTACAGAGGTAGATTGCTCACAATGCTGGGTTTCACACAAAAAGACCTCAATGGAACGTCTCTAATTTTGAAAGATACTTCCTCATGGAGAATAGCAAAAGAATGTACCATTTGACAAAGTAATATTTTTTCTTGAAAGTACATTCAGTTCTTACCAATTTTTAGTCTTAGTTAAACCTGTATTTTTGTATAATGTTGAACTGTGGACAGTAAAAGCTAAACAACATAAGGAAATAATTAAGTGATTTTCAAAGGTGTCTCCGGAGGACCCTGGAGCAAGCAAATCCAAATAAGAAGATTGCACTGAAATGGATGTGCTACGAATGCCTCAGGAATCTCCTTTTGTCATAGCATTCTGTCAAGTTACACAAAGCTGTCAAATGAGCAAAAACTGAGAAGGGATCAGCTACTGATGTATATAGATGTAAGGCAAAAGGATTTCGCAAACACATCAAAACGCAAATAGACGGTACATTTGTGGAAGCAGCAACAGATTGGAGCATTTGGAGTCAACAAGTGCAGCTTGCTTGTTTGAGGACTTGTGTTATGAATCAAAGCAACGACAACAATGATTTAACTCATGAATTAATTTAGCCTGATTACTGGCGTACCAGAGGTTCACTTACTTTGACTTGTGTGAGGAAGAAATAAACTTTTTAGAATTTAGTTTATTAAATTGCATTTGCCTGGTAAAAACGTCCATACTGCTTGAAAGGAATTTGATGAGTGCTTTTGAAAACCGTTATAGACTGACTAGTATTTTAAAAAAAGATGCACTAAAGCAGTAAATTTAAGAGTTTCGTTGGATAATGAAGGCATAAATAAATGTTTACTCTTTTCTCTATCTGCTCTCTTATCTGTCTAAAAAGTAATGGGAGTAACAGTAATTTAAAAATCAGATGGTTGCTTGGTTTACAATTTCTCAACACTACAGAAATTATTTGAAATCTGTTTGACAAAAGTATTTTTTGTAGTTGTTGAACCTGTTCAGTTAGTTATTTTTCAAAAGATTTAATGTAATTAGCATATGCGACTGTCACTTCTTTAGGGTTTTCTAGCAAAATCTTTATTTTCTTTAACAGCATGCAATATTACTTTGCTGTGCCTTTTAACTATGAAATTAATTGGTGATTAAGTATATTAGTTTTTTTTTAAGGTGACACTGCTCACTGGAATCTAAAAATAGACCACTGACATTATGACATCAGCAGCAGTATGGAATCTGGAATAAACAGTCAGGAAAAAAATTATTTCAATATCAGCAAAGGCATCGAAGCTACATCAAAGCTAGCAGGAGAACTGCCCAAACAAGATCTCTGTTTAACCAAAATGCGTAATAGCAGCCTTAGAAAAAAAAGCAAGGACAAGCACAAGTCACATTCAAAAAAGAAAAAGAGAAAACACCTAAAGCGACCCTGTATTAGTAGTAGCAGTAGCTCCAGTGACTCTTTGGATGATGCCGGTGGTTGTGAATTGGCGAAAATCAAGAAAAAAACAAAGCATAAGAATAAAAAGAGAAAACGAATGCATTCAGAGACTTCTGAAGGGAAAACTAAGAAAAGAGAACCTGACAAAGAACTCTCAAATAATGATCAAAATATTTCTGTTGAATTATCCAATGTAAATAAAAATGCCCCAAAGAGACTATTAGGTCCTATGACAAAAGAAGAATATGAAAAGCAGCAAAGTGTGATACGACGAGTATATGATGAAGATACAAAACGTCATCGACTTGTCAGGGGCAGTGGGGAGATTATTGAAGAAATTGTGAGTAAAGAAAGGCATAAACAGATTAACCAAGAAGCAACAAGAGGTGATGGAATGAGTTTTCAAGTCACATTGCAGCAATTTAAATAGGTCTAAACTTTTGCTACAATAAATTTAAGCCAAATTGAGCAAAAGACAGACACCAGTAAGTTTTAAGAACATCATAATATGAAGTCACATAATACTTCACATTGTATCAGCTAAACGAAATGATCGGTGTTTTTTTACTAAGTATACATGTGCAACTTTGATTTTCAAAAGTTTTATTTTGCACTTTGTGTTGCATCAAAGTCTTTATTTGTGCATGCATCACCATTGTTAAACTTTTTTTAGAAATTACAGTAATGAATGGACATCTGTTTTAACGTTTAATGACATGTTACTTTTTTGGTAGTACCTTTTCAAGTGTACATAATTCAATTGTTGACCAGGCAGTTGTTTTTTCTTTTTTTGACAAGAAAATTTAGGATAACATTAGTTTTTTTAAATACCTAATAGTTTGCTTTTGTCAGTGTTACGTAACCATTAATCCGTTACAACAGTAGACTGAGTAGACTAAGAAAACTTAACTACATTTATGCCAGTAGAGAATAAATTTTATTTTTTATCTGCATTTTTTGTTGAGATCCATCTCAGCAGTGGCTACAAACATTGGAAGAACCTAAAGGCAATTTTTTGAGTATTGAAATAAATTATGAGATTATGTTTTCTATTTCTTTTGTTCATGATTGAAAAGTGATAGTCTCAGAACATCGGCGAAAAAGCTAGAGTGGCAGTTAAGAGTTCAAGTGTTTATTTTTCTGCACTGCATCATTACAATACCAAACGTCATTACGATTCAAATATGTAGTAGCTTAAGAAATATGACAAAGAGACATTAATTAGCTGGCACATGCACAATATTATGCATATTTCTGATGCATACTGATTAATCTAAAAGCATAGCTTGACAGACCAATTTGTACGTGAAAATCACAACATAAAAGGATTAACTAGTCCACAGTGTTTCTGATGTGGTCAGTAACTGAAGATTTTGCAAGCCATAGTCACAGAATTAGGGCCTTGAAAAGGCAGCCTTTCGTTTGAAAGTTATAATTTTGATTTAATCTGTTTTACTGAGAAACATCTATGCCGACCTAATTTTTCAATTTTTTGGCTCCCAGTACAATTTTTTCACCATCCAAATGATCCGTCATCAGCCATGCGTAAAAAGTAGGCCCATCTAGTCACATGCCACAAATATGCCAGTGATATCTTGCATTTGCAACTAGAAGTGAATTAGAAATCGTATTTGTGGATATTGTGGCAATGTTGGCTACTTATAATATGGTACAGTACTGCAATTAATCTTGTAACAGTTGGCATAAACATTTCAAATGTGACTATGCAGTGCTGTCACTGCTGTGTCATCTGGACATTTGTCCACGATACTCTACTTTACCCAGGAAAAAGACAAATGTTACATTTATTTGGCCATTTTCATGCAGGTAATATAACCACTGCACAATTCCTGTTGCAGTAACTTTTTATTTCATTGACAAGAGCAAGAAATTTGTAACAGCCAGAAGTGACGTGGCGCAATCTGTTAACTCATGTATTCGGACATACTTCATAAAGCAGAAAAACGAAAATGAGTGCGCCAAATCCATTAATGCAGAAACGCAAAAAGAACATGCGAAGAAAACTTAGTGATATGCATGTCCATGGTGTTCATTCACAGTTTCCAATTTCTAAGGCACATAAAACTTGGATAGAAAAACTTGCTTGGAGTGATAATATTGTAAAATACTGTGCCAATATTGTATTGTCTGTTAGAAGCACATTAGCAAGTTTTGATTTTTTAAAAGTATTTTGTATTTATTGGCTGGCACGACAATGCTAATTTTAATGTTGAATCCTTTATTATATTGTATTATATTGTTACTACTTATAGGGTCGAGCCTGTAATAAACACTGACACAAGTTTCGTGTTTTTATTAAACCAACTGTTTTCTGCAAGTTTACAGCCTGTAAAATTTAAACATCAGTGTTTAGGTATTATTTCATTCTTTGGTGGTTACTGTAATTCATTTATGCTTCAATTCTTCACGTAAAATATGTATTATACCTACAGTTTATAATTAATTTGCGTTTTTGAAAATTAAACTTCTTTTTAACATGATGGTAAATTAATTCTGCATGCGTTGTTTCAAATTACGCTATGTAATATTCTGGACACTAGATGTCACAACAAACATAAAATGCCTAATCTAATCTACTGTGCTCTCATTGTAAAAAAATGGTGTGTTGTATGTGTAATCTGCTGCAGGAACTGCTACTTGATTAAAGTTGTGATTTAAAAAAACAGACTTTGTTTAGACTTATATAGGGTAGCTTGCAGTTTAGGTGATTCGCTGTTGGCCTTCAGTTTATCTGTAGAAGAATTTGATTCATTGTTCAGTTTCGTCAGTAACAAATTCAGTCGATTCAGAGTTTTTTGGTCGCAGATCCATTGAGAGAGCTTGTATACACTGACGAGGCAAATGCATTGGCAAATCTGATGAAAATTCTATAATTCGTTAATTGTCGTCTCTTTATAAAACAGCAGAGTTCAGCACATTCTAGTAACTTAACTGTTCTACAGCTAGGCACTTTAATTTTTTGCTTATTTCTGATAACTATCCATATAAATTTGGAAAAATCACTAAGAGTCAACTGCTGCAACTGTAACTTACTTCTTGCACCGTTTCATAAAGACGGTTTCCTTCCTAAAAATGTTGACCAAAACATACAAAGATTTTAGATCAGGTTAAAAGTTCTTTGTGAACAAAATATTTGATCAAATAACATGCCAGGTGATAGGAGCTATTACACTACAGGATAAACAAATCGCTCGCTTGAAATATTAGCTGTTATTATTTGTATAATTTCAGTATGGCAGTAGATTTGTTATGTTCCTACAAAGGCTTTGCTAGAAAAACATAAACATTACATGCATTTTTGCACGAAGCTTTATTTTTATGAAATAAATAATATAATACTATACAACATGTAATTTTAAAACACAAGGCAAGCAGTTTTTACAGAGTTCTACATTATTTACAATTTATAGAGCAAGATTTCACAATATACTAAGTACGTACACTTTAACAAAAATTGAGCAACTTGTTTATCGTGAAATTTACAGTAAAATGACAATTAACAGGTTAATCTGTTATTTAAAATGTCAACTTGTATAATCAACAGATAGTCAAATACATACATGAACAAATTTTTTAAATACAAGTTATGAGTACTGTATTTACAAAATCCGCTGCTTTATCATATTTGTATTTTACATTTTAAATAAAAACGAAGTCAAAACTAAATTAGGTTCTAAAATGCATACAAATGAGACCATACGTGTACTGTTTATTATACTTAAAATAGGAATATTTCCTCGATAGAATAAAGGTTAGGTGGAACAATGTTTTATAAGCCACTATTTTTTCAAGTTATCTAGAATAGGAATTAATTAATCAGCAAGGAAAGTCAGCTACTAATATTGTGGGTTCTTGCTCAGTATGTATACGTATATTACTTATCAAACGCAAATTGCGTGACTGACACATTCACGTAAAGGCCTAGTCTTTTCTGCATGCAGCCATCGGCTGCCATCCACAGAATGGCATTATAAGGCCTGCATGCAAAGCAGCACTTTCCATTATAAGCTTCTGGTATAAATTTAGAACTTCTAAGAGGAAGTTGTTCACATTTTCAGAAAATTTATCAAGTTTTTTATATTTTTTCAAGTTCAGCACACGCATGTTGTGATTTGTAATGGGTGTGTTAGGCCTTAACAACTGATGCTTAATAGGCTACTGTTATAAATTAATAATAATTTTACATAGTGTATATTTTAATCTTTACTGTCGTATGAATGATTTAAATAACTGCAAATTAGATTAATGATTTATTTACGCTTCTCATACAGAATATTTTGTCAGTTTAAATATCGTTAAACATGTGACAAAACTAGTACAGTTTCAATTTTAAAACATAACAACTATACAGTATATTTAACTATATATATATATATATATATATAAAGACTCTAACAAACATTATAAAAGTTCTGGAATAGACCTGCCCTTTTCATCGTTAATTGCATTTCCCCACACTAAAACTGATGAATAAATATTATCGAGATTTGTTTTGTCGTTCAGAGGTTTCTCGTTTTGAGTGGGCATATTCTGGGCGACTATATTTACATTTCTATACATATGGTTTTGCTTGTTTAGCTTTACAATGTTCTCCACCTTTTCGGTAGGAAAATAATCAAGATGATCACTGACGAATAGTTGCGCCCTTTGTCGCCGTAACTGCAACAGTTGCATGTGTCTGCGACTGTCCTTCCTCAACATTCGAACAGCTAGCAGTATGAGTAGCACTAATATACAGGCGCCAGCAATAGGCACAGCAATAACAGCAGCTTTGAACCATAAATCGTTTGGGTCGATTTCTGTCTTAGGAGCAGTCGGAGTCGTCCCTAAAAAGGAAAAACGGAAAAAATAATCTTCCGGTTCAAAATGTACATCGCGATGAGGATACATAATGGTTAATGACAGTAATTTCAAAGGTTTCCATTTGCTTAATGTATAGCAAGAAAGAAACTACCAAAACCGGAACACCACCTTCATAAATTATGGGAAAGTGTACATTACAAACGAGGATAACATGAAAATTAACATTAAAATCTATCAGCGTGCATAGAATTTACTCGAATGGATTACTAAAAACGCTAGTCTTGGACTTACACATATGTAGTCACCTTGTTTAAACAGATTCTTTAAAAATATGACACAGAATTATGAATTTGTTGTTTTATTGAAATCTGAAATTATGAAATACAAATAATCATTGTCTCGAGCAACGCGAGGTCATTCTGCTTAACAAACAATTAAGAGCTCTTCTAAAGCAAAAGTTACGTAAAATTTTAGAAATTTAGGTATTCAGCAGCAACTGGTGATGATCAGACTTGTGTAGCATTATTCATTCGATTCATAACTGATAAAAATTGAGTATTCACTGCTTTCAATTTGTTTTAATAGCTTAAACTGTGTTCACTGTGCAAATTTACAGATTTAACCACGCGCGCGGCTGGTGATAGGTTGATTGATAGCTTATCAGTGCCATATCAGGCAGCCATTAAATCGAAATCTATGTAATTTTATTGTTGATAACGAAAGGTAGTCATTTTACAGTAGTGTAGGCTATACGCTAGTTATGGCATAGCAAGTTACAATTAAGTCAGATAGTAAAATGTTCTCGCCTGCATGGAGATGTGAAAAATGCCACGGAAACCTGCACCGCCTGCAGCATGTGGGCCTGTTTACTTAGCTAACAAGGCGAAACATGGCAAGCGGCCGCCATCTATTGTGTCAATGTTTGCACACATTTTGTTCGAACGACGTCTGATGGCATTCAAAATACTGCCTAATGCACTCAAATGACTCAACAAGCCAAACAGTTTTGAACGCTAGTAAGCGCACCATGTCAAACGCAAATATGTTTTTCGTTGATTCAAGACTTAGAAGTAATACACCCTCAAGTTTCCCTTGCACAAAATATTGCGAAAGTTGTTTGCAAAAGGTTAGTGCAAGTAGTAATGGGAAAAGTCCGCGTTTACTGCTTTGCTTCTAAAAATGATCCAACGACTCAATGGTAAAAGTTTGACTTGGTAAAACATACTAACTAGCAATGTTTTGTGCTCGTTGTTTAAACTTACTGACACGTCAATGAATACAGAGAAGTAATAAAACTGGATAATAAATTAATACGGGTTTCGAAATTTCTTATAAAAAAACAGAAGTCTCAGAATCTTTCGGCAACTCTTCCAGCCGTTTTCAACATTTTCCGATACACTATGACTTAAACGTATTGGATACATTATTCTAAAGCGATTTTTATTAACTGACTGACCCAAGTTAACACAAAAAACGATATCAGTGTCATACTTACTCGTTTTATTTGTTGCAGGACTGTCCAATTCCTGTAGTCTTAATTCTACACTGTCTTTATAATCATTGCACATATCTTTTTTGCAGCACACTAATTTTGGCCATTTGCCTTCTTTATGGCGAGATCGATATTTCTTGCTGCACACATTGTCTATATTCTTCATCCACGAGGGCCTGCTGTCATCACTGCATCCGTGCTCGTGTACTGTCAATCCCATTTCATTCTCAGTTTTTGTGAAACAGGCTCCTTTACTCGTCTTGGTCTTGCACATGTAACCCTCAGAAACGCAGTCAGATAGGTTGCAGTAGCATCTTAGCTCGGCTGCAAGAAAACAAAATGTTTCACTTTACTTAAATAAAAGCGGCCATTATTAAAACGCAATAACAGATAAAGTCTTTTTCAACAAGCAGAAAGATTTTTCATAGTCAGAATTTAAACTGCTAGCTGTTATTACGTAAAACGTGTTTGATAATACATACAAATTATAGGACTAAAGAAAAAATCACCAGAAAGAGCTCGTCTAGAGGAAAGGAATTTTGAACACTAATTATCAGTTTTTCCGCCCCCTTTATTGAAAGCCGTAAGTAATATACAGATAAATAATTATGAAATTTAACACTCCAACTTGTTTAACTAAAAGATAGCGAATAATTTTGAGATAATATATAACGCTGAAACGTCTGTTTTGATGGATCAAGTTTAAATGACACGTTGTTTATTCACTAAAATGTTATCCTATTTGCGTATATACCAGTACATAAATATAGCTAGCTATGCTTTTGTAACCTACAGGCTCATTTAGATAACTTCAGACGATTAATTTACAATCGATAACCAGCGAGTCAGCAACTAGGCGCCTTTTCTTATGTGAAGAAATTGTCTGATCAATGACCGACTTTAAACTTGTACGAAATTAAATCAGATCTATGACATAAAGTAAGCCTTGGCACAGTGGGGCAAGGAAGGAATATTAGTTTCATTTTTCCACAAGCTTTTATTTTTGTTTGCGGCTAAATTTTAAAAGTGCGTAAAGTGACTTTTGTGGGAAACTAAAAAATTTAGGAATTTTTTAAATAAAATTTACATTTTTAAAATACGTCTAAATAGATAATAAATTATCGATAACGACGATAATCACACTAAACCATAACCGTTATAATGAAAATATAAATAAAACTTGAAGTGAACACTGATATTATATATAAGACGGGCACTTGCTATGTTTCCTGTTTTTTCGACGACACCGCCAGTTGCAATTGGTCTGTTAATAACCCCTGTGACAGCTGTCACTGGCACCAGTGTGGCCAGACGACAATCAATTATTGGCCATGATGTCATTATAACAGCGTTGCATCCGCCACACCTCCACCCCTCATCTGCTGTCCAGTGAACAAATGCGCGTGCCTTAATTCAAACAACCAGTACTGTAGAATGACCATTAAGGGTATTAACTGACCAAAGGATAATTTGACCGATTATCTGCTGCTGAATAGACAGTCTAGACGTAATGAAGCTACAAAAACAATAGTGCCGCCAACACAGAATCTGCGCAGCTTTTTGTAATACCTGCGGAATTTTGCAAAAATTTGATCTACATTTGCTCTGATCACACAAATCCACAAAGCTGCATTTGAAATTGTTGCAACAGGATCGCTCTGCATGTTCCCGACACTTGCAAGGAGTTGAAATGTTAGGCGAATATTTTTCGTCACATTGATGCTACTAAAACCCACAAAATCATATTGTGTTGACTTCAATTAGTTTTCTGTAACAGTCTTTTTTCTAACAAATACTGTACGCACTATTTGTACTGTATCTGTCCAAAACCCACGGTTCGCTAGTTACGTTTCTTGACCAGACGCTTTCCCTACAACGAGACTAGCCAGTTAAGCCAACTGCATCTGTCGGACAGTAATTTCGGACAGAGCAAATTCGTTGAAGCAGCTGCCTCATTTCTGGCTGTTAATGAGCCGGAAATGTGCCCTAAACTTTGATTACTGATATTCTATATGTAAGTGGTGTACATATATAGGGTACCTCAAAAGTCACTATACAGTATACAATTTGATTTCTAATTTTCTTTTTGAACTTCTCTCCAAACTCAGTAAGCTCTTACAATAAATAAAAAGGGGCCTTTGATGCTTTGGGGAGACAGTAACGTCAGAAATGAGGTGCAAAATCAGCCTGGCACTGCACGAGGCCCTTCGATCACCAACTGAAGTTGGCATAAATTCAGAGCACAACATGCACTACGCTATTTTTTTACTATTAACAAAGCAGTTTTTTCAACAAGATGCAACCCTTCCTTACAACTCATGGACTGTGAGAGACTTTCCCAATGCGAGATATCCTTCTTGGTCTCCGAGGTTGTTGAGGTTCCTGAAGAAGGTAGCAAGCGCCTACTAGTGTGGTAGTTTCGTCTAATTTGGCTAAAAGTTGCTTTGTTTATTGAAAGCAGAAAATATAAAGTGTACAGAGATTTCTGAGTGATACCCTGAATAATTATCATTACATTTCACAACTTCAGGTCCAGTATCAAAAATGAACAAAAAATAATGACCCGCATAATAACAAATTTGTAAGCCTACTTATATTGATCATGCAAAGCAAATTAATTCTTTTTAACAACATTTGGAGATTTATTAAATTATGTCTTATACAAAATAAAACTTCGACAGTTGTGACAATTTATTGTTTTTAAAATGTGACTTCTGCGAAAAGTCTACTGGTCCATAAAGCGCTTTGTTCATTGACATGGCGCCAGTAAATATCTTATGACCTTATTTAAAAGCGCAATGTCCTCAGGTGAATAAGCGCGTCTACATGCAACTGCAGCAACTTAAAGTACTAATAAATCTATATTTGAAAATTAAATTTTAAGGATTCCTATTGTCAGCCTGTCAAATACGTTTCAAACATAGAACATCGGCCGTGCTTCGCATTAGCTACTGATCATTAAAATGCAAAAAATAGCGAAAAACTTTATGCTGAGCATCGTGGGTATAACAGATATTTGAGAAAATTTCATTTACATGGATGACTGTATATCCATCTCCTCTTCTCAAGTGCTTCCACCTATAATTGTTTATATAGTAAGTTGTAGTAGCAAATAGTGGAAAAAATTAGTGAGGTACTCAGTTATCTTCAAGAATAAGATACAAAATTAGAGGTTTAAACGTCAGCGTTTCTTTCTAAATCGCGACAGAATCTAAGAAAGGAAGAGAGGGCAGTGGGTCGAGAGGCAAATGAATTAATAGAAGCAGTTGCATACTGCTACATGCCTGTAATAGCATATGTTGCACGGTGAGCTGTCAAAAAACCACTGGACAAACGGCCACTGGTCAAATGACAGCTGGTTAAAGGATGACCAGCTACACAACCGTCTTCAACACTTCACAAATGGATCAATTTTTACGTCTTGTTGTTACACACACGCGCACGCGAACACAGCAAAATACCTATTAAATTACGGACATTAAGTAAAAATCCGAATAAAGATACAAAAGAATAAATTTTTTTCATCTATTATAATCAACTGTGTAGGAACACTTAAGATTTTACGAGTTTACTTGACTACTTCTTCCTCAAGAATTCATGAATTTACGTCATTGGAGACACAGAATCGAACATTGCAGCAGTGAACGAAATCCAGCAATGAATCCTAGGCACAAAGTCTAGCCATCAGAAACCACTGACGCCGGCCATTACAAAATCCAATTTTTGTTAGCTTAACAATATTAGGGCTCCACTATTGAAGGATTCACAAGAGGGTTTTATTGAATGTACTAGTCGAAATTGTTATTGGCCCTGCTGGCTATAAACCCTGCACTGCATTCTCTAAAGGCGCCAAACGTATCTAATGAATCTGTGGATAAAATATTCATTACAATGTATTCAGAGAATATAGTGAATGAAGCATTGTAGTTGGTATGTATCAATGCGCAGGGAGCAGAAAATTTATATCAATGGTACTGACATTAAATACACTGGCAGGCGCTGGTTGCACCTCGTCCATCAACAGTTACATGCATGTGCCGCGTGCATCGCCGTGCAAGCTTTTGTTACAGAAAGCAAAACTCCTAGCGTTTACAGTAGTTGATTACGTTTTCCAAAGTTACTAGGACGTTTTTATGAACACAACAAAAAACTTTAATTTGCCATATAGCTTAAACTTCATTTTTAACATTCAGTTTTTAAACCAAAACTACTTGAAGATGCAACGATTCTGCCTGTTGTCATGGGAACACCCTCCCGCTTGGCTTCTCTTCTTGAAACCTTACCCATTTTGCGCATTCCTTGAACTGCTGGCCGCAATCAGTTAGAATAAATTGTTTGTTTCTGTCAATGTTGAAACATTTAAGAGCTTTACGCTATGCTTTCACATTTCTTACTTATCCTTACTCTTTAGCTATCGTTCTAATTGGTAGGCATACACAAACTTCGGTAACAGGTCCTCCCGTGATACCTGTGTCCTGGTTATATTCAATAGTATCAATACGTTGCAAAAATAATATAAAACACGGTAACAAACCTATAGTAACAGTAACCTTTTCAACATCAGCAGACATGGTGTGTTTCTGTAATTGCAATACATAACACTGTGGCCGTCAAAAATATTTCAAGACGATATTAAGTTACAATAAATACTATAAAAACTATACATACAATAGTTGGACTCAAAAAGGAAATACGAAAGTTTTGGATGAAATGAGCGTTAGAAAAATACGTCATTTTGATTCAATATCAGCTTTCTTGCTAAAACGCTATTAAATTATAGTTTTTACCTTGAGTTAGAAATGTAAAGCTCTCGAAATTGGCTAATTTCCAACACAATCACTAAGTTAATTGTTAAAGGAATTAAAAAATATACAAAAACAATACAACGCAATGTATGCACAAAATGTACTGTTAGTAATCTTTACAGATAACTATATAGGTAAAAAAATGAGTCGGAAAATTCGGAAACAAGAATCTTACTTCTTTCTAATAACAGTGAATACCAAAGTCAGTAAAACAGAACTCAGAATTCAAAAGTAGGTTAGACGCATTCGGACTTATCCATTTACTTAATTTAAGTAATTTGCTGAGCATTGCCTGAGAACATTCTTTTGTCGTGCAAGTCCATTAGAACGTGCTTATGAAAAATAAACTTTGCCGTGACTTTACAGAATGACAATGTGACCAAAAATGTACGAGAACTAAATTTTCCAATATATATGTACCGGCGCATATACACCGTCTGACTCTGTTATATAAAACACGCAGTGACACGCCACCATTTATTCTCCTGCATACTCTCATAAAAATCGCGTCGTCAGTTTTATATTTCCTGCCCTTCTGTGTGTTTCCTCGCCGGCTGCTTTGTGCATAAACCCAGATTCGATTCTGCTGGGGTCCCACACGACGATATCAAAGCTCCACTAGCGCAGATAACACGTAGTTAGACAAAACCGTGTCTGGTTGCGTTGCCGAGAATGATAAATATTGTACATAATGGCAGTAAAATGTATAAACTAAAAGCGTTCTGCAACTTGTCAATCACGTCTGCAACACGGAAAGCATCCATTTGGCACATGACAGCTCTGCGATCCACACTGCGACGAGGGTCAGTTGGGGATTTAATCTATTTTTTTAATCAGTGATAGGATTATCTCTTTTACAAGACATATAATATATATTCTATAAAATGCTAAGGAAAAACACTATATGCTATCACCTCAAATTAAAGAGAACTGATCAGATTTTACTATTTCGATAATTCTAGAATCTTAATAATAGAGAAGTATGTTTACCGAACTGATGCGATTTTTTATGTTATTTTGTCCACGTTGCAAGTTAGTTCTAAAGCAAACATAAATGAAAAATATTAACGTTTCTCCATCAGCTTTAATGAAGGTCGTCTCAACCTCCTTTCAGGTTATATCCACCTGCAACCCATACAGGTCCAACTAGAGATAAATAAGTACATTGTGCACCTAATACAAAGTTAAAAAACAAATCAATGCGAAACGCTCTTTATCAAATTCAGAGTTAACAAGAAGCAAAATTAATATCAACTAAAATGGATTAATAAAATGCTGTCTTAGAATTATTAATTAATGTACATTAAATAATTAGACTTAACAGATATAAAATCTGGCGCACAATATTCAAGTGCGCGTATTTAGTAAATATAGTATACTAACGCCATTGCTTCAAATTTACTTTTCCCATCTTTTAAATGCGGGTATTCGCGCAATGGTTACGCAAATCACCTGCAGAATAGAGTGCCCTTCTGCTATTGTTCCACAAATAACATTTTTTCTTCCAGCCAATGTCAGAGCCCTTAAGTAGGAGCTACCCGACCGAGAACAAACAATGGTTCATCCTCTTAAACTGTGTTATACGCAAGAAATAATCAGCTTGATGGACTGTACCAAATGTATGATAGTAGTACAGCAGTGAAAGAACAGTAGTATACTGAAAGTACTGTTAACACAACTATCTAATTTACATCTTTTTTCCACTTTCGATAATAAAAATATTTTAGTAGTATCACAGTATCCTATGATAAAAGAGCAAAGTTATACAATATAATAGATAGAATTTTTTGTAAATCATTTGTATTGCCAAAACCATTCCGAAAAACCAACGTCAGAAATTTTTTTCCAAAATTTGAGAAAACGAACAACGAACTTCACATAGCATTTAAGTAAACTTTAAAGAATTCATAAATTACTACTAAATTTTATATTCGGTCAATCAACTATATTACTGATTGACTGCTGATCAAAATGTGGTTTCGTTTTGTATTTTTCTAATAAATTAACAATGTGAAAAAGTCTCTCTATGTATAATTACACAATATGATTACACTGAGCAGCAACTTGTGAAAAATAAAAATAAAATTCATAGTTATTTTAACTTGAATAAACGTCATGTACAATAAACTTTTAAACAATGTGGAAAAAACTATAGACAATTTAGCCAAAAACTAAGGGAGAAAATTGCAAGCTATATATACAGACTGTGTATTACAGGAGGAAAAAAATTTTGACAAACCGTGACATAACAATAACCACAAGACAATGACAAAAAAGCACATATCTAGTAAAAAGTTATTAAATGGTTGTGGCAGACTCAATTTACCTGTATTGAAGTGTTTTTTTATTAAAGCCATATCTAATTTACTTGCTTTGTATGGACACGCCTCAATGGTTGCAGAATAATTCGCTAACTCGAAATGAAAAGAACTTATTGAAAATGAAAAACGTTAGTTAAATGAATGCACAGTTGCGCAGAACTTCTGATCAGCAGTCGTATATGCTCTAGGACAGACTTTTGAACCCAACAAGCAATATGACAACTACCTAAAACCATCCCTAATACTGTATGTGCATGTTTTATTTAATAGTAAATCATTTACTGCAGAAATCCATTTTCAATCTGGATTATTCTGATAACCACTAGTCGCGGCTTTCTAGTGGCTAACGCAATATCAACTTCCCTTCCCCAGAAAGTTCCCACCCGTTTTCCTCACATGAAAACATCAGCGAAGGTAAAAGACAACATTCAGAAGCACTAGTTTAAGTGTCTGTGCCTGGTGATCACTGAAATAAAACAGAATATGCTTGCCAGTAATGCCGGCGCCTGAGAACAGACCGCAATGAAATCTCGTTTACAAGCTTTCCTTACGTTCTGACATGAACGACAACTGTTGTTTTGATTTTTATAGCCCCATCCTGGTTTTTTGCTCTCTTACATGACGCTTATGCACAATTCATTCATACTGGCTGAAGTGATGACACGAAGGGAGGGAAAACATGCAACCATGAGTGTTAAGGAATCTGGAAGTATTCTGTTTCAACGCACAATTATTATGAAAGCTGCATATACGGTTAAGCAGACACTACATATGTCTTACTGTGCATATGTTTATGTCTTACTGTGCATGTTAGAATCATCATTATTATAATAACGTTTCTATACACTAAAATGATGTCCAACACGCATCAACATCAATTTAGTCAGTCTAGGATTCTAGGTGGACCAGTTTTGCCCTATTTTTATTTGTCGTCACGATTTATTTTACAGGTATAAGATTACCGCAAAGGCAATAATATGCTTTGATGACATATGAGATTATTTTTATTACACAGTACGTACTACATTAAGAACGTATTTTGAGCTGGTATACATATATACATGTACATTGAAAAATATACAACGATGCTTCTTTCCACATCGGTAGTTTTGCAAATACAGCAATTTAAAAATAAGCGTATACTGTACTTTGTACTTACATGAAACAGCGATAGTCATGTGTCGTGCCATAGTGAAATACTATAGTTATACCGTGTTTTCACGACACTAGGACAGCAATGTGTATGTAGCTATAGTGTATTGTTAAAATAATTATGCGTACAATATTTGTTTAATTGTGGAATGTATAGATTTATATAAGCTAAAGTAAAGCATACATACAAATACTTGCTTGGGAAACATTAGAAGGCGACACCAAGACAGTTAGGTAGATTGTACAATACTAATGATTTGAAATGTATCCCGTTAATAAGCTCTCACTTTAAGCTAATTTATTCGTTGATTTAACTCTGTACACTAAAGCGTAGCGCATTTCAAAAACACGTAGATCAAATTTTTTATTAGAGGACCAATAAAAGAGCGAATTCCGGGCGCTAAATAATTTTGGTAACTTTGAGCGTACTCATCGAGGAAAACTGGAAACAGTATAGGCTTGGCATGCTGCTTGAATTATGGTGAGGATATTTTGGTTTTCCTTGGCAGTTTAGCCGCTCTACCCCCTGTCGATTTCGGTGCAAAATCTCATATCGTATAGCGCCAGTAAATGGCTGACAGTCTGCTGCCACTCGGCAGGTCTGACTTTTAGTTTATTTACATGCTGATCAAACAAACAGCGAATGAAAGATAGAACTATACTGCATCTGACCACAGTACAGGTCGGCCCACAAACTATAATATAAATCTATCAATCAGAATTAGATCAGTAAACAATTAAATATCAGCTGTAGTCGGCCTATATAAATAGGCCTAGAGCTAAAACGTTAGCGCGCAGAGTTAAAACGTGCTTAGACCTAATAAACGGCCACAATAGAATTCAAGTGAGGTTAACGTATATGTTTCAATTTAGTATTTGTCTTGTTTGCTTGTCACAATGTTAATTTTTGTTTTTTACACTATAATTTTATCTAGGTGGATTGTTGCGTGAATATGTCGAAACGTTGCAGATGTTATGTCTGAATAAAAGCCATGTTTTTGCTTAAGTAGATGCTGGCTGATATTTTTATAATAATAATAATAATAAAAGTAATATAATAATAATAATTAGACAGAAACAGTTGTGGCATGGAATTCTGAAGGGTTATTTTTTATGTAAATAAATTGTACATAATTATAATACAAAGCATACTAATGCCAGTGTAACGACAGAAGTCATTTGAAGTGAAAATTTATCTATTAATAACATTAAAGACAAAAATATTTATATGACACACTGATACCCATAATTATAATTATATACAAGTATATCCAAGTGAGATCCAAACTAATTAACGCTTCAATATTCATAACTAAGTGCTATAAAAGCTAGTCCATCCGACGTTTCTGACTTTTGATGATGATAGTTTTAAGCAAAGAATCACAGTAATCATTCTATAAACATGCATGATAAGCTCTTTCACGAATTATCGGGCATGGCAGTTGAACTCTGGATGGACGTAGTCATATTATTGGCTTAATAGTATGAAATACTCCATACTCGTGCTGACGCAACCGCATTGTCCTCACTGTATTACATATAGAAATTTTAATATTAACTTTAATCACTAAATAATTAATGCGTATAAATCATTACCTCGTATTGACGCTATCCACGACACCCATATAACGAAAATTTGGAAGACTAAAACTGATAATTTCGGCAAGTAATCCATCCTAGGATAAAACACTGGATTCTACGTATTAAAGGCTAAAGCTAAATACGTTATGTACTTGTGTCCTGCATAGCAATTTTCATTTGTCCCAATATAACCAAGATAGAGTGGTCATCACGGAAACAACTAGCCCGAATTATCCTCGCCGAAACGTGAAAATTTCTGACGCTGAAGCTAAGCCATCAGTCGAAAATCATCTACCAGTACAGGAACACGACGTTTATTTAACCGATGTCAACTGAATGAGTGATGCTACCATTTGTGAAAGATGGAGCGAACAGATAACACAACTTGTCCAACTGACTGCACACTAGCTTCTTCACTTCACGCTTCTACATTAACGTCAGTCAAAGAGATTCGATGCGCCGTTTCGGGGCCGCGAACCGGTTTACCATAATACGCAGGGTTATTACGGGTTATTAACTAGGGCCAACACTAATGGATAATAAGGGAAATGTTGGTTTTGTTGATGGAGGTAAAAATGGTACAGGCGGAGTGAAAGGCGGCACAATCCAACAAGCACTGACGCGATTCGGCCCGAATCCGCCGGCGCCAGAAAGTCGTTGGTGTAGAAAGTACCAGTAGATTGTTGTCAGTAAAACGCCAGTCTTCTTTTGATTTTCCTGATAGCCACACAAGCGCTGTTTATCGTTATTACACCATCACGTCAATTATTTTTAATCAAAGATAATTACTTTTGTAACGCAGAACCAGAGCGACTCCACCACGAAACGAATTGAGCGGCTGTCAAATATCGAATGCAACAAGTTTTTCCTTGTTTAAAAGTCACAGGCTTACTGCCGCGCCACCGCGGAGCCATCGTCATGTTAGCTGCCTGTATCGCTAACAAACAACGCCGCCGGCTGTTTCATTTTGGCATTAAATTTGAACTGTGCAAACACGGCAAAACTAGCATTTACCAGTCTGCCAATATTTGTAAAGTTGGATCAGCCTGGAAATTGAAACCACTACTTGTATTATGGCATGCTGTGCGTGTTACGCACGATTAAATTAATATTACACGCGTTTTCACGCTACTGGAAAAAGGATAAACCTTAATGTTTTTATTTTACTTTACAACATTTATAAAATTGGCATTTAGTTCGACTTCCATTTTAAAATATGCAAAAATTTAATGACAATTAAATAATATTATTTATATCTTACATATTGTAATACCTAACTATTGTTAGGTTGCTATCTTTAAGACAAAGCATAATTTACAAAGACTGTATTTTGCTGTTTGCCTTTGTCAGTACTTATTTTCTTGCAAGTGCTGCTTGAGTGTTTGCTTCTTTGTCCCTGTAAAACAAAATAATTTGTGCTGTGAAGGAACAAAACCTCAAAGTTGCCATAGTTGTTAAGAGAAAAGACCAGCATAGTGGAATCAGTAACATAGAGACGACAACCATGTTGACGACGAGGACGATGGATGATGACAAGAGCACCGATGACGACAAGAGCGATGAGGCAAGATGATGATTATGCAGACGACGACGACGATGTAGATGATGATGATGAAGATAAGGGCGTTTAAAATTGATGATGATATAGCTGGCAAGAGACTCAATTGCGACAGAAAATTTACAAGTGTTAAACACATTAATTAATAATTTCCATTTGGAAAGGAAGGGTCGAAGTGTTTCACCATAATAAGCACTGTATTGTACAAGCTATATTATCTAAGCTTATCTTTCATCAGCTGTTATCATTTTCATCAGTTTTTCCATTCCAAGTAGAACCGCCGAGTTGTGTGCATCATTGCATGCATAATTTTCACCATGTTGATAAGATCATTGTCTGCAGAGTAAGTCAGCAGTAGAACCAGTTTTCAAATCCGTCTCTCGCCGATTGCCGGAGATGGGAACGTCTGATAAGGGCACGGTCAATCCTCCTCAATTGATCTCTTCCTTTCATGGATATTGACGCTTGAACGAGATCTTACTGTTTGTTACCATAAACTTAGCTGAAACAGGAGAGAGAACAGTCAACAATGCCACGTCTTCAAGTTTCTTTAATTTGAGGAATGTGATCTCACGATAAGGATCCCAGCCAAAAGGCGGAACAGCGTTTCCCTGAGAGAGCGATTTTATGCAAACTAGGATTATATATATTTCCAGCATTCGCATTTTGAATATTTATTCGTGTATTTGGGAAGGCGGACGTTGATTTGAATTAGATTTAAATCCATCGCGCAATTGATTTGGTTTATTTAGTTCGGCGCCAACATCTACTTTTGCTAATAATATATGACACTCGATGCATTCCGAACACAACCATAACACTCTAGCAGGCAATAGTCATAAACATTTACGCAATAAATGCGTTTCTTTTATTCATGAAAAGTTGAGCAATAAAAGCAAAAATTTTTGTACGATCGGATATTGGTTTAGCATAAATATTGCATAATTACTGACTATGTATATCTCTAAATCAATTTAAAGAATTATTTGCGTATTATTTGATGTGGGACAAAAATTAAAACGACGAAATTTCTGTAAAATTGATTTTGATTTGCGTTCATTAAGCACAGCGTTCAACCGCTAATGCCAAGCTGTACGGGTTGTAAAGTTCGTATCACTTTTTGGACAATCCTTGTCAATACGTTTACAATTTTCCTTAAGTTACATTGCTGAAACTCTTTGAACAAAATTACAGTATTTTATTGAACTCGTAACCAGCGTATAAACACTGTGTATGTAAGGAGATGGCGCCACGGGTATCATAAAACTTTTCCGAGAGATTGTTATAAACTGATTTTTTATTAAAGCGTCCCCCCGCTGTAGCTGCATTTCTCATATTCACATATCTGCGTATTTTATAATACGTCATAAAGAGGAGCGAAAAGCTGCCATATGGTGTCTGTTAGAGGCAGAGGCCAACGCGAGTTTTTATACCTGAATTACTTAATACTGAAATGCCACGTGGTGCACAATATGATCTCGAATTGTAAAAAGTTATGTTAAAGGCGAATGACACCACATGTCACCTTACGAGTGAGAAATCATGAAAATGTCACAATTTTTCAAAGTGACAACTGACGGGTTCGCGAATTAATGCTGAATCATCAAAAGTCACTAAACTAATGCAATGTTTTTATTATTTATTTATTTCATACATAAAATGTACATAGAAAATAATAATAGTTAAGGCAACGTGGAAATTAAAATTACAATTTAAAATAATATACAATTTAATTTAATATATGAAATGTCAGGATGAAGTATAATACTTATAGTGTTCTTCCCCTCTCAGATAAATTAAACAACGTTATTATTAAAAATTATTATTATCATATGTTTCATCTAGTTATAAAAGATGATGCACATATTAAAAACATGTTTAAGATAAATGCACATTTTATAAAATGACATCAACTATTTATATTTCACTAAGATTTTAATTTGACCCGTTTTTTAGAAATATGTACACTAAAACAATTTTTTAAATCCTCGTGTAGATCGCCACGACAAACACATTGTTTCCAAAGTAGTTCCTGCAATTGTCCCGCTGTCCTGTAGTTTTAACTGGATTATTAACGAACGAAAATCTCTTTTTTAAATTTCCTGGTAAATGGCCTCTATGTGATTCTTGATATGAAATTGCATTAAGTAGAATAGAGATCCGTTTAATTTTGGGTATTTTTATCACTCTTATCCTACACAGTAGACTTTGAACAGCTATTAATGTTAGCTCATGCTTCGCGTTAGCAAACAAAATTTACAAAACCGTTTTTCAAATTAAAAATTTGTGACCTACATTGCCAAACAGTTATCGATTATTTTAATGAAAATCACTTGATTGCTAATTGTAACTTACTGCCTTATTGCTCAGCTACATTTGGAAAAAAATATTAATTGCTAAATCTAAAATTTTTGAAATATCTTGTGAAACGTGTTCAACCGAACGATACTTCAGTATAGGATACGCTCAGGGTATTTCAGTGAAATAATACCTATAGCCATAGTAGGGTAACATAATAAGGACACTGCCATAGTTGCAGAGCAGCGCCATCTCTCGGCGAAATTTGTATATGCGCTGTCATGTATAGGAAGAACATGCGCAAATCAATTTGAACTTATTTTATAACTAATTTACCCCACAGTAATTTGGTAGAAATATTTTTACGCTGCATTGCCTGATTAATGAGTAACAAACTTATTTGTATCCCGCGACAAAAGCCATGGAGCGCTGTTTAAGGTACTCTCCCGGGGAAAACTGCGAATTAGTACAGCTGCTAGTAGAATCTGGTGATGTAACAGTTTTATATATACAATAATAATAATAGTAATAATAATATATACATAATATATATATATATATATTATTATTATTATTATTATTATTATTATTATTATTATTATTATTATTATTATTATTATTATTATTATTATTATTATTATTATTATTATTATTATTATTATTATATGATATTTATTGATTTAACGTGGATTAACAAAACTAGTGAGTCAGAGCATTAAAATACTTGTGCTAGCATCAATTAAGCATACATATATTCAATTATTCATAATATATATCATCTGGGCATTAAACAATGCAGTAATTTTTTAACAATATATGAAATTACATGATTAAAACAGAAAAAGTGCAAGCTGCAGTCATCACGAACAATGGAAATATTGTAATCATTCTTCAGTTATTAAAGTTATAAGACTAAATGTATTTTATCTAAACCTCTTGGTTGATTATAAATTTTTTAACTTTATTATGAAATCTTTACTTAGATTTCAATAAATTTAACATAGTATTGCATATAGATTTATAACTAAAAATTACAAATTTCTGCTGGCTAATAAAAATGTTAAAAATAAATTTATTTAAGAAGATATTTCGTTCATTTCTATAACGTGTACATTGATCATTTTCCCGCAATCTATTACAAGAACATACTTGACTATCTGTCAGCTTGCGAGTAAATAAATCATATTTCAACTGAGGAAAATTCAAAATAAATCTATTTGTTAACATTTCATCCTTTTTGTCTTCATTCTTTTTTTTACACAAAAATTTATTGTAGGCTGTTCTGACTCTTTAGAAACAAGACGTTTAAAAACAGTTTTACTAATATATGCCTGCCTTAATCCAATTCTCAGCTAACTGCTCTTTTAATAAACATTATATAATTGAGCGGTAGGTTTTAAAAGGTACGGATCACGCAGCGAATAATGTCTGATGGAACGACATTTTTTGATGTCTGATGAAATTGTAAAACGGTACATATGTATCGAAGGTCGTATTGCCTCAGCTATATTTGAAAGAAATATTAGTTGCTAGGACTAAAATTTCTGAAATATCTTATAAAACGTGTTCGAGCGAGTAATACCAGATAGTAGTTGCTCAGGGATTCTATAAAATAATACTCTAGCCATAGTTGGAGTATCATATAGGGACTGTAGTTGCAGAGCAGCGCCATCTTTTGACGAAATTAGTATTTGCCCAATCATGTAAAGGAGAAATACAGTATCACGAAAATCATGTTGAACTTATTCTATTTGAACCGATTTACTTCACAGTAATTTGATAAAAAAAATTTGCGATGCACTGCCTGATTAATGAGTAATTAATATGTATCCCGCGAAAAAAGGCATGGAGCGCTATTTTAAGGTATTCTCCCGGTGAAAACTGCGACGAGTGCAGCTGCTAATAAAATCTGATGATGTCGGTGGGCTACGATGTAGCGTAGCGGTGGGCAATACATTATTCATTACGATGTTTACAGTCATAGATCAGTTATTGTACGAGACGTTTTCTGATAAAATTGTCATTACATGCATTGGAGTTTGCGAGAGAAAAACTATTATTTTTTCGCCTTATCGTGGAATTTCTACGTATGCCAGAATAACAATAATAATACTTCGATAAACATACTAACAGTAAAGGAAAAGTTAATTAAATTGAAAATAATAATAAAAAGCCGGGATTTTGCTTTAATTTTTGCAGCAGTAACGTCGAATATCGTCTACAAACAAACAAGTTGCAAAAGTGCTGGCCTGCGGTTGTTATAAATCTTTAATTATCAAGCCTAGGTCATTCAAGTAATCTAAACTAATTAATTTTCATTACATCTCATTACTGTAATATAACATTTTTTCAGCCTATTTAAAGAATCATTTAGTGTGTAGCCAATTTATTACTGTCTTTGAAATTTTTGTTTCAGCAATCTATTATTATTATTAGCATTATTATTATCATTATTAGATGGTTGATCTGTTCAAAATGTGTAGCCTAGTCAATGAGATTTTTGTCAGTCCGTTGTGCTTCCAGCACGTGGTCTCAGAAGCCACACTTACAAAGTTCTTAAGAAATTTCATTGACTCGATGATTTTAAGCATTTCTTTGCTAAATGGTGCGAATGCTGATGTGTGTGAACTCGAATTGTATAATAGGCATAGATAATAGAGACCAAAGTAATGTATCAGTATTGTTTGATATCAAACCACAGATGGCGCAACAACACGACTGCGTAGAATATCTATCTATTTTTTTATTTTTTTATTTTATTTTATGAATGAAAGAATGTATTAGCTAAGAGAAAATAATAAGTTGATATAACTTTATAATATAGAAATACGCTGAAAGTACTATCGATAGTTTATAGGATAGTAGTTTCATACTTATTTGTAAACGGTATAGTTAACACTACATAATCCGGCCTGCAAATAGAGGCCCTATATATAAATATATAATATATGTACGCTTACTAAAATAAAGATTTATCATCATAATCATTATACATCTAGTGAGCTGAATGTTTTCAAAAATGTTTTATACAAATTTGGAAAAAGCGAAACACTATGGTCTTATAATAATCTATATATGACCTTAAAATCCTGTCCTGATAATTGCATCTTCTGATTTCAGCCGTTATTTTGGACGGACAAGTAACCGCTGTTTTACGTAAATAGTTTGTCTCCGCCATCATTGAGTTTTGTGAACAGAACTTCATATATTTTCCAATATCCCTGGTAACTAATCCAAGCTTTGTAATGTACAAATATATCCTCACGAACTATCCTGGAGGCTACTAGTTTATTATGACCATAATTATGAATATAGTAAAATGTGTCTGCATGACAATGTGACGCATGCTGATATAATTTTAGGTGAATAACCAAGGAAAATAATCAAAGCGTACTGCATAAGTGATAGTTTTCGTAGGAGCCTTCTGCGCATGCGCGCGCCAATTCTCTAAATTGCTTAATTACCACTTGCACGCAGCTCTGGGCAGCGGGCATGTTTCGTAACAACGTTTTAGAACGCAATAATCCTGTCTTAACTTCATTCGTGCAATTTACTGGATAATAATTGCATCTGGCGCACGTGCGCAACGTTATCCGTTCATATCACGAGGGAAATTGTATAACATCCTTGACAGATGCACTCATTAACCCTCGATTTCCTAAAAGAAGATCCGTATTCTACCTAGAAGCACTGAGAAGTGATGTACGTGCGTGTGTCACATAAAAAATCTAGTTAAAATTGTTAATGTGTAAAAACTTCGTTATGTAATGCAACAGTGGCCGGTCTATTGACCTATCAAATTTTGTCGTTAACGTATTATACGTATTTTGCGTATGTTTTCTGCATAATACGTTTGCATTGTATTATCTGAAACATCAGAGATGGTGAAGGATATACATATGTATTAATACAAGTTCATTAGGAATAACTACGTTGAGTGTTTGGCTTACCTACAATTTTACACTTAGTAGTGTCTGAAGGCGAGAAAACTTGAAAAGTCCATAATAACAATAATATAGAGGTGAGTGATAGTTTTTACCATACCTAAGCTACTCGTGCTGTATTAATTACTTAGCTTCAATATAAATAGTGTTCTTATTTTATTTGGCATTACATTATTTAGGGTTTTGTATCATACATGGTTACAAGGTTACAATATACTTGACATCATACATTACATCATACATTATTTAGGGCTTTGTAATTTATGGTTATAAAATACTTGACATTTGCGTTATAAGCTGGAAATACAAACTTGCATTTTGGTCGACATTCAGGTATTCTGGTCAGCGATATTTTTATTAATCCTACATTCGTATTTCCTCTAAAAGTTTAAATGGGCAACATTTTCATGATTAGTCCAATATAAATTATAGTCAATTTTCTTAATAGGTGGAGCTTCAGCGACTTTTATAACCGTTCTTCATTCTCACTTTGCCTTATTAAAGATGAACTATATTTTGTCCATCAACAGGGAAAAGTAAAAGAAAAAGAAATGGCACGTTAATCTACTTTTAGTGCTTTAAGTTTAATTTTGCAAATTAAATGTTCATTTGGTTATTAAAAGTTTAGTGATATTTGTCCAATATTATACATAGCGGTGGCACTATAAGTAATACTGAAAACAAGAATACTATAATAGATTAAACAAAGAGTACGTTTAAAGGTGTACCATGACACGGCTTAAAGCAGCGCTGAAGAAATTTTTTGATGTTAAGTTCAAGTTATAGATTTGTCCACATCTACTTCAATGCAGTACATGAGATATTGCAACGAGATTAAATTTTCTCTTTTGGGTGTTTTCTGATCATTCCTGCTTTTTAAGTGTCTCACTGCCAGGATGTCTTCTGTCGCTTTTATACTGTTTTAGACAATGAGGGATTGTTTTTACGTTTTCCAAGGAATAAAATTAATTTGTATTTTATTATCAAATTACAAAATATGTAAATTACTGCAGAAAACATAAAAACTGTTAATAGGTTTGGCTAATAAGTTCGAAGGAACTTATATTAAATCTCTCTACGTTGGATAAAGTTGCAAGGATAAAATTTACCCTCCACAAGGAGAAAATTTTAAACGTAACATTAGTTTTTTAGGTGTCATTGTCGAAAAAAGAATTGGAAACCGATGCAGCATGAGAGGGCTTATTCCTTCCATAGAATATAAATATACTAAGTAAATTTTCGTAGTAGGCCTATATTGTGTTCACTCCACTTTACCGACGACGGTTTTGAGCCAGAGCAGACCCAGATATACTATCTGACTTAATGTGAGGTCCGCAAGGAAAAGAAAACTGAAACCTGCTGCTGCTTCTGTGATTGAATATTATACACGGATAATCACTGAAATTACAATCAGTTCATTCATTTGTACAAAAACCCAATAAAGCGCCTTTGAGAAATTGCAGGTTAAAATAAGTTAGTATGTGTTTATCTGAACTGTTTTTGTGATTTACAACAATAACAGTTTTCATGAAATTTAGCCAGAAAGGCTAATTGTTATCTTTAAGTGCATGCTTGTATTAACACAATTTATTTGTAAATCAGATACTTGATTCGCAAGAGTATTCAGCTTACTATTGTCCATACAGCCTAATGGGACACCATATAAGTCTCCCCTATATAGTTTCCACATACCTAGAGTTTAATAAGTAAATTGATAGCCTTATTACTTGATATAGGCCTATTCCAAGATTATTTTGGACGTCTGTGGCGTAATTTGTATAAATACAGCCAGAAAAAGTCTGCTACAGTAGCCTCTTTTGCTTGTGCGCTAAAGATTTCATGCCATAATTAATACAGCTTATTTTTGCCTGCACAGAGCTTTTCGCTAATTTTTAAATAAAGCAATAGTTATCACTAATATCTAAAGTATATTTTGACACCCAATTATATTTTGCCTTTAGCGATGCATTGAGAGGTCAGGAGCATAAGATTTATGTGTGCTAGATCAACATTCATAAAATAAATTTGCAACTGAGTACTATCTATGGACTGGCAGACTGGAATGTTTACAAAAATTAACAGCTTTTGGAAGCGAGCATCACAACACGATTTATCTGTGTATTTTGACAGGTTTTTGTAAACAGAGTTTCAATATTATGTATGTTTGTGTCCACGCTAAAAAGCGCTTCATTTAAATTAGCATGGGTGGGCATTTTCTTTTTTGTTGAAATTGAATGATTGAAGTTTTATATACAGTTTACATACGCACAGTTAAAAAAATCGCTTACGCTCACTTACATCGCATCTAATATCTACAAAAGATTAACCCACCTCTGCATTTGTTTTGCTCTCATTTATGATGTACCATCCCCGCGGGTTTTCTTCGCGCATTACACTCCTGTTCATAAATTCGTCCAGACTCTCATAGGAAAACGTTAAAAGTGAAAAAATTGTCTCCGACATGAAACTTTTAATAGTACGACATAAAAGCTTTTCTCATGGAAAGTTAATTTAGCGTGGTGGATTTGTATGATATTTATTGCCGTCGTGAGTTAAACTACTCCACAGTGAATTCTTGGGGAATAGCGAGCGCTTCTTTTAGCACTGGTCTCATAAATATCCACCCTAATGCGAGGAGTTCCTAGAATAAAAAACTTGGGGTTACACTACAATTTTACTATCTTATTTATATAATAAGCAAACTCGTAACGCACACGCATTCAGTTAAATTAGTAAGCTTTTTGTACTAGCGCGGAAGACCCTTTTTCTAAATATAGCTACATTACTAGCTACTGTCTCCCTCTTCTTTTTAGAACCGCCATCATGAGCGAAGCCCAGAACAATATTGCGATTATATACGGCAGTACGCGAGCGGAGTTTCAAAAAGCTTGATACTGTTGAGACATGAAATTTGCGGAAATTGCATTCCGGATTGCTTATATCTAATACCGAAAGTTAACCCAAATTTCCAAATTACGGGACTGAATGTTGGTGTTACTGTTTGAACTCTGAATAAATAACGCGAATGCAATAATAGCTGTATGTAAACTATTGCCGCGAATCTATCGGTGACTGAAGTTCATTATGAGTTTGTTTTATTTGTTGCCAAAGTCGACGTAAAGTAACTGTTTATTTGATCTTATCTATCTATCTGTCAGTCAGTCAGTCAGTTTGTCTGTCCGTCTCTGTATATCTATCTGTTTATTATATATATGTGTGTGTGTGCGTGCGTGCGTGCGTGCGAGCGTGCGTGCGTGCGTGCGCGTGTGTGTGTGTGTGTGCGTGCGTGCGTGCGTATGTTTTTCACGTCAACAAAAATGTTTTTCAGGCCATCAGTCATCATCTTGTAACGTCTTCTATAAATGGGAAATTAGTTTCTTTGGGGCCACACATGATGCACTCCAGAAACCTTACTAGCACAGGGGTGGGCATTGTTCTATTGTTGTTCTTCCTCGATGGTGGTTTTCCAAAACCACGTCTTTAGAAAAATGCATTGAGGTGTTTACTCATATGTGAAGTATGTTGTGTTTACGCTTGATTAGTTCAGGCTGCAACTGACAGCTGATTCCAATACAATGAAGCACCAAAAGCACATGTACTAGCCCCAGGGATCGATGAATCTACGAAAAAGCATGCTTTTGTTATACAGAGAAATTACAAGGCTAGCTAACAACTTGGGAAGTTACTGCGCTCATTTTTCCTCTGACCATTTCATGTACTTTGCTAAAGAGCACAAACAAGCAACCTTCGCCTTTTAAAAGGCGAAAGCATGCTAACAGGACATTGATGATTCTATATAATGAAGCACCATCAAATTGTTGATGTTTTTGGTCGCATGATCCGTTTTTTTATTGACTACACATGACTCTTGATTTAGATTAAATATAATTGATATATAGCTCATCTACAGGCTTCATGAAACTTTGTTTACTGTCACTTGTCTGGCTATTATAAACGTATTCATTAGATCCTAAGTCACGCTATTTTCGCAAAATGTTTGCCTATAGGAGCTTCTATCATATTAAAATTAGTACATACAGCTGGACCCACATTACTATCACTTCTTCACTTACGGTGAAAGTAAATATTCAATAATATGTACAATTGTACATGTATGATGTGGCAAAGTATAACATAAATATGCTTCAGAAATTGTAAGCGCTAATGATGTTAATTAACTCAAAATTAATTAAATCTTGATAACAAACTTGAAAGACAGGAAATGTGAAAAAGTGGGGATGCAGCCTGAATTCGAACCAGGGGCCTTCTGCATGCAAATTATAAGTGTTAACTACTGTGGTGTGACTTACGCTCTAATGAGAGCCTCGCTTTTAACGACGAGCGTTTTTATGTTCAAGAAAAAACTACAGCTTGCTGAAAAAACTTTACCCAAAATAAGTCGTAAAATGCCTCTACCAAGATGAAGAACGTTCATTTAATTTAAAGGAACTTTTTCTGGACGACCTTATGTATAGGAAAATATTTTGATTATTTCAGTAAGGCTACAAAAGGTACGTATCTTTAACCTAGCTCTGTTTGCAATGTAAGTACATCAACACAGGCATTGCTTTATACCAACTGACAAATTAATAGTTTTAGTGTTCATTGTTTTTTAAGTTGTTGTTTATACTATACTAGTGTTTCTTGAATTTTCTTGGGTCATCAGTCGCTACTGTTTTATTGTTTTTATTTTGTTGTTGTACACTATCATTTTTATGAATGTCAAAAACTTATTTAGTGAAAACACCACTAGTAACATCGTTTTTGTATCCCACCACCCATCATGCTGTCCTTAATATCACAACTACCTGACCGATCTATTGCAATTCAATCTCAATCTCCTGCAACTGAGTTGCTTAATTATTAAAAGACTCTCCTTGCGTTATCTTCCTGCTGGTTCCTTTCATTATTTAATCGAAGAAAAATTCGCTTCAGCATAAATCTTCTATTGACAGTGCGAGCACACCTTGCTGGGAATCGATTCTGTGCTGCAAAATGAAAAGAATTGACTTGGACAGGGAACAGAAGTCATACACTGTAGCTGCTTTCAAATTATCCGGCAAAGTGGGTGGGGGGAGGGGTAAGTAGGTTAGTAATGAATATTCATAAACGATTCCGGCCATTTCCCGGTAATTGCTAACAAATGCATCCTTGCAGCACAATTTGCCGATTTTGTGAAAAAAGAAAAATGTGAACGCATTATTCGAGACGGTGGTGCTGCATGGTTTCCATTTCTTTATTTTTCTCTTTTATTTCTATTGTTCTCGTTAGCTTTGTTAGTTATCTTTAGCATTTTTATTGTTCGTATTCACCTTATCCTCTTTTTGCTTTTTTCTTCTTAGTGTAATGTACAGTATTGTACAATGCTGTATGCTAACATAATGGTAACATAACGCTTGTACAACGTACTGCCATTATGTGTATTTTTCCGTTATTATGTATTTGCTGCTGACTACTCGTCATTATTACGTAGAGACTGCAAGACTAAGATCCTAATAAAAGTTTTCCGTTAACGAGCAGCTATTTCTTTATTACGTTAAATATTCTTCATTGGGGACGTTCTCTTGATGATCGCGTTACGAATCATACAAATCGCGAATTTCCCAAGATGTTATAAAAGAATTTGCATTCATGCAGTTTCTGGAGCATATATAATCGAAGAAGTTAAATTGCGCATTTAGAATACAAGCACAAATGTGTCGGTGCGATCGAGGTTGCAATGTTGTTTCAACTACCCCAAAGTATTCGCATTTTTTCTTGAAGTGCGCGCATTACGGCACTGTACATTGCGCGCTAACCTGAAAACTCATTTCGAAACAAAAGCCAAACGAGGACAGTTTTACAGGAATGAAGGGATCGATCACTGATGTCTTGCATTTTCTTCAAGCCGCCATAAAAGTCCGCCGACTACCTTACTTGTGCCACAATCATTATTCGCTTCAGCAAAGGTCAATGCTTGTTCGGCCGTTGAAAAAGAAGTCGCCTGCAGGAATTGTGTTCATTGAAACAGTATATTTCACGAACGAAATTTAATTTACTTGCCTGTAGTAAATCAGTAAAGCTGCAAAGTCAGTAAGTGCCTCAGTCAGCTTAAGAAACCGCCGCCGAGTTTTACTGTTCCAGCTGCTTTTGCTTCATTTCCACTGGCAATGAAACTTGCATAGAATATCGCAAAAAACGAACGTAAAAATTGCGCTTAAATATGAAAAAAACCGAATAGAATAAAAATAAAATAACAAAACAGCAACGTGAAACCTTAGCATTTTGATAGTTTTTAATTAATTTGTGTGATTTTCCAATTCTGGGACTATTGCTGTCAATCCTTAACAGATACCCGGAGACCCAAATCTACCTACTTTTTTATTTATTAATAGTTTGATGATAGACTTCTGACATACGTGGAGAAAAAGGATGCGAAAGTTATTAGACTGAAGCTTAGGTATTGGTCCCTTACTTCAAAAAGGGTTTGTAAACTGTTTATGAGTTAAAAAGTTCAACACTGTTTCCTACTTCCTTCACGTTCCGATGTTCGTGTTGTACCTGAGATAAGAAAGCAGGATTGACGATTGACTCTACGCATATAGACGATAACATTATGATATTTACGATGAACAATGGATTCGACGTTGTAGTACAAATTGTTCTACGAAACCTACTAAACTGAATCTAGGCGGCCTAAGAACGTTTTAGCTTACATATTAGTATATCGATGACAACTAGTGATTATCTCAAGACTAGAGAAATTACGTTATAACAACATAAGAAGCATTTCATCCTTATACAGTAAAAACTAGAGATTACCCTCACCGTGGAGCTTCGGAGCACATGCACACACACACACACACACACACACACACACGCACGCACACACACACACACACACACGCACACACGCACGCACACACACACACACACACACACACACACACACACACACACACACACACACACACATATATTTATATGTATATATACGTATAAATAACCCGATAAATATATCCCTAAAAGGGAATCGCCTAAAGAAGGAAAGCCTTTGTGGCGTATTCAACTGTAATTAACAAGACGATAGATAATGCGGCGTAAAATACTTTATTCGTGTAGAAAACGATTACGTCTTCGGCTGTCGCAGGTTTGAAGCATAAGACCTGTTTGCTAAGCGAATCTAAACAAACAGCTGACAAGAAAAAAGACACCGTATACCTCGAGATATTCCTTACTGGCATATTTTTCGACATTTGTGTCCTTTCATTTACTCTATTTCGCTCGTTCGTTTGTTGCATTTGGTCTGAAAAAATAAGTCTAAAGTCGGAATCATTATATAGCAATGTAACATAACCGGTTATTTTTGTAACGGGATTCTTACTAGGCAGTCTTTATAAATTTGAATTAAAATTTGTGCTTTCGCATGACTAATAATTCAATTTACATAATTCTTCTCTGTAACCTTGCGGTAGAAAATCAATTGCCTGTGATTTTGCGAGTTTTATTATGAGCAAATAGGCGAGAACATAGTAAGTAATTTATTTGATTTATTAGAGCAGACAGCAGTAGCGATCGGCTTAACTTAATTAAATTAAAATTAATGTATCTTGTTATTAATGTGTTTGCTTAGCAGCATGAATTAATTTGTATCTACGAAAAATACGGAATTACATGTGCGCTGAGCAATAGTAGGCTACACCACGTAGTGTGTCAGTTATATAAGCCGTTTTACATTTATAGGCTTGTGGTATTAGAAATGATACCGTTTTTGCAGACAGTAACAGCTATAAAAAATCCTTCTTGCAAAGGGGTTTTTATGCATGGCACAGAAACCTTTGTACATTTTCATCTTGTTCATATGATTAGCAGCAGAGTCTGCAGAGAGATCGTAATAATTAGATTACAGCGTGCTGCCGATCTCGCTTGTTATTTGAGTTTCATGTAACGTGATCTTAGCTTTTCAGCTTCAAGCATAAATGCTACTGCACTTAAAAGTATATACTGTATATAACTTATAATGTTTTCCTGATTTAACAATTTTACGTGCTAAGTGCAGTTACATTATATATATATATATATATAATGTAAGGAGCATATACACGTATATATATATATATATATATATATATATATATATATATATATATATATATATATATATACGTGTATATGCTCCTAATTTTTCATTTGTATATATTATTATATATATATATATATATATATATATTATGCATACTAATTGCGCATATTAATTATATGCAATTCTAGATGCACAGACATCCCACATACGTTACTGAGTGTCTCATAATAACTGATTGCAGTTTGATGCAAGCCTTGCAATGACGACTGAGGAATTTCTCTAAGACTGTGACACTCCTCCAATATAAATTGCTGGCTTGCAAGAGACGCTTGTCAGGTAACGTAAATTAATATATAGCATACTTGTGACGTCAATGAACATACCCCCAAGGTGCTGCAATGTCTTGAGGACATGTAAGCGGGTGTGACAAGACCGATGATCTTGTGGCAGATCCAGGTGCTTGGTTACAATCGGTTACAGTGACTGGTTACAACGGCAGAATGTCCACCATGAAAGCACAGCGCTGTCAGGATTATATTAATTGCTATTTCTCTAGCAATTAAAGTAGGTTCACACTCTATTCAGTAATTGTTAATGTTACTTTTAGTCTTGATCCCCTTTAAATTCCACTCTCGCTTGTACATGAGAAAATAACGACCACGATTACGGTGTGTTGTATAGGAAGGTGCTAGGCCTATTTTGGAAAATGACATTCCATTTTTGCAGGTTCTGCGTGTGCTCGAAAAAGCAGTAGTTGGTGACACTGTGATGTGAGCAAAACTACTGAACTCGCTATCAGTATTGATAGGTTATTGAATGGTTATTAATTACACAAAGCCGATCAGCAATGGGGAAGCCTGGACCAGTAGTCTACTTTACGAGTTTTCTATTAGTGTACGCACTGATGTATGTTATAAAAGGTAGGTTTATGCAGCAGTAATGGTACTTAATGCTTTGTAATTTCCACATGAAAGCTGACTTTCTTTTGTAAGTTTGTCTCGCTTTTTTGGCTATTATTCGCTGTTTTGCAGAGCCAGGCTATTTTGTTGCCTTTGTCACTTTAAACGTGTGTAAAAAGTACGACACCTGTATTTATGAATATAAACTTGCTAAGCAAATCTGTTTTATAACTACTATGCAACTTTTGACAAATCATCCTGCATTTTCCTACAAATAATATGTTAAAATAATGGAAACATGAGTAATTACGTAATAGCAGTTATAGACAAACGACAGTTACTGGTATGGCTGTCACCGGTAGTGTTGTTAATAAGTTAAGAATAATTATTCGATTGTGGGTTGAAGTTTGTCTTTTCCAAGAACTTTCATATTGAATTACTCCAATGTCATTGTTATGATATCAACTGCGGCAACCTCTATTTGGCACTATTACCAGTACATGTCTAGACATTTCACTGTGAAAATTTCTTCTAATTATCTTCAAGAAGCCGTTCTTCATACGGACGTGGTAAACAATTTCATTACCTTGATTTAGTTATATTACTTTCTTACATATTTGTTGAGAAACCACATTCAACCGTGGTAATTTAATCTGAGCTTTTGAAAAGTTCATTTGTTTGTGAATACAAGATGCCTTCATCGCAGATTTTATTCTGTTTTTAATGCCATCGTTATAAGTGCCTATTATGACAGTTATGACAAATTTGATATTTTCAGGTGCGTATGGTTTAAAATGCTACGTTTGTGAAAACGTGCACGATAACGGCGAGTGTAATGGCACGGAATACATGAGTGAATGTGCTCCTTTTTATGATACGTGTCAGACGATGGTAACTTGGTCTGGTGAGTGAATAGCTGCTGTCATCTTCATTACTTTACTGCTGTGTCATAGTGATTAAGTAAATGTGTGGTCGAGAGCTTAATGCATCGCCAGGCATTTAAATATTAATGTATTGTTATATGGTTGACTCGCGTAAGTCATTGCGCTGAGAGAGACTGAACAGTCATAAGCCTACTCAAATAATTGTTAGTACGGCTGAGTATTAATATCTATAAGCGTACAAACAAGTATGCTGCCTCATGGTAAAGCCAAGGTTAGATGGGTGTGACGAAATAACATGTATAAAATAGTACAAATTATACGCTGTTTAGAGTTTTTTTTTATTGTTTAAAACCATATGTATAGTCCCATATTCATATGTATAAAAGCCTGTAGTGTGAATAAATGAAAACGAGTTTGATGTTAAGATGTGAACACAATTCAATATATATTTATCTATAAAGCCCATGCCATACTACATAAGACGAACGCGAAATAATATGTTAACCCTTTCATACCCGTTGTATCCCGTGGGATACGAGAATATTTTCTGCCTTTAAAGTTAATAAAATTTTAAAACTGACAGTTATTTGATCTGTTAATAGATATTTTGATTTAAGCCAATAACAATAGACTAAAATGGTGGTAAAATGGCAAACTAGAAAATCTACATAGGATAAAAAACTGCGCAAGGTACATTACTTTAGAGATGACTTTGTACAGATCAGCATAGCATGCATACTAAATGTCTTAAATACTTTAAAAAATTATCAACAGTTGCAAAATGAAGCACATTTCATGCTTCCATTGAATCTCAATGTATCCCGTGGGATACAGGCTATATTTAGCTCGCGGGCACAGGTAGAAAAAAATAATTATTATGTGTAAACAAGATGGACATACTGAACAAAAGTACCAAGCCAAAAAAATATTCCTTAATTAAAAATAATCTGGAACTGAAAGGGTTAAATAAGAATATACACATGCATAGTTTTCCGCCAGGTATAACGACAGCTCAACTAATAGGTTTTGATCCCCTGCGCAAAAGAAGTGAAACCCGTTTTCTCGCTTTCATTATTTCAGACTTAAGAGGCATATGCCTACATTGAATGCAGGTAAGAATGGCACACCTGGAAAAAGGGAAAAATGGCACCTGTGCTATTTTGATGCAAATAATTTCTATAAGAAAACTAGAATATGTTCAGGAAGAAGCAGATCTTTGCCAAGGTCGAAAAATCCTAAACACTTTCGTCTGATTCTTTTGATATAAAGATAACGTAAAAGAACATAAAAACATAAGATACAGATACAAGTATTATAAGAATGTTGGCTAAAAATGGCACAGGTAAAGTATTTTATTTTATTTAACGTTTATTTCAGCACATGAAAATGCCACATAAAAGTTAAAAATTTTCACTAAAAACTAAGAAATACTACATGTCATGCACAATTAAAAGAGCTACGAAAATTTATAAGAAATATGATAAAAATATATACAGAAATTAAAAGATGGCACAGGAAAAAAATGGCACAAATTCAAAAGTAGGTAAAAATGGCACAGGAAAAAATTGCACACTTAGTAAAATACGTGTTTAGGGTTAGGGTTACAGTGGGGGATAATTATTTTAGTTATTTTTATCTCTGCTAAGTAGTTATGCTTCAACACAGTTTGTTTGTTTGCTTATCTGTTTGTTTGATTGTTTTTGTCTGTTATGGCAGTAAATCTATTACGCAAAAACTATCTAACAGATTTCCAAGAAACTTCGTGAAGAGAGGCGGATATAGGATACCAAAATGGAATCTTTTCGCCAGTTCTTTTTTCGCGAAATTTTACCAAATACCACGTACAAAAAGAAAGCGTTGGCGAAGCACTTGGAGGTCTGAGAGGGAATGTTTAGTACTTTTTTCAAAGTTTCAAACTACAAGTTAGTTCCAGTCTGCTAGACTGCTAGAATGTGCAGTCGAAATATTTGTGGTGGTTTTAATATTTTCATGTTTTAAAGTTCTCGATGAAAGTTTTTTCACAATATTATGGAATGCTGGAAAAATTGATATTATTTTCAGTTGCAAATTTTATGAAAATATTAATGAAATGATTGTAGATACAGCCACTTAATTTTTTAAACAAACTTTGACTGAAAGAAAAACATAATTCATCCTTTCGGCTAAGACTGTACAGAAAAGTTTAATTGATTGCGAGTTCATTCCATCATTTCCATCATTAACATCCTTTCCGTTTCTATTTTCCAGGTGACATTCACAAATTGCTGATAACGAAATCTTGCACGAAATTGAACCCATGCTTGTCACAGAAGAACCAGACAGAGTTGATTATGCCATGCGACGAATCGCTTGATAGCTGGACCTGCGTTTCTTGTTGTCAGTATGATTTGTGCAACGAAAATGGTGCTCCTGTTCCTGTAAACAATAAACTGGCAATAGTAACATTAGTGGTGGCATTCAGATTATTTTTACGATGTCTCGTTGCATCATGATAGCTAGTATAGCGACCTGGGAGTTATAACAGCGATACTATCCACCTCTTTACGAACTTCTGTGAGACTCTCTTTCTGATTACTTGCATTTGTTGCGTGGAAAAATGGACCGACCACTCTCCCGGGCGTTAGTAGTGTGCACAACAAAATCGTTTCTTACTTCCATTTATAGCTCTTGTCGTTAGACAGTGTCACGTCGCATGCAAATCGCAAAATTTTCATATACAAAGACTTTCGTGGCTGCTGGTAGGGACAGTTACAGCGACGCTCATACTGTAATTTTTTGTAATTTATTATCAATCGGCGGTCAATGTAAATTCATCCTTTACATGCGTTGGTAAAATGGCTATTCTTTATACGCCTGCTACCAAAATAATCTTGCTTCCCGCTCCTGACGTGACCAGTGACCACACCCTTATTAAAACTTTGATAAACGCTATTCAGTGTTTTTATAGTTAAAGAATAAATGCTAGTCTGACGACACCAAGGAGATCAAGCACCAGTTATTATTTCAGTTTACGGGGTACTTTTTAACTGCCTATATTTGCTGACTCCGCTTTACAGACATTTTTTTATCAACGTCGGATTGAACTTAACAAGCTATCTTACGAGTTAGTAATTTTGCAAAGCAAGTAAACGGTGCTAATTATTCATATTCAAAGGTTTCGCAGAATTCTGAGGTACAAATATGTGAACATGAAAACATATTTTTAGAAACTTACCTGCTGTCAAACGTAAGCTATTTTACATTATTTCACACAATAATTTCTATGTTTATTCGCGGATTTATGCAATTTTAAAATTTTCACTGGATCCAAGACGAGTGCACGTAGCTTGCTGTATTGTCATGATACATTTGTCAATGGCTACATGTAGGCTTACTGAAGGTGGCCTCATATATCTTCAGTTGTCCTTACACGGCATCACGCGTCGTGCGATTCACACAGCTTCACGCATTTTAAGGAGGACTTTTCACACGGGCTGTTATATTTGTAGCCATTTGAAAACGCTGTTACACTGTTACAGCTCTACAAATTTCAAAGGCTTCATATATGTTTAAAAGTTTTCATACAGGTAAAGAATTTTGTAACGTTAGTTTTTTGCATCCTTATTTCTGAAGGTAATACCAAGATGTGTGACACTGCCTTATAACGCACGAGACGTATAACTTAGTTTTGGTTTGCAGTATAGTCATCAAATTTTTTCAGAAGTGAAATGCAAAACAATGGCAACAGTATAATGTCTGCATCGCAGCTACTCTACTCGCTTTGCTGTTGTATAATAATGGTTCACAGCATCTCAGTTTGGATTTAAAAAATACATTTGAAGTTATCTGAACATTAGTAGTACCTGGACGTTGTTAATAACTTGTCAATACAGAAAATATATTTACACATCTCACATCTGTCGCGCTGTTCGGGGAAGCTGTGCCTCTCTACTGAAGACCCTCTAATTATTAATAATGTGCGCAATAACTGATACTGAAATAAAATAATTCCAGCTAGCAACCATTAGCAGATAATACAAGGCAAAAAGTCTGTAACTGCTAACAACATACAAGGCCTTTTATGGGAGGCTGGGGGGGATTTAGCAATTGTAAAGACAAAATAAGACTTCACTGTGTTTTGTCGTGATTTCAAAATGCGTAATTTCGGTAGACGTTTCATGTAAGAGCGTCACAAAACGTTAGAAAGCTTCTAGTGCGCTAACACGAAGCTTATGTGAGGCTTACAACACAGGCTCTCTCATCAGTGCACCACTGTCCCTCACCAAGGCTACTAAACCTTCACACCCGCCAAATCGCCATATCTCCCATACCGCCAACCTTGTCAAATCCGCCAAATCTGCCATACCGCCAAACCTGACAAATCCGCGCCATACCGCCAAATCGATCATACCGCCAAATCCGTCAAATCTATACCATTAAACTGTTAAAGCCACTTCTCTAAATAACTGACTAACTAACTACCTTAGAGAGCAAACTGACTAACTAATTTTCTATCAAAAAGGACACCACTGAACAAGAGTTAATATATGTAGGAAACTTATACGGACGAAAAGTATCACTATAGTAAGTATACATTATAAAATAACGCAACTTGTTTGCCATTCTATATCAGCCACATTTTACACATGAGTACAATAGAAATTAGTAGAGATGGAAGCCAAGAGTTAGATAAATGAAGAGAGACTTATTTGGAATTAAAACGTAATTTAGGATAAAAACTACGTGTTATTAAAATGCAGAAATTAAAATTAATGAATAGATTTTTTGGTTTCTATCTATCGATGGAGAGCATGTTTCATCGTTGAAGAAAATAGAATAGCATATACCTCGTGAAAGAAGCCAGAGCTTGGTGACACCACTTATTGAAGGGATGTAACGTCACACTTCCAAAGTTAAGCAGTTGAACTCTTCTATGCAGAGAATGGGGAACCGGATTTGTGACTTTCAGGAGAATTGAACCCCCCCCTCTCTCTCTCTCTCTCTCTCTCTCTCTCTCTCTCTCTCTCTCTCTCTCTCTCTCTCTCTCTCTCTCTCTCTTTCTCTCTCTCTCTTTCTCTCTCTCCCAGATATCGAAAAACATTTTCATATAATTCTGTGCATACGGAAAAAAGTTTTCGACTCGTCATAATCTCACACTTCCTTGAGCATTGTTTTTTTTCACTTGTTCATCCTGTACATACATATGCATATGCTAATTAACGATTGACTGGTGTTTGTCATTACGCGTGAAGTATTAATTGCAAAAATTCTAAAATCACTTGAAGTTGCATTTGGAATTATATTAAAAATACTTGGAGCGTGTAGCATAAATTTGTAATGATTGCTCGTGTGTTAATGTGCCACGTGCATGTACATTTTTTAATTCACTTTAGATCCATTTATCGTGTGTTAGTTAATACCATGTAGAATTTCTATAAAAAGAAAATCTTTAAAGTTAATAGTTATATAGCAAAGTATATATGGTTTGCAGAAAACGTAAGATATATAAATTTTAGATCACCATTCTGATATTATTATAATTATATAATACAATAATTATAATTATAGTGAGATATGCCATAATAAATATATAGATAAAATTTATAATTTAGTGTCTAGTTTGTTACTATATAAAAATAATGTCGATGTCTTGTACAATAACTATAGCATTGCACAAATTATCGATAAATAAACTGTAACTAAATATAATTTGAATTGTTGTTTGCCAAGGCTTTCCTTTCAATGGTGCATTTAAATTAATAGTGCTGTAAAGGTTGTGATGGAGTAATTATAATTCCAATAATACAGTTGTTAAAGGATAAAAAGGCGTACCTAAAGTAGGTTTCAGAAAAATCGCCTTAAGAAATTATATTACTTTATAGCAATTTTATGCGTATATCGTACTCGCGTTGAAAAATTTTTTTGTTTGTTTTAATTTTAAACTTCCCGGGACACTGTGCCGATGGCGCCATTACATGACGTCACTTACGCAAACGTAAATCAAGGTACGTTTTACGTAGTACATGTAAGTACATGTTAAACTATGTCCCAAAAAACTTTCCATTCAAAATTATATTACTTAGCATTTCGCTTACCAGCTTGAACGATTTATGTGACCAGGAAAGAAAATTATTAGTTATTTAAAATGCTTTTACCAATTGACAAAATGTCACTGACTCGCCCTTCAGGGTGAACCACTTATTAACCGAAAACGTATTTTTAATCTTATTGAGAAGATACAGTAATTTTAAATTTTACTTAGTTAGTGACGTGTGCGCTACGAATGCACTGATTATTTTTTCAAACTTTACAGAATGTTATCTAAACTTGTTTCAAATGACTTATCGTCAAAATGGCTGCATCTAAAGGTCATCGCGGGAGTTTAAATTGCTATGTTTTATACAGCGCTATTGTAGATGCAAATCTAATATGCAAAAAGGCAGTACGTAAGTGGTATAAAATTGCAAGACGAATTTTTTAAGCTTTATGCAAGTTGAGGGTTCTTTTGTGCTTTAACACGACTGGCGAAATTGTATGAAACGCTAACATAATAATGGAATAAGTGCCCGTGCACATTTTAAAAATATCTAAAAGTGTACTTTTTTAACTATTCAAAAGTCTTACTTTTTGCATACTTTTGAAAAAATTTGCCACTCATGTTGCACCTGGTTGGTTAGTCTTAGGGAAATGTTGAGTATGAGCTCAAGGCAAAAACATCTTAATTAAATATTTCCCATTTGAGATTTCAAATACCGAACATACATATTGAATACGAACTGAAAATTTATGTTCCACAGAATCCATACATAGACGAAATTTCAACTTTGTCAGCAAACCAAGGTAATTAGTCAGTCAGTTAGTTTTGGCGTGTTTGGCAATAGAGCATGTTTAGCAGGTTTGGTGTTATGACAATTTGATGTTTTGGCGCGTTTGGTAGTAGTGCACTGAATGAAAAGGTTCGTTTAGAGAAAGTCCTCGTTAAGCTCCTGTAAGTTCTTTGTGGATGCTCCGCATGGCATGTTAGCGCATTAGAAGTTTTCCAACATTTCGTGATGCTCTTCTGTGCCAGCATAGAACAACCGTAATTTCAGATTAATCACGTGATTTCCTATGTATTAACGTATCTATAATAATACTTGATGGCTCCCTGTATAGTAAAAGTACCTAAAATAATAAAAAGTTTTATTTGCCTATAAAACACCAGTGTCTCTATAACACTTAATAAACGTTATTAAAACCAGTCAGTGACGAATACGTTCACTGTTAATGCAAGGGCGTCAGCCGCATCAATAAAATACAGTAGTGTTGTAGAAGTATTAACCGACTTTCAATAAATTGTTTTACAATAACACCGTGGGTTTTATGCGTAAAATAGTATTGTGCAATTTGAGCGCAAAATTAAAAACTATAGCGAATTAAAAATAAACATGCTTGCACGAAAATAGAAAAATCGTTGTGGGTGAATTTCAGTAAAAACAGTGCTTGCCTTTCAATAAAAACGCGATCTTATACAGACTGTCTGAAATTTGTATTTGTAATTATTAAGTAACATCTAAGTAAACAATTAATAGGTCGCATCCCACTCCTAGAGGTGACTGCACACTTATCCGCATAACTATGTCGGAAGATTTATGAATTATGTACAGTTTTGTGCTGGAGACAAGATACCGTAATCCTGCACTTAATGGCGGGGCCTATTTTAATGATGGATAGTTGTGGCACAACCGAAATTTGGCTCATTATCAAGGCTAACTCTGTAAGATGAGAAACTAAACCCAGCAGAGGTGCCATGGGTATGTTCAGAGGTAAATACGTCCTCCCTCAATGAGCAAAAACTTTGTGTGCAAATGAATATAACATAATTTTGAAACTGGCTGTAACTAAGTCTGCTAATCCTCAGTGTTCATGCCTCGCGTTGACGTTAAAGCAGATGGTGCTACCGGAGACAGAATATGGAGATCAGGGATGAGTTATGAAATTTAGCATTAATAAACTGATAACAATTATTAAATTAATAATACTGTAATGATGAAATTCACCAATGTTCTGGCTATCTAAACATACTCCAAATATTTTTATATTACCAGACCCTTCAGCAAAAGTAGAATAAATGACAAAGTAAGAAATTTAGTTAAATAGTTTAAACTGATCAAACAAAAATAACAATCAGCAAAATCAAAATACAATTCAGTTAGAGTTAGAAAGGGAGATGGCTACAGCTTAGCATGTCAAATCTCAAGTATAGTTTTTAGGTGAAGTTCAATTCATCACTTTTACATTAACAGTTAATACCAATTGATAGTGTTAGTCATCTGCAGAAAACGCCACTGGACCGAAAACACTTATCAGCACGTAAGTATTGCTGATTGTGTTTATCAATGTAGACTAGCTTAACCATTACATCCTACGTTGGTCTCCTGTTCTGAACTTTTCTTTTTTCACATAATTTTTGCATACCTCTTTGTATAGCAGCAAGGAGTTACCAACAACCTCAGTGACTGCACTATGCCAAACATTTGAGCCCAGCTTTTCGTTTATAATATGATATGGTTAGCAGTAATGTCTAAACTATATTTTCACGCCCAGTCATACATGTATTTTGCTTTTCAGCGCTACTAGAAGACCAATACAGATTAGTCGCACTTATAGACCATGTTCAAACGACCATAGACGTGTAGCACTCCCAAAAGTTTCTGATAATAGCCAGCAAATGCTACAGGTGAATGAAGGTAAAAATGGCACGGGATAGAATAGCAAAAATGGAAAAGTAAGAAAAATGGCAAACATTTTAGTTTGATGCAAATAATTTCTATAGTAAAACTAGAATACACTGAGTAGGAAGCAGGTCTCCACCAAGGTCGAAAAATCCTAAACAACCCGTCTGATTATTTCCATGGAAAAAATAGGACAAAGATAAACAAGTAAACAATACAAAATATATCTGCGTAAGTGCTACAAGGACTAGAAAAATACTAGCTTTTTCCAAAGAGCTATCACACACTCTCTCTCTCTCTAAGATCTCCACGAAATGATTCGGGAATGCTTTTTGTACGTTGTGTTCAGTCAAGTTTTGTGAAAAAAACGAAACGGTCGAAAAAACGTCGACTTTGGCAGTTATCAACACCCTCCCCTTGTCCAGGAATCTGTGTCAAAATGCACCTCTTTCGTTCCATACCACCTTCGCCACAACGTTTCGTGGAAATTATCTCATCACCAAAAACCTTAGAGGTAGTCTTTGCGTAATAGGATTACTGCCAGCTAATATAACAGACAAGAAATAATCAACCAAACAAACAAATAAAGAGTGGATACAAAGTTTTTTTTTATTGACATTTATACATATATTAAAATTCTGTAAAAGAAAGAATCATCAGGTACAAACGGGTGCAAACGCACTTACGTTGATCTTATAAAACAAAAAATTATGCACAAAATAAAATCTATAACAACAATACCCTAAAAATGAATATCTCTCATTAAAAGGCTTCTAACAAAATGTAAGTAAATATGAATTTTATACAATATACCACACGATTGATGCAATAATACGATTTGGAGAGAACCAATTACGCCAATGACAATGTTACATGTTTCGGATAAAGTTGCAATAGGGCAATAAATTAACATTAGCTAAACTAGTAGCAAGAACCACATGTGAACCCCGAGCATTCCAAATGTTTACAGCTGTGTTAACAAACGAAAATTTTGAGGGCTTAATCTCAAAAAGACGTAAACAGTTTAAAGTTGTGACCACGCAAGTGCTTGGTTAAAGCATACTGGAAAAAACATCAAAATTTAAACTAACCATTTTATGACAAATTTTGCATACCTTCTTAAGATCATAGCCAAAACGTCGTAATTCGAGTGGCTGCAATTCTAGTTCCGACAGTCTGTCTAAATAAGAGACATAATTAAACTGACATCGTTGGTACTGCCTTCGAGAATAATATCTCTGGACCTTTTCAGTGCTGTCAATATCTTGCATATGGTGCGGGAACCACACTAGTGAGCAGTACTCTAACAAGGGATACACATAAACTTTACAAGGAGCATTTTTGCTTTTTTGTTTTTAGTGTAAAAACACCAAAAAGTCATATTTACCATACGAATTAGAAACTATGGTTTACAATGTGTCGAGCATTTAAAACGGATGATACTGCAACACTCAAGTCAGTACATTCGTTACTATGGATAAGAGAGGTGCCATAAAGAAAATACCGAAAATTAGGATTGCCAAATCTAAAATGAAGCATAGTGCACTTGTGTGCAATTATATATTAAGTTGCCGTTTGTAGGACCAGTCTGTTAATTGGTCGATAATAATAAATGGTCGGTACATGAAGCATACATTTGAAAATCATCAGCATAATTATAGTTTACAAGTATGAGGATCGAGAACTTCAGGTAAATCATTAATAAATAAAACAAAAACATGGTTCCAATATTCTACCCTGCGGGCTAGATTACGGGTTTCCAGTGTGAAAAATAATTAAAATAATTACCCCCATAGAATTCTTACCCCAAACACAGCAGAGAGAGTATTTAACCCTGCAGTTAATGGTCCATTTTCTGACTGTCTGCAGTGTTGCTAAGCACACACAATAATCATTTGGCTACCCCCAGAGCCTCAACTGAATTAGAAGTACCACACATAAGCGAAATTGCTGAATAAAGTGAAATGATTATTTCACATGCACTAAAGTTATGTAGTCGTAGATACACCAATGATCACCTACCGACATAGAGCAGAACTCCCGCATTGCCTGTGTTGAACGTTTATTACACACTACACATTCGCGCCAATTTCGCGTATTCTCTTTTGCACGAATCATAAAATTAGAAGGAAGCTCAATTTTCGAAGCTAAAAGTAATCGTTTGCTTCTGCTTTGCTAACTACTTTAAGCAGCCGAACTTCAAAGCGTTCATGTAGCTATAAATTATGTCTATAGCTAGGTATATTAACTTACTTAATTAAGTCGGAACTTGGAAAGTGATTTGCTTTGTTCTCTAAAACATTGGCGTTTGTTTCCTAATTCTCTCAGGTTTCATCGGAATAACATTTTTCTACCCGCTTCAGTATTAATTTATCGTCCTTTCTGGATAAGTTAGGAACTCATGTATTGTAACCACTATGGGTAAACTGATGCCCACTAGTTGAGTAACGCAGGATGGCTAGGCTCGTAATGTTCTAGAAAATCCACAGCCACCTGGTAGCTGTAGACATGCCTCTCCAGCCAAAATGTTACACAATTTCTTCACGTTCGGAGAATTCATTTTCATACAACGTGCCATATTCTTTCAATTATCACCTTCACTCTTTTTCCCCACGCACCACAAGGGAATGGAACCACCTACCAGAGTCAACAGTCCAGCTTGGCACTCTCAACCTGTCCGGGAATGCCATACCCTCGATCTAAAACTGGATTAAGGTATTCCACCACATTGATTGGGGATATTTCTACCTCTTATTATGCTCTGCAAACTATTTTTTATTTTTACTGGAATGAAGTTTCAGGCAAGCATGACATTCATAAATTGGGAGCCTTGTGTTGGATGGAGCCTTCAATATGAGGAAGTTAATGCATTATCAGAAAGAAGAAGAAGAAGTCCAGTTTTGTCCATCACTGAAAAATTCAACTTTGATCAAGTGTCACCGAAACTTGAAATGGCCATTAGAAAACATGTAGTTAACATTATCTGAAACTTATGTCTCTAAATTATAACTGAAGAAAGTGTCAGATGTAGCAGAACAGCAGACTGTGGGATAATACAGGAATCGCATCAAAGTTACCATCTTGTGATTGTTTTAGGTTAGGTTTTTTTGAATGACAAGTAGTAATGCATGAGCAATTGCCAAGAATCACTTATATAGCAAGTGCACCCAACCCTGCATAAATCAGACAGTTGAGACTATTGAAAGCGTGCCTACAGTAAATTTCGGTACCAATCACTAAAACAGTTAATTGTCAACAAAACTTTGAATGGCCAATTAAAAAATATTCAATATACCTAAAATTTGTGGTTGTATCAGATCGACAATACGTAGATCTTGGGAAAACTGAAATCGTAAAAATTTTGCCTAGGCACTATCAATAAAATACGAACATTTTATTAATTTAATACAATTCTGTTCATTTTAATTCTGTTTAAAAAAATTCACTGTAGTTCTATGAAATCTATTCTTTCACTTTTTAATGGAAAACCGGATGATTGATGAGACTCAATCTCATTTTATTGTACTGTCCAAAATATACATTTTCTTGCCTATAAAAGTTAACAGTTGTTTCTAATATTTGAATAATTATCTCAAGTGGAAAGTTATTTGGTAGCAACCGAACACAACTATTGCTTACGTCACAAACTTACTACAGGTTGTGCAGTGGTAGACATCTTCCCTGCGCGTCAAGCATATTTGCATAAGCGAAGATTGCTATAAGATGCTGATGTGATGTCAAGAAAATGAGCTCTACATTACACTGACGTCGCAGATACCTCAAACATTGCCGTTCTTGATCATGCTTATCATGGTACCGTGCCCATTTGTTGACCATACGAATGTGACAAGTAGCCGCCATTGCCAGTCTTAGTGGATTCTCTAAGGAGAGATTCTCTAAGCTGCACGTAGCTTTCAAAGTTCAACAAAATATAACTGTTCGAGGTAATTATTATTTAATCTAAGCTTTGATTTTAAATTTTTTAAAGCTGTGGTAGTTTTCAGTATTTTAGAGCATACTTTATTTTGAACTAATATCTACACAATCATCCGGTTTTCCTTTAATTATTTTATTTATGAGGCATTTGTAGTTAGATGGTAATTTTACATGGTTTTAATTAGAGTATCACTTTGTTATGGACAAATAATTTATAATAAACTGAAACATGTCAGTTACTTAACAAAACTTGATGTTTTCACATCAAACGCGTGTGCTATCATATTTGCTTTGCATTAAACTGAAAAATTCACGAATACTTGACTGCTTGCTGTTCATTTGCAAGTTTCTGTATTTGTAATTTAATTAATTATTGTCTGAGGTTGTTTAATGTTAGATTGTAATTTCAATGAATGGTGATCATAATTGTGCTGGAAAAAATACAAGTTGCTCTGAAAATTCTGCATGACTATGACTACTGTTTGTCATTGATCAACAGTAGAAATATTATCAAGCCCTTTTTAAGGTGAAATAGTTCTAATTTTAGTATAATTTGTTTTTTATAATGAAATGAAAAGTTTATGAAATTATTTGTAGCCAATATACTTTGGTGTTTATTTTGTATAGCTAATGAGTGCTGACTGGTTATTGATTTTCGTTGGTTACCGACTTACCTTAGTAAGATGTGTCTACAACTGTGGAGACGTTGATCCAAGCTCTGGAGCCATTAAAGCTGATTAAACATCTTTCAAACTCTGTTAACCAAAAAGTTCATTTTACACAAATCTCCTCATTTTCTGAGCAGTTCTAAGAACAAAATTGATTTTACTTTGCAGAAGAAAATGCAATGCAGTCTAGCAAATTTTCCCTCTCCACCTCCTGAGGGATGTGTTACAGTTTGTGAACTGAACAGTAATTTAGTGTTCGCTGATTCTTCAGATCTTACCAGTCTACATATGCTACAGGTATGATCTAGTTATTGCTGTTTTTTTTATTTTTGCTTGATTATAGGGTTGCTTAAAGCTAAAGAGTAGTTATTTATTAGCAGCTAGTAGTACTGATAAAATTTCCTACATGACTGTGAAAGCAAAATTTGTATTTAGGTAGCTAAATTTGATAAAAACTGTATATTGAAATCAGGCTATTGTAAACCAAGCTTTAAATTAACACCAGAAATCTTGTTTTTTGATTTAAATTTTAAAACAGAAGATGTAATTAAAGACCCAGAGGACTCTTCTGTTGGGTTTTTATTTTGAATTCATTAGCATAATTTATCTTGCTGATGCTTTGTTTATAAAGTAACCTTGTTCTATGAAGTTTCATGTATATGATTCTGACTGTTTGTCTTTTACTGGGAGGATGCACTCTCATTAGACAGAAAGTGGGTAAGACACATCTGCCAGTTCAGTGTCTGACTTTGCAGGCATCGCCTTGATAATGACTCGTGTTCCCATCTTGCCACAGCCATTTAAGTTTAGTAGGCCATACTGTTTAAATAGTGGGTTGTGGTTTGCAATGTAATGAATTGTATTAAAAATTAATTCATTATTAAAATGTTTAGGATGTTGACTATCCAAGCATTAACGTTGCAAAAGATGGGCTTCGTGGGTCAGGTTCAGGTCATTCAGCTAAATCAGCTTTTCTAGACTTCAAAGAGACATTGTGGAGGAAAACACTCAATGCCTGGTATGTATGCATTTTGTAATGCACAATTTGTGGACTTGTAATTATTTGCAACATTAAATTGTTCAAAGGCAATTCTAAAAAAAACATAAAACCGTAATATAACATATACAGAATGTGTAGTAGTAGCATGTTTGCTTTTTTGCAAACTTTGAAGTCAGAACTACCTTGTGCCTTTCCCATTACTGATTATTGTGATCAGGCAAGATGTTGTTAATTGGTACAATTTTATAGATTAACACAAGTGTTTTAAATCTTACATTAAAATAATTTTTACTTGTTCTTTGTCAGTAATTATACTTGACTATTTTTGCATTTCAAAGGCGTGAAAATGGAACTGTTGGAGTTTTTCAACTTTTTGCCAATAATTTTGAAAAAGGTCAGTTTTACTATTATATGCTTGCCTGAAACTAACTAACATTCAAAGTGGTTGCTTTTATAGCTAACAGTGATTAACTGTTCTTTAGAAGGTACTAATAAGCCATATTCGTGAATGTAGTGCAATTGCGAGATTTGGTAATGATGCTTATTCAGAGAAATCAGTTCTGTGTTAAAGAAAAAACTCTCTTCATTAATAAAGCCTAAAAAATTTAGTCTCTAAATTTTGCATCACTTATGTGCCGTCTTATTGCATGCAGAGCTTGTGTTGGCTGTAACTACTGTGTAAAAATTGTAAGTTAACTTCCACAGTGACTGTCAGGTGCAACCATTTGTAACAATTAGAGCATTCGTAACACACTTCACTAACTAAGCAAGAGTATAAATTACTTTCTGTTGTAAATAAGATCAATAATGTGTTTTTTGGTGAGACTGTGGCGCATACTAGAATGGTGATACAGTGGAGTTTTACCCGTTGGCATGAACACTTTAAATTATTAAGAATTTTTTTTTTGGTCACATAACTTAACATAAGTCTTTCAAACAGGTGTGTGTAATGGTAAGTGATATAACTTTGTATGGAAAGTTTTTTTGGGATATGCTGTAAAAGTCTCTGTTTCTTCCCCTTTAAATCACTAGTATACTCGTTGCTTCAGCATATGAACGTGATACATATCATAGGTTGCTCAAGTAAATTTCATTTTAGTTTTTCTTTTACAATAGTGTATTAGAGTGCAATTCAACACGTATTGCACAGGAATGACAGCATGTTCATAATAAATTTTTAATCTAGTAAATAAATAATTTAAAAGGAATAAAAAGTACTGTACTATTGTAACAGCATTTAACATACCGTGTATTTTATAAAATTATAAATTGCTTTATTGCTTTTTGCCCTTTTGTAGGTTATAATGATTTACCGTGTTTTCATTGTTCATCAACGCTGTATGATATTTTTTTGTATTTCAGATCATTATTGGTTATGTTTTGTATCAAAATTAATGTTGGCCATTGTTAGATGGCCTAGTTCATTCCATGGGTCTTTGTATCACCATCTAACAGTAAGTAATTAGAAGCATTTACAATTTTCGTGTTGTCTAAAAATGTTAATATTGTAAAACTGTATAGGAGAAATAATGAAATAATGCTAGTATAGCACAAGTGGATGAAATCGTATAGCTTTTCTGGTTTGCAGCAGTTAAAGAATGCAACTGTAAGTAAAAAGCAAGAGCAGCCTTTTCAGTGTTTTAGTGTTGACATGTTATGACAATGAGATTAAATGAAAGTGAGAAATTGTATTTCTCCCAGAAATCGTTACTAGACACAGAATTGCCACTGATTTTGCTCTATGCTCGTAGCATTACAATGCATTATCAGTCCTATGATATTTTGTGTATTGTACTATTGTGCTAAACAGATGATAAATAATTCTAAATTTACAAATTTACAATTTATAAATGGAAGCCTAGCAATGACAAGATCGTATAACATCACCATTCACTGCATTATCCAATCATTTTGTTGTGTATGTGTTTGATAAGAAGTTGAACTTCTTATTAGACAAGAGGCTGAGGTCTTGCATACACAAAGTATATGATCCTTCATAAATGTCTAATTTAGTAAGATTGTGGTAGAATAAACGTTTCTAAAATCTTGATAATGTAGCTTTCAGACGAGCAGATGGTAACAGATTTCACTTCCACAATGGACTGGCACAGCAGTCTGATCAGAGCATTTGCATGGCATCCGCATACTAGAAAGTTTGCTCTTGCTTACAGAGATGATTCAGTAAGGATCCAGACAATTCCTTCTGGTGTTGTGCCTGTTCTAAAGCACCGCTTTCAGAAAGGAATCACAAGTTTGGCTTGGAAGTGAGTAGTAAAAGCTTTACTGTTGTAGATTATATTTAAAAATATTAAATATTTTATGTCTTGCTAGTATTTAACAGTTTACTTATAGAGTGATGTAATTGTTAATTTTTAATATTATGTCATTTCCCATTCTTTTGTCCAAGTTTACTAGCAGTTTATCACGTCTTGTTAGTATTTAACAGTTTACTTGTAGAATGATGTAATTGTTAATTTTTGATATTATGCCATTTCCCATCTTTATGTCCAAGTTTACTAGCAGTTTGAAAGTATTGCATGCCTGTTCTCAGCAATTAGAGTAGGTCCATATTATTTCACATGAACCTGCTTACCAAGTTAATTTTTTGTAGGCCTCATTCTGGGTCTGTATTGGCTATCGGATGTCAAAACTGCATTTTAATTTGGACTATTGATCCATTATCCTTATCAACCAGGTACCGTTAATTAGTATTGTACTCACAGTATTTTGTTACAAATTAAATAAATTAAGAACACTTGTTAGTATTTTTTGTCATACAATGACATAAGTTGTGATTGACACTTTTTGTTGGATTTTTTCTTGATTATAGATTTTAGGACACTTCATTCTTTATGTTTGGTTGTATTAAAATAATAATGCCTATGAATTACATTTTTTTGCTTTGTTAAGGTGAAACTTTATCTCTTTCGTAAGCTTTTAACCTTGTATTGCATCCTTGCGTATAACTTTAATTGATGGTTTTGATTTTACAGACCATCTTCTAGCTGTGCACAAGTTCTGCAACAGTCTGGTCACGGACCTGTCACTGGCATAGATTGGCACCCTGAAGGTACACTCCTTGTTTCAGCTTCAGCTGCTGACATATCTATGATTGTAAGTATACATAAATGACTAAATATCTTGTAAACAACGAAGAAGAGCCCTTAGCGAAGAAGTATAGAATAAAGTTAGATGATAAACACTTTTATTAATTTAGTTGTAATTTATTTTTTATATTGCTTAAATGTTATTGATGAGTGTTCTAACGCATGTAGTTAATAGCAGAAAATTTGCTTGTTTTTCTTCATTTGGTTGTTATTAATACAAATGTAAATTTTTATAACATTTTACATTAAATTTTTGCTGTTGTCAAAACTCTTTATACTGCCCGCTTTGGAACCAGAAAAAAGTTGTAACAGGCGTTATAACAAGATGTGTTAAATTTTGCCATAGAGAAATCACAAAACAGTCAAACAATTCTGCACGGGCTAGAGTCTTTGATTTTCACTCTTAGGGTTAAAGAATTAAAGGGAAATTATTAAATCAATTGTTTATAAATTAATGATTCACTCAAAATCAATCGTGTTTGTTATGAATTTTTTGTTTACATAGTAAATGTATCTTGTACTATATAATAAACTATAGGCCCACTGCTTCACTAAACATATTTAAGTAAAAAAATCTGTTTACGTATGTAAAAAGGTTAAGTCATAACTACAAATTTTTTGTGGCAGTTTGGTTGGATCATTCTTAGAAAACAAGCAAATATCACGCATCTTGCTGGCAAAAGAGATCCATGTGTTTTCGTGTCACTTGTCATTACAACTGCTTGCCACATTCACAGTAATATTACTGTGGTTGTACAATGTATGGTACAACTTGTAAACCATCATAAGATGCATCATTTTGTTCAACAAGTGACGTCTGGCGAGTGTCACTGACTCAGCGGAGCCGTTTGGTATAGTAGTGTCGTACAGCTGGCATCGTATCGAGAAACTGCTGGCGGTATTTCCTCATTGTACATATATATTAATTTGCCTGGCAAGTGACAGGTCATGGGAGGCGGTATAACAGGTTATTTTTATATACATTTTGTTGAGTACAGCTATTTTGGTCTTGACCATTTTGCTGGAGGTAAACAAGTTTGGTGGTACAATGGAGGCAGTATAATGAAGTTTGACTATAATCTGAGAGGTTATTCGTATAATTTTTGGTGCTTAAAGTATAATATATTTTACGTAGATATGGGATGTGTCAAAAGAAATTGGAGTACCTCTTCGTAGGGTAGGTGGAGGAGGCATAGCATCTGTACATTGGAGCATGGATAAAATAAAACTGTTTGCTACTACACCATCATCAATGTTTAGGTAATCATAATGGGTAATTCTGTCAAATTATTTGCAGGTATTTCATTGCAAATGACTTAATTGAAATGATTTTTTACAGTGAAGTCAGTGCAAGCTACTGCTACGCTCTACATAATTACCACAAATATATAATGCTGACAACTGGCCAACAACAGCAGCAGTAGAGTAGACGGCCCAAACTTATTTTGCTATTGCTTTGATAAATCTTTATGTTACTTTGAGATAATCATGTTCACTTACAGAACTACAGTTTTGTATTTATGTAATTGTATAAAGGCCCAAAATTTGACTTTGAATTTTCTGCATTTGTTTGTAGGATATGGGAGACATACAGGTGGACATGTGACAAGTATAAGCTGCCAGGTCGATGTCAAGTATGCATTTTCAAATTTACTGTTTTTCTTGCCTGCTTGACTAAGATTTAAATGCCACGCGTGTGTGCAGAGAGAGATTGCTAGCCCACTTATAGATCAATACGTCATGATGTGTTGTTGAAGGGCTGTTTTGCCTAATAATCGAATGCAGTTTTTGTATTGTACAATGTTGTGCCCGTTGTTTGTCTAGTAGCAGACTATGGCCCTTGCATTAGAATATGGTCTCTGTTGTTTGTCTCACGTTTTAAACCTGATGAATTATCTGAGTAAATCTTATTTCATTTCTTTTAAGGGGTCCAGTCCTTACGGTTAAACACAATGTAGATTAAGGCTGGATCTTCTTTTTTGTTGTCTGACATGGAGCAAATAACCTAGTTTTTATACAGTTTTGTGTACTGAAAGCCGGGATTCTGCACTCGATGGGAGATGGCTGTGACGGGACCAGAATTATCTTTTGTCAAGTATAATCTTCTGAGAACAATATAATGAGACAGTGGACCAGCAGAGATGTCTTAGCCACATTTAGATTGATTGCAACCCCAGGCAGCATCAAGATGAGACCATGTTAGGTTTTTTGACATAAAATTTTTGGCACAGCTACTTTTCGCCATAAACTTTTTAGCATATGGACATTTAGACATATGGCACATTGGACACATTTATTTTTGTACTCATGTACATTTTGGGACACAGCATATTGAGCACAACTACTTTTGTATTATGCATGATTCGACACAGTACTTTCTTACATAATGCAAGCTTCAGCAAAAATATCATGGCATGCATAAATGTTATAGAAAGCAGTAAGGGTATACATATAATAATTTCTGAGATGCCATCAATGTGCTTGTTTCCCTTACTTCACAGTAAAAATTACAAGCATATAAAAGTAAATGTTATATAAGATTTATAAATAAACTAATTCAGAATCCAAAACAGCTCACAAGTATTTTAAGAATCGAATTCAAAGAAAATGCCCATGTTTAGCCAGTTATCACTAATCAGTTTCTGTTATTGATTATTTACTTTGTATTTTTTCCTTGACTTTTCACTTATTTTTTTACACGGATTTGTATTGGTCGATCCCTACAACTATAACGTAATATTGCTGCAGTTCAATTATGCCAAGCAGAGGGCATCTCTTATTTTTGCCATTTTATGATGTTGTTTGTTTGGTTGTTTGTTCATTTCAGGCAGCTATCACTGGTTATAATTCTGAAAGCATTATAATTTTTGGGATGTAAAATGTTCAAGGATAAATAACTAAATGACAAGATTTTGCTTGATTTGAATGCAACCTAACCTACGTGCATAGAAGTCAGATCATGTTTGACAAATTAGAAGTAGTATGCTGATAGGGTCAAAATTTACAATAATTATTTTGGAATAAAAATGAATTCCTTCGTTTATTTATTAATTTATTTTTATTGTATTGTGTTGTGTTGAAAGGGAGCAAATGGCATCTGTTAAAATTAGCGTGAAAGTACAGCTTGCATTATTATAAAAAAATGAGATAAACTCATGGATATTTTGTGTAATGCAGAATCTTGTAAAATTATGCATGTTTGGCAAATCTTAAACAGTTAAATTTTTCAGAAATGATATATTTTTGTATTGCAGTATATATTTCAATGACATTATTGAATAGAGAAACTGGTCATATTTTTATGAAACATGCGTGGCTTCCTGTCCATACAAACACTAACACCTGAAAACATTGTGCAGTGGCAATGATTTAATTCTTCATTCCCCAGTATCCACACACCCCCTATCTGTTTCATTACTTCAATGCCTTGGTGTGCATTTAATTGCTCCATAAATAGATATGGTGCCTGCTTTCCTCTTAGGAGGCCGTGGGTTTGATTCTGCATCTGAGTCACATCTAAGAGTTTAAAAAATGATACCTACTGTTGCCCTGTTTGTTGCATGGTAATTTGGGAAAAAATGGGGTAATAATAATCTCTGTTATTTGCAGTCGGTGAGAAAAGCCTCGTGGCTGTTGTTATCTGTTGAATTTAGCTCTGACTTTAAATAAAGAATATTGTTATTGTTGTTTATGTCGCTGTGGTTATTGTTGAGGTTGCTGTTATCACTATCATAATAATATTCATTGACGGGCTTGTGTCCAACATGCCCCTGTGCCCCAATATTCTTTGTGCCTAATGGCCTTCGTCCACAAATTGACCAAAAGTGACCGGTACCCAATAGTTTTTTTTGTCTAAACTAGCCTATGTCCAATAATTCACATGTCTAAATTTTATGTGTCCAAAGAAAACCATGGATAAATAAACACGTGTCAAAATTCGCTTGTGTCGAACTGTTTGACCAAACTGCCTGTGTCAAAATGTCTGTAACAAACAGCCCAGACACAGATGAAACAACCGAGAAGCAGTTTTTTCCCGGATCTTACTCGTTCATTTGTTGACCAGGTTTGGCTTTACCTAACTTCTGTCACTAAGCGTAGTTCCACACACCACAATCACTTGGCTACTCTTGTTGCTGTTCGAGTAGTGAATTTATCTCAATTTTTTTGTAGGCAGCATGTTGGAGTCCAAATGGACGTGTCCTTCTTTTTGCAACTGTCAAAGAACCTGTGATATTTTATCTGCAATTTCATACTGACCAAAGTGAAACTCCACCCACGATAGGTGGTTCTAAAGCAGCTATTCCGCTTGTGGATTTGAGTGAAGTTTTATACGAAACAGGCGAACAAACTCATCGGTATGATATATTTGTCTCATACAAAAGCACTTTCTATATTCTGCAGTCTCTGCAAGCTATTCTAATTTTCCATTACCTTTTTCACCAATGCATACAAGAGCCTACATACTTACCAGTCCTTACTTCCTGTCACAATAGAAAGTTGGCGATCTTACATGTAGTAGCTTAAATTGTAAAAAGTGGTTAGCACTAATTTTGTTATAACATTGCCAGTTGCCTCTGTTGTAACAAAACATGAGTAAAAAAGGGGAACTTACGTAATAACAAATAGTAACTCTTCTACATTTATATGTATAAAAAAACTTGCAATTCCTTTCAAAGAAAGAGCAGGATCAGTATTTCTTTAATTTAAATTTATTAGCCCTGAAAAAGGCCAGTTTTGGTTTTTAAAAGTTTCAAGTGTTCTATAATTTTAAAATTGACAGCATACCATGATAATATCGAACAAAGCCAACATGTTGCAAAGAGTTAGTAGCAGTTTTTATACTAGTGTAATTTATGCACCTGAAACTTTTTTAATGTTGCAATTGTGTTTAGTATTGGTGGGATTGTACAAGACATGGTGTGGGATCCAACTGGAGAAAGACTTGCTGTGATATTCAAATGTAAGCACTGCATAAAACCTTTACATGATTATCATCATTTGTGTGACGTAATCAAAGACTTTGATGGTAATGCCTAATAAATTACTATTTGATTTTAGCTATTGGAGATAACAATCATTGCTGTTGTAACAAGATGGTTGCACTGTTTAGAACTAGAATCCATCCAGTTGTTGACATTTCACCATGGTAATGTTCTTTTTATTTCCATAAATAAAGTTGTTCTTACTCATTTTAAGAAAATGTCAACGACAGTCCCTAAACTATTGAATTTACATTTATAGCAAATATGCTTTTGTTTTGAAATAATTACAAAATGACAAGTAAAATTTAATTCCTATCTTTTGGGATGTTAGAAAGTGAAAACAATTGCAGCTGGCACAAACTTATAATATAGTCAGCATTCCATACTTGATAATATGATTTGATGTTTTTTCTGGAAAAAGTACTGCTAGTAGAAGAAATTTTGAGGGAATTTTATGTCTCAAGAAATTTTCCTTACTGAGTTATGTTACTTAGCATTACATGCACCTGTGTGAAAGGCTTACATAACTGGAAGAGAAAATTCTTAATAATTTATAGTGTTCACGGAACTGGTAGAGTGTCACTGTTTCACCAAAATAACATAATTTTTTATTAATTATAGATAAAATAAAGTAATATATACATTGCTTAGTTGGTGAAATGTGTGGATGCTTTGATTATTTTTTGAATTATACGTCATATTATCTGAACCTGCTTCAATTTCTTACTTATTAATTGACTGTCAAAATTGTTGCATCTGATTGTCAGTGCGGGGGTTTAAATTTTGGGAAAAATTTTACTTTAAAAGTAATGAAGAGTAATTTCTATACGAAACACACAACAATATTTTGTACAGCAAATGAATTTTTTGTGAAGCATTTTTTAAAACATAACCATTGCTACTTCTGTTAATATCTTTGCATATATTATTGAGGACCATAATTTTTAATGATTTATTATTACTATATACATTAATCCAATGGAAATGTGAAAAGTAGTATTGCATATCAAAACAATTTTAGTTATATAATCTACTCATTAGATTATTTGAGATTGCCCTGCAGCGATCTTAAAGTAATTTTAAGAAATAAGGTAAATTAGTAATGTTCAAGGACTTTTGCAAATGTTTTTATGTTTTCGTAAGTGTATCTATAATGCAATTCAAATTTAAAATTGCATAGCAATCAGTCAGTATTACATAACAAAATGTAATACCAGTCAAAATTTTCACTTGATTTACAAGTTTTATACAGTGATACTGCTAATGCAAGTTCTGTATACAAAGACTGCATGCAAGTGTTGATACAAAACTTCAAGACAAATTTTTTAAAGCTTTATTTAAGAATTCTGTTTTCTTGTCCTTTAATTTGTTGTAAAGAATTTCAATCTGGTATCATGATGTGATGGAATAAACTCATAATTGGGAGTTTATTTCATCATTGTTGTGGGTGTAACAATTGATAAAAGTGAAATTAATTAAATAAAACCTTATAAACAATTGATATCATGTTATTTACCTTCTGTTTTATTTTTCAGTGGATATGTTAGAGGGGAGAATGGTGACACCCCTAACATAATTAGATTTCAGCCTGGTTTCAAGCAGGGTGCTTTATTAACTGTGGTAATTTTTTAAAATTGTTTTTGTATATATGAAACCATTACAATAATTATTAATCTGCCTACTAGACTTTTACTATTATTAGACATGGGTGTGTGACTCTTTGAGAAGATTAATGTGGCTTTTGGATTTTTGTTGCTTGTAGTATATGCTGTGCAACTTTCATCGACTTGTCATCTTGTATTTTCAAATATTTTTTTCAGAGCATTTGATTTGTTCTATTCATTTGCAAAGACGCAACTATGCAACTAGGTCCAGTGTGTTTGGTTAGCTCAAAATAATCTAACAAGTAGTTGCATAAAGTAAATGTTTAGCACTGCTGTGGGAGTCTGACAGTGTTGTTAATGTGGACGGCAACCTGTAATAAAATATACGAATTTATTATGAGGTGAAGAAAGGCGGAGTGATCACAGTTTATAAACTGATGATTTGTATTTTACATGATTTATCAAACATATATAAAGATTTAAATGTCCATCACTTTAATACAAGTTAGTTGTTGGCAACTAAGTATGAGTTACATGCTCATTCAGCATTAGTCTCGTGTGGCATAAATGACAAGTTAACGTCACAATACGTACCTTGTGGTTTTTTTAAATTCAATGGAATTGCCAGGTATTATAATTGTGTTTACAAAATAGTCTTTTAAATTTGCAGTGTTGGAGCAGTGGAAAAGTGCAGTTTATACCATTAATTTTCATAACAGAATCAGCTTTGGCACACCAACAGCAAACAACACCAATCACTGCCAATGGTTCCACTTCTCGAAGAATATTTTCTGTGGATAGGTGATGCTGAGCTTTTGGTGTTGTTTTTATTTCTGTACATGCTGCTTAGGCAACTTATATGCAGCAAAATGTGATTTCATTAGCCATATGTACCTCACTGTACATGTATGTCATTTCAGAATAAAAACTAACAAGGCTCTTAAGTTTTAAGTTTACTTTGAAAGTAAGTTTATTTACAAACTTTTTCCTAGTGTTTACTGTATGTACTCATTAATGTGTTTTCACTGGTTTAAAGTCATAATTCACAGGAATTATTAAATATTTAATGCTTTACAACCAACGTTTCTAACACAATGAGCAATTGATCTCATTTTTATTACCTATGTATGTGTCAATTAACTGAATTTCTTTTTTTGATTATCAACTATCAAACTATCAGCAAGTAAATAAAATAAAATCTATTAGTTTAAATAATCTTTTTGTCAGTATTATAATGCACATTTTGTTTTGAAACTGGTGCTGCATGCTGCACAACAAAATAATAATTATTTATTATGGTAAAGGCAGCACCTGTTTCAGTGTCATTTCTACATCACATTAGAGATGAAAGTTATTTACAGCTACCTACACTATTTTAGTTCAAGACAGTATAAATAAAACACTAGAGATTAGCCAAGTTTCACTTGTGTATGCAAATAAAAAAATTAATGCTGTTTCTATTTTGGTTTTGGCTAGTCAATTACATTAAAGTTACTAACGTCGTGCCACAAACTCGATTTTTTTTTAAAAAAATGGCAATCAAAAATCATAAAAAGTGAACTAAAGTTGGAAATTGTTACGAATCAAATATTATTCCTTGAATTGTTAAGATTAATTTACGTTAATGACAGATATAAGCATATAAGCATTATATGCATATATCCGTAAATGCACGAATTTTAAAACTCAAGTCCGTGTTCTAATAATTTGAAAAAACATTCCTCCAGATTTACCCATATCACCACACTATAAACCGGTATCAAAAATATTCGCTTACAAGCCTACCGGAAGACTTGCATAAACACACAAACATATATTAACACAATGTAAAACTGGACATACAATACACTATCTATGTAGCATAGAGCCAGCTCTATTAGAAAAAAATTTAAACAATGTCTATTTCCTTATATGTGTGCTAAACATAGCTCAGTATTGGAATCAAGACTGAAGAGTTCTTAGAAACCAAATATAAGGGTACTGGATGAGAAAACATGAGAAAAATAATATGTTTTACTTCATTTCTTCAGTTAACCAAAGGTTATTAAATAACCTTTTATTTGGGAAAAGGTTAGGTTTGCCAGACAAACTGTAGGAAGTCAGAGTATTTATGAGCTGCATTTTCCGATGTTGCCTTCAACTACGACCAACAAGAAATTGCAGATCGAAATACAGAAATTGATGTAAAAATGTAAAGTCGTAAAGAGTTCTAATATTATATCTTAATTTCTAGGTCACATAAACTTGCAACAATATCCTCCCTGTGTGCGATTAGAAGTGCTTCCATCTGCTAAAATTAACCCTCTTTGCCGATCTGTCTCCCAAAGACCAGGAGTTTGAATAATCTGAAAAAGGGTAATGAAAAGAATAATAAACTTCATAATTATTGCAGATAATCAAAAGTGGAAAATTTGGCACAGGAAATCACAGTGATGGGCAAGTCCCACTAAAATGACCTTGTTCAAGTGCCAAGTTTTCAGGAATAAAATTCAAGTTCTTCGCAACCATAATGAAACTTTATTCAACTGGCTTTATTTAACTAATATTTTGGAATTTGTCTTAGGCATTTGGTTTATCAAGAACTCATTAGCCAGCAGAATTTATAGTTATTGTGAAATACACGGCAATAGTTTATTAACTTCTGACATTCACGGTCATAATCTATTTAATGAATTTGGCTAAATTTGGCTTCGTTTGGCCTAATTATATCAGGAATTTGGCATACGAACGATTCTGTCATCGGTAACTCTGCCTGAAGATCTCGCATATTGCGCTCTGGTGTAAACTAATGTCGTAATTTAATATGATTCAACTAAACGAATATTTTTGTTTTTTTCTCTTTTCTAATTTGGCAGGTGAACTTGGAACTAGGGATACTGTTAATGGATACAAATTTGAAGATACGATACGATACTTTTCAAACATACGATAACGATAAACTGGCTTTTCTAGATGATACGATACGATAAATTACTTCGAACGACAAAAAACGATACTGAAGTTAGACAATTTATGCAACAACACAAAAAGTATCGTTAATAATAAAAATTATTCAGTGCTGTACATTTAATTGGCTGCAACACCAATATGTATGATACACAAGTTTGTTTGTCATAATGATTCAAAAATAAGTAAGAAGCAACAGATAAACATACTACTGATTTTAATTTTTTTAGCCTAAGTTTTTTTGCAAAATGAACATTGTGCAGTATTTGCATGAATATTTCCAAAATGTACCCTTAGCAAGTTCTAGGTAAGTTCTCTGATGCCACTGACTTTCTAGTGAATTACCCAGGTCAGTGAGATAACAGTGAAAAAATTGTTTTTCTACCATATGACAGCAAAGACTGCAGATTATTTTTATCAGGACAATGGCGTTGCCTCAGGGCCAAGGTGGCATTTCGCAAATGGTCAACAGTATGCAAAGCCAAATAATCAAATAGTATATTATTATTATTGGAACAATAACAAACATATTCGAATAATCGATTTGTGCGCATCTCTAGCAAGTATATTTAGACAAGTACAGGGAACAAGTAAGAATGAAGACATTAGAATAGGAAAAGAAAGTGAAGAAAAGTGTGTAGACAATAAAAAATACATACAAAGTATCAAGAAAAAAATCCAGTAAAAAGTTTGATTTAGTAATTAGTTATGAAGAATAAGAATGCTTATATTTTCCAAGAAATAAAACTTCAAGTTCGTTCAATTCGAAATGTTATCACCCTCTTCTTAAACAGTTGAACAAACACCAACCTTTTCCACCAACTCTTCAAATGCACACTGAACTCCATCTCTGGTTTTAGCACTAGCTTCAATAAATAACATGGAGTGTTTTCTGGCAAATGTCATTCCCATAGATCGTTCAACCTCTCGTTTATCCTAAAGAAATACATATACTGATAGCAAATAACAAAGTTTATTTAAACAAAAAAACATTGAATATTATAGAAGTACAGTATTAATATTATTTTGTACAATAAAAAAAAGACAGAAAACAAACTGATTTGGAAAAATGAGCCTATAACTGATTTTTTTGCCATAGAATTTAGTAAGAAACAAAAGGTACAGTAGTCGCCACTTAATAGACAATAGCTTAATTGACTCAAAAATGCCTGAAACGGGCCGCTTCTATTCAAATACACATAAAAACTATAGGTAATTGACTCAAACAACTTCGCTTAGTTGACTCAATATTTTTCCTTCACATATTTAAAATAAGACATTTGCATATGCCCAAACAGCCTTTCCTACTTTTATGTCATCTTTACTTCCCTTTTGTGCACTATGTATGCAGAAACAACCATGTTAAGTACCATTTCGTTTATAAACAGATACGCTAGTGTAGTGGTTTTGCTTTGAATCTGTATCCGCTTACCCACTGCAATTAACCTCGTTACTCGGCACCACCAACTGCAGTTCAAGCACATCAAGCGCTAAATGTTTTACCAGAATACGTGCATCACACAGCAACAGATTTTCAACGTTTTTATAATTACGACAACTTTGTGAGACAACTTCTTCGCGAGAAAATGAAGTAGCCAACTTTGAAGGAATTTTTGTAATTTTTGCAAATAGACAGACTTGTGTGATCTAGAAAAGTATACTTTTTAATTTATTGTTAATTCACTTATATAAATTAATGTTTTAAAATATTTTTTTCTAATTTCTAACTGAACAAAGGAATTTAGGCATTACTTCATTTCTAAATTTGATTAAAAGCCTTTGCAGTGCATAGTAAGCCGATAATTTATACTTCTATAGCAGTAATACTTCACCCATCGGTTAATAGGTTCAATCGGTTAATTTGGTCAAAACACGTCGGTCCCAAAGTGAGTCTATTAAGCGGACTACTGTATTAGCTTTTTATTTCAGTTTGTCTTGTTAAGTTGTTAAAAGTTACATAACAAACCTTGTCAATTTTGTTCCCAACTAGCATTTTCACCATATCGTTTCTAGTAGAAAATGTTTCCAGCTCACTTAGCCATACACCAAGTTTGTCGAAAGATGATTTACTTGAAACATCATAAACTGAAACGAACAGCATTGACTAAGTAACAAAAGTGGTCAATTAAGAACAGACAGACATTTTATGGCAATGTTGCAGACTACAATTCATATTGCAAACATAATAGTGTTTCCTCTACAGAGTGTTAGGCAATGATACACCAATCAGCTTTGGAAAAAATGATTAGATAATTACAAAAATTGATTAAAATATTGGAAAAAATATTAAAAACATTTATAGCTACACGTGATAGGTTTTACGTACTTTCTTTACGTTTAGCGAGAGTTAATTTCTTGATTTCCTGCATGTGCAGCATTTGCAAAAGACTTTACCACACAGCAATAAAATTAGCATTTATGATACAGTGATCAGGTATGACAACTATCTGTTCTATTTTGCTCATCTCCAATGCATATTCAAATTGGCTCAACATACCAAAATCCTGTCAAATATTTTATCCTGCATCAAGTCAGCTTATAGCAATATTTGCTCAATGGCAATGACTTCTTAAAAGGAATGTTGGTTCATAGAACAATTATAGAATGAAATATTAGTAATCTTGTCAGTATCATTTTTGCAAAAAATTACAGCCCACAAGATGTCATTTTGAAAGTGTATGCTGAGATTATGAACTCTGATTATTATACTGTTGAACTGAATTGTATGATTAGTCAAGTATTACAACCTACCTAATATCACACCCTGTGCACCTCTGTAATAACTTGGTGTTAGTGTGCGAAATCTTTCTTGGCCTGCTGTGTCCTGTGAAAAGATAATTTAAACTTAGCTTACATCATCAACACACTATCATTATAAAATAACAGTTTTTACATTTTAACATTATAAAATAACAAATTTTTTGTTCACAAGTGTCACACGCGTGGCCTATGCATGTGCAAAGGGTGCAATTAGAGCAACACCTCATTGTAACTAGACTATTCAAATTTGTTGTAGAGTCACACATGTAAGTGACAAAAAGCAGAATACCAGTTACGCACAACTTACGTGCATAAATCATGACGTAATTTTATATACTGGCACTATTTCCAAGCAGCCAAAGAAAGTAGGAAAAAGTTAGGCAGTTTAGTATAAAATTTACATAAGCATTTACAAGTTAGCAATATGACATATAATACAAGTTCAAAACTGCTTTCAGATTTCACTACCTTAGCAAAAAAGGAACATCTCTAACATACGATAGCATCAGAACTCAAAAAATACTTAAAATTACTCACCCATATTGCCAGTTTACACCTGTTGCCATCTACAGAAATAGTCTTTACTTTAAAATCTACCCCTATTGTGGCAGCCTGTTCCGGGTCAAAAGTATCATCAGTAAAGCGTAATAGTAGACTGAAAAAAGGAATCGTGAAACCAGTTAATTATATGTAAATACACATGGCAGTGTACTTTCACATTAAAGCACCCTGGAATATTGTATAAAGAAAAGGAGAAGGTACAAAAAACTACAAGATGGTTCTATACAAAAATTCCTTGTAGGATCTAGTATTGAGGACAAGGCTGCAGATCATTATGAAAAATAGATGAATCGGTCAATGCACAGAATTAAAAGAGATGGTTACAACTGATCTGTTAAAACTTCACAACTCAGCCATGAAGATTTCTGCCAAAGAAATACCATTATGCAAAACATTGTCTAAATTAACGTAGCTTGTAAGTAAAAATTGTTCATGTTTGCTGAATCTCAAAGTATCTAGACAGGAATTATGTCAGTGTGCTGGTATTGTTAATAAATACGTATCACAAACATCATTATAAAAATGAGTGATGTAGAACCAAAAACGACTTAAACACAACTGCTGAGCACTGCAAACATGTTGCAGTTTTGTGTTCACTGAATGAACATACAATAAAGAAAAATAATTTTGGTTACATCAGTCACAAAATAATAAAAAAAGTAATATTTTTATTAGATGTATTTATTCTTATCATAAAGAATTATCTCCATGTCTAGAATTATTCTAACATTCTGATCAACACTAAAAATTTAATGTACAGTTAATTCTGATGATTTTCTTCAAAATATTCAAAATGACCTCTTCTCTTCCACATAACCTTTTATTACCTCAAGGATCAGTCCTGGGACCTTTAATTCTAATTTAATTTACATAAATGATATTGACAAAGACATAGGAATAAATTGTCTAAATTCTTCACATTTAGAAGTCATAGGAGGACCATGGGACTACACCAGTTACAATTGTATAAAAAAAGAACAAAGCTGAATGTCAGAAAATGTTTTTTTAGCCAAAGGATAATTGATCCGTGGGACGGATTACTTCAAAAGGCCATGGAAGCTGTTACAGTTAATCAGTTTAAAAGGGCCACCCAAATGTATGTTAATACTATTGAAGAACAAAATTTAGATTGCATTTAGAAAAAAACAAGTCTGCAAACACTGAGTTTTTCTACAACATGATACTAGTATTTTTAGCTACTCGATGCAGCGTGATGCTCATCTGTTTTTGCTCAATGTGTATTAAACCTTTCACTATGTAGCTGCTTTTTAGCTAGGCCACACTGACCTTTTCACATTTGACAATAACTTCAATTGGTGGGTTAATAAACCAAAATGTTGTAAATAAACAAATAGTTGTTCATTATTGAGTACTAATATTAAATATTAGTATGCACGCATGCAAACCCACACAGGCACGCACGCACGCACACACACACACACGTGCACAACCTCATAAATAAGCATACGCTTCGTCAATGATCTACAAGTGATTTTGCGTGAGAACATACCATACAGACCAGTATTGTGGAATGCACCCTACTACAGATGCTAATTGGCTGGTTAGCATTACTTGTTGCGAAGCAACCCCAAACCGGCAGTTGCTAAACTTTTCTACGAAGTAAACAGACCTGGGTGACTGCATTTAGTGCTGAGCTTGGGCAGTAGTCTACAACTTGCCGTCACTTGCATGAAAAACATAGGCGGCACACTGCCGCCTTACATAGCGAAATGGTTAATGTAATATATCGAACTGTTATTATGTTAAATGTGCAAGTGCACAAAAGGTTAAACAGTCAAATGAGTGTATTATATAACCCAGTTTTGGAATCAATCGCACAAATCTGACAAAATTAAAGCATTAACAAATGCCACCAAAGACAAAATAGCTGTAAAGATGAGCTAACTTTTACAAAGATTAAAAAAGGCAAAACATGCTTTAATCTCTTGTTCAGTAGACAATAAAAAATAGTGCTATTTAATAAAATTTAGCATCGTTAAATTAGGTAAAAATTGTCTAGCTACCCTCATAATCGTAAACAAGACAAAGTGATTGTTAAGTCTCAAAAATTTTGAAAAATAAAAATTTTTGAGATTTGACGGCCACTTTGTTTTGTTTACGATTATGACGATGACAAATCTCAGAAGAACACTACATGTTATCTAACTACCCCTTCTTAAAGCCATAATTCGTGTAAATTGGCAAAGTCGTAAACTGGGAACTTCCATTATGCCAATTTGTTTAAACAAAATGTGAAAGTTCTTAGCTTCAATCTACTCATCACTGTTTTTATCATATACGCCTATATCAACAAGCGACTCTGTAATACGATTTCCGTAATGAGTAATAATTCGTTAATCAGTTAAAAAAATATTTAGATATTAATCTTGTTGAAATCTGACTGGTCATCTGTTCTGTTTCTTGTCCATCAGATTTATTAACACTCAATCTTTTGAATTGGTATTATTATTCCTCCAGCACGCCGGTGGTCCCAGTACTTTTGTTGTACCTTTCCTTGTTTATTGTGCGAAAAAAATTAAATTAATCTAAACTAAAAGTTCTAAAAACGAAATTATTTTTACATAATGAGTAAATAAGATTAAAATGTTTTGTGCTAGCTTTTGTAATGATAAAATATATTTAGACAGCTATATAAAATATAAGAAAGCACACTACAAATCAATACACTAGTGTGCTTTTTATATAACTGTCTAAATAATTAATTTACTTTATCAGTACAAAAGCTAGTACAAAACATTTTAATCTTTTGCATACTTAATTGAATATCATATTCATAATCCTAAACAAACCATAAGACCTTTATTTTTCTGAATTCAAACTACTTAACAAGGACAGTTGAACTCACCTTGACTTACCAACACCGCTTTCACCTATAATTAGTATTTTCAAAGTAGTTAAAATTGAGTCTTCGTCCATTCTGAAAATGAATGTAAAAGTATTATTTACAATCGTTTATTACATACTCAGACTTAGTCACTCGACCCCACGATCATTTGTAAAAAAAGTCAATCTTTGATTTGAATTAGCGTGCGAGTTGATGATTTCGAGCGTGCTTTTTGCTTACGATTTTGATGTATATATAATATAATATATATATATATATATATAGAGAGAGAGAGAGAAATCAAAATCGTAAGCGAAAAGCACGCTCGAAATCATCAGCTCGCATTATATATATGTATATTATTTATTTTATTTAATTTATTATATTTTTCTAGCGTATCCATTTTATGACAAATAAAGTATTATTATAGGGCCTATTTAGTGATCTATATGCAATTATACACACACACACACACACACACACACACACACACATATATATATATATATATATATATATATATATATATATATATATATATATATATGTATAATTGTGTATTGTAATATATGTAGATCACTAAATATAATAATACTTTATTTGTCAAATGGATACGCTAAATCCTCTTCACCAAAATTGACAGTGAGCTGACAGGAATCAGCAAAATATATTTGTTTGCAAGATCGTTTAAATGACACGGGGTCACATTTTTTGTCATTGAGTTCGCTTAGTGATATTAGTGCTAGTTGACTGAGCTGTAGAATTTACCAGCAGATTAAGTGATAGAGTTAAGTAAGCTTATGTATGGGAATTAAACCCAATAGTATATGTGACAGAGTTATTGAGGGAAAAACTGTCCTTGAGAAGTAAAGAAGTAACATATATAGCTAGATTGTATTAAGATGCACTATAAAAACAGCTAATGAAAATTGAAGTGTCCATCAAATGAAAAGTAGAGAAATTAATTTGTAAATGGTAGCATAATTTATGACATGCTAGCAAGTACACCCTTCGGAGAAAGTGTAATGTTGTTTCATGATTACATCAACTTTATTTAGTGTGTGGTTGGATTTTTACGGTGCAATGTTAAGTATTAAGTATTAAGCAAGTGAAGTATTTTTGTCCATTGACATTCTACTTAGTACTGAATTGATCATGATGTATTTTAATCTTTTATTGCCCATAAATTTTTTGTTTAAATTATCTAAGAGCATAGTAATACCTTACTAGAATGTATAAATAAGTAATCATATTTTTAGGGTCAGTTTTTCACTTGGCGCGTATTACGTGACCCAATCCTAGCTGTAGAACTACACTTTTTTCTGCGTGCAGTATGCCATCTTCCTTGCTCACCTGTGAATGCCACCACTACAAATATATTCAAGTGTCCTCCCCTATATATTATATTCCTTTTACCCTTGAATAATGAGGATAAGAAATAGATTTCCAGCCTGAGAAGTAAACGCTAGTTCCATTACTTCTGCATTTGCAAGTGACACTAGTTGCCATCAGTAGTGGAGGGCCATCAAACCGAACATTTGAACCGAAAGAGAATTCAATTGAGAATCAGTTGGGAAGTCTATTCGTACCTAAAATTATAGATTCGAGTATTGCAGCACTTCAACTACATACTTTCTCTGTCATTAAAACATCTGAGCAACATGTAGCCAGCACAATTTAATTATGATTTCTGGACATTAATTAGAGGTGCTGTATTGCACGCAATTTTGAAACAGTATAATTAGTGTGTGTTTTATTATCATACATCATAATGATGAGTATCAATCATCCAATGTCATATTACACCATCCACTTTCTGCCACCAAACAGTGCGTTCTTTTGGTATCTTTCAAAATTAGAGATGTCTCATTGAAGTCTTTTTCTGTAAAATCCATCCACGTTCGCAATCTGTTTTTTAAAGCTTAGAATTCACTTTGATTCGAATTCGAAAGTCACAAATTCGATTCGAATCAGAGAATGTTCACCCCTAGCTGTCAGAGTCATGAAGCCACCTCTCTTACCCGGTTATATGGAAAGATTGTAAAAATTTACTGTTGTGTTAAATGCACTCTAATAATCATACCTAGCAGCTTGTTCCTTTATGATATCGCGTGGACATTCTTGGTTGTGGACTGGGTAACAGACAAATGACGTTCACGCACCATTCCAGTTTAGCTGCTTTGAGAATTTAAGAGTAACGATCGAAAAATAGCGTTAGTCATAGTGTTAGAATGAAAGCACTAAATGCGAATGTGAGCTTATCCTCGTCAGAGAACTGGCGGACGATATTACAAGAAAACACGAAGCACGTGTTACCCCGCTTGCCACTGTTTGGATGTCTATTAAGTTTTTGTTTTAATTTGATTTCAATTCTAACGTTGTAATTATAACCGCAAGCTTTCCGTATTCAAAATTATGTCTGCTTAATGTTTTGTTCTGCCTTGAAATTACAGTTATTGAAAGCACATGCTTTTGTGAACTTCGGAATAAAGCGCAAAGCTGCAATATTTCCTGATAAAGCGCTTTTTAATTTGCAGCACCGTTTGCAGGAAAGCACGGTCTCTAATTAAGCTTAAGTCTGTTGTGTGTATAATTAATATTGTGATTGTTGTAGTTAATTAGACTGATTAGTTAGGTTTTTCGGGCTCGCTTGCAGTTTAGAACTAGGTGTTTTTTTTTAAATTTTGTACCAGTTTCTATGTGAAAGCCTAACAAACCAGCAAAAGTGGCAATACTGGAAAGGAAAAAAATTAGGACCCCGACCAACAGTCACTTCTTTTGTAAAACAGCAAAATAACGGCATTCCATATTCAGACATACTTGAAACTGATGAATATAATGAGAATTTGGCTTATTTAGCAATCAGCACACTCAAATTTAAACACAATAGTTCGGTGGAGCAAGAAGATTAATGTGCTGCCATGTATTATTTTCACATTCTTATTTGCATTTGCAATGTTTGTGATTTATTAATAATTATATGTGCATGTGTATATGAGATATATATCAAGGATACAGTAGGTGCTTATTAGACTCAATTGCTTAATTGACTCAAAAACGCCTGGTACAGGCTGCTTCTCAAATAACTCCACGTAATTGACTCAATATATTTGCTTCAACCCCGTGTTTCAATAAGACACTTTTGTAAAAGTTTTGACTTTTGGTATTATATTAGGGTATTGTATTTGGTATTGTATTTCATATTAAGTACGGTTTTGTTTGTAAGCAGGAATGTTTGTCATGCACTAATATACTACGCTAGCAGTTTTGCTTTGACACGGCCATCCACTGCAATTACTCATTACCCTTGAGGCAAAACATTTAATCACTTGCCCAGTGGTTTACTTTTGAAACCTTCACTGCCTTTCACAAATTATTAATTAGCTGTTGCTGTTATGCCATGGATGCAGATACAGTATAGTAAGGTGTTGCAAGTTACCGGCAGATTACCATGCAAACTCAAATGCTTGGATGTCAGCTGTATTGTTCATGAATGGTAGCAAAATGGAATGCGAGTTTAGAGCGAAAACATAATTTTACTGGTAGACAATTGTGCTACTCATATAGTTAGTGCACCATTAAAACATCTTAAAATTGATTTTTTGCCAGCAAACACCTCATAGCTCATTCGGCCACATGATCAAGGCATTCGAGCACTAAGGGCTTACTACAGAACAGAAATGCCGATGAGAGATTTAAAAGCGATGGATTCTGATGACCCAGCTTGCCTTCTCAACACACTGCGCTTATTGGCTATGTCATGGAGTAATGTCACTGAGACATGATTCAGAACTGCTTCACTCTCACTAGATTTACTCATGTGAATAAAACTGACCATGGAATTGTAATGTTGCAAGAGATTGGCCTAACTGCACCGGCCTCTGATATGAGGAACAAGTTTGAGATCTGGGTTGTAATTGATTCAGCTATGCAGGTCACCTCACAATTGTCGTAATGGCAAACTGGAGCTTAGACGAAACTTTGCGGAGGAAATTCAGCTTTTCGGTGGTATGATCGGAGCGTAGCCTATTATCAAAGATAGGTGTCTGAGGTAACCCACAGCCACTGGACTAGCTGTGTGCACGTGTTTGGCTATGAACCACACAACCGTGTTTGAGTTTAACATAACCAGAAACCTAAGGTGTTTCTATAATTTTCTTCCTGTCCTGCCTTTTTAAATCTAAGTGCAAATTTGACTTAACAAAATAAGCCATTAGTTTTTATTTTTTTAGGTTGTGTTATTGCAAACAATCATAATGTCAGAAGCTGGTGATGGTGTAAAAGATGGTTTAGCAGCAGAGGGGGATAAAGAGGATGTTCCCATTCTCTACAAGAAATCTCATCCTCGCCATCTAGGAACACATGATGGTACTTTTCATTGTGATGAAGTTCTTGCCATATGGATGTTAAAGCAGCTGCCGGAATATCATGTTGCTGAAATTACCAGGTAGCCTTTTGTAAACAGAGAGATTTGAAGCACCAAGTTTCTACAAATTCATCTTAACTATGTGGCCGTATGGAGTCCCTGAATTTTTAGGGGGGCAGAGGATTCTTTGCCGGAATTCTTAGAGTTTCACCCGATTTTTTAGGCCCCGTTTTAACAAGTACAACCTTACTAAATTCCAGATAACAAATAAAAAAGGCGTCATTTCTGATGGCATAAGACTGAACTCATGAAGCTGATCAACATTATTTATTAGCCATATTGAAATGTGATGCACAACACATGATATGATCTATGTGGCCAGATATCTTGATAAGCTGTGCTTGTTCGATTATGCTCAAGCACCTGGGTCATTAGTTTCAAAGATTGTCATTGATTATGGTAAAAACAGTGTCCTAAGAACCAGAAGTGTGGCGATAACTTCCAGAACAGAACAGTTTACTTCCAGTGAACATTGAATGACTGCGATGATAGAGCAATGGGCCAGTAAAGAGGAATTGTCCATATTTCATGACTGATATACGAATCGGTTACATAATCTGTCAAATCAGCAAGATGCAAGAATTAAGAATGCAGCTATGCACAGACACTTGAGGTTGGATGACCGAAACTTAGTCGGCGCTGGCTGACCTCCACAACAGGGATGAATTGCACACTTTCGCCAGGATGCGTTCGCTTAACATGTTCGTTTTTGTAGTTAGCATCAATCTCTTGCACTTCTGACAAGTAACATGAGTGTGATATGATCTTTTACGCTTAAAATCGGGCACAATGACAAATACAGCACTTCCGTAAAACCAACAATCAATGAATCTAAATCTAATCCAGAAGAAAGAATCCTCAGACAAGAGATCCCTATCTGCACATTGAAGCCGAAAACAGAACTTTTGAACCAAGCAATTTGACAAACTGACTTGATGAAGCAAAACTGAGAACTCACAACTTTCTGCAAAGATCTATGATGTTTCTGAAATAATTGCAACTCCTTAAACGTTTCAGTTCTTCTTCAGCGCCAGGCAAACGATGGAAAATCTGGAAAATCAAAGAGTGCACACAGAATTTTGCTCCCCCGAAAAGATAATTATGACAAAATTGAATTTTCTAACGTGTAATAATGAATTATTAATTCCTGGTAACGTTTTACAGGCATTTGCAAAAATAAGTATAAGTGTAAGTATTTTTAAGAACAACAAGTATCTAACAATATGCTCATGAGAAGAAACATAAAACCTAAGGCATAACAATCGGAAACCAATCGTTGCTGATATGATTAATGTGGCCTTATTCCTGGCAAGTGTAATTTGCCAGGAAGATACAAACCAGTTGTTGCATAAAATACACGTAGATGTAAATACTAGTAGATGCTGAAGAAAGTAGATGGTAATACACGTTGTTGCTGCAAAAGTAGATGTTGATTAATGTCGGGGCTGAAGTTTACAATTCCCCACACACAAGAAATTAGTTTGTGAAATGGATTAGGGTTAGGGTTAGGACTAGTGTCAGAATTAGGGTTGGTGTTTAATGTTAGGTTTTTAGATTTGTGTAGGGATTTGTAAACTAAAGTCAGATGTGAAACTAAAGTCACAGAATTCCAAAAGGAAAATCGAATTTGATTATAAATCAAAATTTATTTAAATATGTGGTAAATTTGTTCACCTGCTTGTTGGCAACTTGCCATTACTTCATAATGCTATGTAACTTAAACTGCTTATGATATATTACTCATACTTACCTACATTTTTTTTCAGGACAAGAGACCCTGAAAAACTGGAAATGTGTGAAGTAGTTGTTGATGTAGGAGGAGTTTTTGATCCAAATCTTCACAGATACGACCACCATCAAAGGTTTTTTAATTGAGATTCACTACTTAAACTTTTTTACATACATTAGGCCAGTGTAGTAAGGTGAATATTCGTAATTGTAAAGTTGCTAAAAAATTAGATTAATTTGTCATGCTAGGGTAGCATGGCATATGAGTACATCGATGTGTCAGATGGAAATTTGGTAGTTTTTTACAATACTTCAATTTGTTTGATTGTAATTACTTGTTGCAAATGATTTTAAGACACTTTGAGAAATACTGTTTATGCAAACAAATTTATGTAACTACATTTCCAGTACCTGCATTCTATCGCACAAGGTTTGTTCTGGAATGATAAAAACCTGTGTAATTTTGTGCCACGTAATGGTAAAAATCCATCACTCACAAAGTAGACAACGCTAAAATTATTAAGCTGAACGTATAGAAATTGATGTTCTGTAGGCCTTATTACCTTTAACTTCAGTTAGCTGATGATTTGTTACATAGGTTCGAAAATTGTATGCGAAATTATTTAGCCCTGTTTGTTTTATATTTTAGCTTTGTATAAGTTATATTTCTCTTTTTCTTAAGTGTTTTGCCTGTGATAATAAATTTTTGCATTACTGTTAAATAATATAAATTTATCACAGCTAAAAATATATTTTATACTTTTACTACTGGTTTTATTTTCAGGACTTTCGATGCAACATTCAACAGTTTACTTCCGTCAAAGAAATGGACAACAAAGTTGAGCAGTGCAGGTCTTGTCTGGGTGTATTTTGGTGAAAGAGTTATTAGTCATATCTTGAAGTAAGTTTTCAATCTTCAATCGACTGGCATGCTTATGATAAATCAGATCTATTTAACTCGTATGTCTGATTATCAAAGTAATTATTGTTGATTTTGTTATTTAATATATATTATGTATGCGTGCCCTTCGAGATTGAAATTTGAACCATATAATGGCAAATCCAGATTCATCAAATCCATGTTAAGCAAACTTTTACTGTATATGTACAGTACACTCTTACTGGCCAGATGGTTTCAAGTCTATAGAAAAATTATAGAGATTATCAGATGTTTTTGTCCTGCACTAACTTGATTTTTTCAAGATTTTCATTGATTTATGAATTTATTTATGACATTCTGGCCGGTGTCATTACAAATATCAACTTCTTCGCATGATAAGGCTTTTTTATGCCCTGGCAGGAAGCCTGGCGCTGGTCTTGCTGGCAAGCTGCTTGAAGCATCAGATGGGAGGTTATGAATTAGCTTGATAATATATGGTTTTGAAAAGTAATAACAATTTTTTAATGTTAAAGTTTGTTATCACATATTAGAATAAAAGCATTACAATAATGCATTGGCAGTCAGCATTTTTAAACAACACACCATGTATCGCACATTAAAAACAAATTTCGTAATCACCAGACATTTTTTCTAATTGTTTATCTGTAAGTTGTTTTATTTTCATTTTTATCAAATTCACTTATTACTGTGTAACTGCAGTAGCTGAAATTGTTGGTGTGGATTTTTTTATTTTTTACCTCGGTAGGATGTAGTTCATTTCACTGTTATCAACAATATGACAAGTGGTTAGTAATTGTTTTCTTTTGTAATTCCAGCTTTGCCATAAAAGGAATTGTTAGATATTGAGTTATTGTACGTGCATTTTACATATGACATGACAAACAGAAATGCATGATGACAATGAAAGATGACAAATTAGAAGTATGTAGCCATAATTAACATCACAAGGAAGCAGCCACTTTGCCTATGCACGACACAGCCACTTGGCTACTTGCGGGAAAGGGTTAAATGATCAGAAATTTTTAGACTCGCACATACATCACATTACCTGCGATCGTCACTCCAGTTTTGTCATAAAATTATTGAAATCCTCTTTTCTGGATGATCAATAGGAGGAAATTTATTTTATAGGACTGGTTTAGATGATGATATAACAAGAGTACTCTATGATAAAATGTATGAGAACTTCGTTGAAGAGATAGATGCAATTGACAATGGCATTGAACAAAATGATGAAAAGAAAAGGTAAAATTATCATCATTGCGTGTTTTAGAATATATGATTTTTGTTCTTTACAGTCCATGTTTAAGTGTATTGCATTTTATAAAATACTTAAAAGCTCGAGATAATTGTCTTAGCCTCAGCTGAACAAAGTGTCAGTAAAGAATTAAGTGGAAACTTCGTCAGTCCATCAAATACGGCACATGAGTTGTACTAGTGAAGGGAATAACTATTACACATGTGTCTTTGTTTTTGACCTGGAAGGCTGGGTTAGTCTTGCATTAAGTACCGAGTGAACCCTTTTTAGCATTACGTTTTCAAAGCCAGCATGATCTAGTCAATTGAACATGGCACAGAGAGTACTACTAGTAGGGAGAAAATCATTATGTCACACAAGTTTACCTCGACTTTGACTGCAAAGTTTGACATAATCACCCTACATGCATATTGCTTTTTTCAGCTCTCTTTCTCGTTTCAGTTACCATTGTTTATTTGCTTATTTTTGTCATTGTATAGGTATGCGATAACCACTAACCTCAGCGCAAGGGTAAAGCATTTAAATGCTGCTTGGAATGATCCGAATCATGATGAAACTGTAATTATCATAGCTACGAATTTCTATTTTCTACCTTTAATAAAGTTCTTTTTGAAAGTGTTGTGTTCTGTGAACAGATAATAAACTTTTTATATTATAAACAAAACAAATATGACAAGTAGCTAGTCTTTTTACAAGAATTATTTTTTATGGTGAATATGTTACCAGACATGCCAATTTGTTGTTTCTTTAACTAGAAGTTGTCCAGCTTGACAAATGAATGCTCGATGTGTTACACTTCTGGCTTGCGCTTTGGACCGGGACGAGCTATATTTTGGTTATTATGAAACTGCCATTTACCTTTGAAGATGGCTTGGGATAACCTAAAATTAAATTCTAACCTGTGCCTTTTCTGCAAATGAAAATTTGTGTTCTCGATTGTAAAACCAACAAAACTGCACACATCAGCGCAGTGTATAGGATCTGTTAAATGAGAGGATTCTTTTTTATGCCATAGCTTTTGTTTTACTTATGTTAATTGTAGCGATTACCTTTTTTTGAACATCTAGATTCTAGAGCAATATGTGTGGTATCATTTTTGGTTTAGTTTCATAAATATTAGTGATGATTAAGTTTAAATTTTTTAAGCTGAATGTGTTATCACTTGTTTCACATGAATACCGTCACCTGTAACAAGTAACATCTACTAGATTTTTCATTCAGGTTTTATTAAAGAGAAATATCAACTTTACACCTTGTTTAACCTGATTTAGGTAGCCACTCTGAAATTGTACACTGTTATTAACTGCCAGTCTTTGTTTTTAGGCTGGATTTGAAGCTGCTATGAAAATGGTTGGTAGTGAATTTGAATCAAAGGTGAAGTTTTATCAGAATGTATGGTGGCCTGCTAGAGAATTAGTAGAAAAAGCAATAAAGGGCAGAAAGAAGGTGCAGTAGTATTAAATATTAAATTTTGATAGAATCAGTGTAATAATGTCGGTTCTGAACTATTTTATTACCAATTTATTACAAAAGACCATTTTATTACAGCCTTGATATGGCTGTAATCCAATGGTCTTTTGTGTGAGATTCATTTCAGACTTACTTGTTATATTGCAAGTTATGTGTCGCACTGTTATCCATAAATCTATGATGTTTCTTTAATATTTAAAATACACAAGTGTTACTTTTTTCATCAACCTTACTTTTTTCTTTGAAATTTTCCCTTTTGTTTTCTTAGGCTTAAAATAATTTGAATTTATTTTTAAGTTTTTGTCTATATTTGGTGAAGTGGTACATGCACATGTATGTGCAAACAACGATTTTCATTGTCATTTGTTTCAAAGTGTTTAGGTTTGCTGCTCTTGACAGTATGTTGACAATGTGTTATATTATATGACTTCCTGATTATACATAAGTACATTGCTGCACCTGTGGAAAATTGGATTCCTGTTGAAAGAAAATGCTATCACTAGATTTAGTCTGTTTCACGCCAAAGAATAATTCTTGTTGGGCAATAGGTTCACAAAACGGGGGAGATAATATCCTTCAAGCAGACTGGCTGTCCTTGGAAAGATCATCTATTTGACCTTGAAGTTAAGCTGAAGGTGGATGTTCCAATAAAATATGTTCTGTTTGCTGATGAAGAGCATGACACCTGGCGTAATCAATGTGTTCCAGTTGATTCTCATACGTTTACAAACAGGTAATATTCTTTTTATTTTATCAGGCTTATGCAAGTGGCGAAGTTGTTGTTTTTAATCGCTTGCTTCCTTGGGAGGATCACTTATTTTCTCTTGAATTTTCTTTGGGAATAGAACAAGAAATTAAGTATGTCTTGTACGCAGAAGGTAGCACTTGGATCAACCAGAGTGCTCCATTATTTCCTAATTGCTTCCACTGCAGGTATTAGTTTCACAATTGTTAAATAATACTATTATATAAATTGTGACACATATCGTCATATTGAAAGCATAGTATCAGCAAGAAAGAAAGCATGATAGTTCATAGACAGTGTTAATGCTTTAGGCATATTGATTTGTCAGACCAGTGGCACGACTAGAAGACAGTAAAGTTGCCAACAAAATATTTTGGGTTTTCGCTAGCCTATATTTGCACTAGCTTTGAATCTAGTTCATTGCTGCAACCAATTTATACAGTGTCGGATCATTACAGATGGACAATAATTGTGTAAAATGTTTGTTTTCTAGTGGTATTAGAATGAGGTCTAATACTTTTAATTTTCTGTATTATTACAGAATCATTATAATATCATCAATCTGACAACTCTATTGTGTTTGCACGCTCAGTGACACACCACATTATCCACACACCAAAAGTTACAGCAGCAATTATATTATGATTAGTGAAGTTCCAGGTTTATTGCTTGTGTTTATATGAATGTGTGTAATATAGGCTTCCTTTCCCGGAGGAATGGCGAGGTTTACGGGATGAAGAACTGAGTAAAGTAACAGGTATTCCTGATTGTGTGTTTGTACATGCCAATGGCTTCTGTGGAGGGAATAAAACTTACAAGGGAGCATTAGAAATGTGTAAAAAATCACTTGAACTAAACCCATCCAAGTAATTGTGTATCAGTCAGGCTCAGGCATATGTAATTGTATGATACTCAAATGTAGTTTCCTTGAAAATCATGTAAATAGATATTTTGGTGCACTGTCTATGAATGATGCAGTTTCAATAAAATTGTTTGTCATACGTTTTTGTAGACAACCTGAAACGCCATGGTACTGTACATTTAACTGTGTAATATTTGCACCATTGCTTCAATGTCGCATATGTGTACGTATAGTTTGATTATAATTGTGTTGCATTAATGAAGGTCACAGTTTGTATGATAATATGTATATCACATTTTGCATGACTACATTGTATATATTTATGATGTAATTCATGGTAAATTTTTATTATATACAGCTGAATTTCCATAACATTGTTCAGTTTTTAACAAGCTCAATGATTTTTCACAGGTTGCAGCCAAGCTTTTGTTTTGTTACAGTCTGTTCAGTAATTGTATGCTGTCATCTAAATAATGACTTGTAATTAAATTTTATATTTTATATGCACTGCTGCTTGACAGCATCCTGGGTTCATTATTATGTATATTTTTTCAATATGGAAGTTGTTTAATGATACCTAAAATGTTGTTTGTTACTGAATGAAATTTACCCACTAATCACGGTTACGTTGTAACTTGTTTAAATAGTTTCATTCGTGATGGTTTTAAAGAAGTGAAAATTCTTGTTTTGCTTGTTTACATTTAACCTAACTGTTAACATGCAGTGCTTTTTCTTTGCTCAAGCAGCTGATAAGTAACCACTTTATAATGAACTCAATGAATATAAAAAAATATTTGCGTCCATGAAAATAATTATTGATGGGGTTTGATTGTATGTTCAACTTTGTACCATATAATGAAACACATTATTGATAGAAACTTTTCTTTGTAGTCTGTTGTTTCTACCACTTTGAAAGGTGTTTCTCAGGGAAAACTTGTAGTACGCAGAGAGTAAAACTTTTGCATAAACTTTTTTAATGTGCATTGGCTAGTTATTCTTTAATGTTACTTGTAATGCTAATTGATACTTTTGAATTCTTAGCTTCATATAATATACACATATTATGTAGAAAATAAAATTTCAATTTCTTTTACAACTATGCAAATGGAATTGTGGTTTATTTGGTTGTTTTTGAAAAACTTGAATTTGCTTTGGAACAGTATTTCGAAAACGCAAAACTTGCACTTGTTGTTTGTGTTTATTTCTTCAAATGGAAAATAAGACGAGCAATTGAATTTAGTGTAATCGTTCCAGAAAATAATAAAGATATCACAACACTTTTTAGATAGAATTTTCTATATCTGTAATTATAGATTGATAAATAAACTTGCATGTACTTTAAATTGTGCTTTTGAAAAGTGAATTGTCTTAGTAACTATGATAACTAGAAGAATAAAGGTTTTATAGATAGTGCAAAATATTTAAATTTAGTCGCTGTTTATTAGTAGTTAGTTTCTATGTACGTAGATTTTTGCATATTACAGTCGTTTGGCTGATCAGTGAAAGTGTTAGCTAAATATAATGCATGAATTCACTTTTGTAGCATTTAATTCAAGTTGATAGTATTATTGTATAGAATTTATTGACTTAACTGTCAGTAGGATCATATTTCTTTGCTTTTTATTCCATTTCAACATACTGCTATCATACTTCTTTAATGCTGCAGTTGTACAGTGGTAATTCACATATTTATATTGCCTAAAATGTTTGACTATTTCTGAGCACCTGGGCTTATAAGCTGTGTTGGTGCTGCCTCATCATTTATATACAGACAATATTTTTATTTTATAGTATTTAAAATAGTTTGCAATTAATCGATGCACAAAGCTTTAAAGTTGCATGTGGTGCTTTGTTTTTTATTAAGAACATACGGTATACAAATTAATTTAGTTCATTTTTGGTTGTTGCACCATGTATGCAGATCCATACAGTATTTTTAAAATCTATGTGGTCTATTATGTTCAACAGCATTTTGTTATTGCAGTTGTCTAAGTAAACATTTCATTGTGACCTTGTTTGTCATTGTTTCCTGCTTTCCTGACATTGTGTATTCTGTTTTGTTATTTTTTTTTATCTCCTTAGTTAATAAGCTGTAAATTTAATTGGAGTGTTTTCAAAATAAATAACTGAGATGTGTTAAAAACTTATGAAAATATTCATTAATACATGTGTATTACAGTTCTAGAAAAATAATGCAGTACAGTGCGGAAGAAACAATTACCGTTATTAATCATAAAAATAATGCTGGTAATTTGCCACCGGTGCAATGGCTTTCGTGCTGCTGTATATTAAGCTGGGAAGCAGCATGTTATTTCTGTGAACAATCTTGCGTGAGATTAATTTATTTAATTATGTAAAATCACTGCAGGCAATTTATATTGAAACCCATTATCAGTTTTGTGCAGTTTAATGGTTCCTTCTTGATCGTTATGAAAAACAAACGTAAATACCTAGTAATTGTTTTTGTGCTCAATTATTGTTAAAAAATATAGTACACCATCTGTTTTGCAGAAACAATTAGTGCACTGAGAAGCTAGCATTACAGCAAGCTTAATTTATCATGCAGAATTGCATTTGTCACAGCAATGATATTTTAGCTGATGACATTAAATGAGGCTGGCATTATTTACTATAGCTGTCAGAAAAAGCAGAAACTGGCGCTATGGCCAAGTTGGCCGTACAACTATATGTCACACTTTTAAGAAAGCAATACATGCAATCAAAAATCTCTAGGACAATAACACTTTTGTAGTAAACAATATAACCAAAACTTTGTTATTAGCGTATGTGCACTTTATATAAATTTATTTAAATTTCACCCACATATTTTTAACAGAAACGAATTGTCTTAAATATTAATTAGGACAAACAGCTATACAATGACAAGCAAATAATATGTGCAGAACTATGCATTGCCAGTGGCAATTTCAATTCATAGTGCAGTCATATTATAATCCATAATGCAACAGCTGACCAATTTTGTTGACATACATAGCTATGATGTTGCGTGCGTCTGATTCCAATAACGTGGTGTGTGTGTGTGTGTGTGTGTGTGTGTGTGTGTGTGTGTGTGTGTGTGTGTGTGTGTGTGTGTGTGTGTGTGTGTGTGTGTGTGTGTGTGTGTGTGTGTGTGTGTGTACAACCTAACTCTAACATGCATTGCAGGCCCACACTTTACAAGTGCTTGAAGAAACTCTTTACTGCGGACTTGTAGTTTGCTTGTGGCTGTTTCCTATCCCCATTGTTCTTGTTGGCGGAATAACTAAGTCATCATTTCTCTAAAGAAAATTTGGAAAAAATGATAAGTGTTACAAGATTAAAAATTAAACACTATAAGAAGAAATTGAAGACAAAAAACTACCTTCTCATTTATGTGTTTCTGCAGCAGAGTCCTAAGTTCAAAGTTCTGTCTCCGCAGACTTTGCGTATCTCCCAATAATTTGGCTCGTTGTTGTAATGTGCCTCTAGAAATACAAAGCTAAATCTTATAAAGAGAAATGGTGTCTGAAAACTGGTGAAACTGTTACTAAATGTCCATAACAAAATAGGATAAAAATGAGTTTTGAATCAATTCAATGCTTAATGCAGGACTTTCAGTACTAGTTTGTTTCAACTTAGCAAGCCTAATAGAGGATTGTAGGAAGACATTTTTAGAACCGGAAACTATTTCACGCACTTCTTTACATGACAGCAGGAGTAAAAGAATGGTGTTATTGAATGTGAGTGATGAAAAAACACAGTCTTTTAGTAGTACAATTACCGCTATCTTCAGTTTGTTTTGACAATTTCAATGCTAAAGGAAAGTATATTCATTATTATTAGAAAAGTCCACACAATGTAAATTTTCAAGGAAGCTAAGCAATTTACCATTTTAACTGTGTACATACTGTAAAAAATTTTTTCAAAATTTTATACCTATAATACATTCACAAAATAAGCACTAATATTATTTTACAGGAACATTTATGAACCTACTATGTTACAAAGGCTTCATTACCTATATTTTTCTAATGCTGTGAATAGTGCATCCCACAAAATGCACCGTTTACCACTCATGCTGTCTACATATGCTTTCCAGTATGCAGTGTCATCTGAGTTATCTCTGAATTCCACAGTGGCCATTTTAATATCATGTTTTGTTGAAGGTCTGAAAAACACACCTGAAATTATTATTGCTCATGTAAATAATTTAAGATACATAAAGCAACTAACTAAACATTAATACAATTCTAAATAATTCTCTGAAAGGTTGTGGAACAAAGTAGAACACCTGCCAAAGCTGTGACAAAACAGATGATAAATACATCATCATATGTATCTTGAATGACTAAAATTTCTGCAGTACATTGCACTGCAACTGGCAAGTGCAATAAGATCCCAATGCAGAAAGGATAAAACCTATTGATAAAATTTGAATTCATCCAAATGCCACTTACTTGATAGGCCTATTATGTTCTTCAGCAAACTCACGTAAAGCTGCTAAGGCATCATTTGGTTGAATGAGCATGCTGCCATAATCTGCTGGTTCTGGTCCAAGTGCCTGCAATCTCGACATATTAGACACAGCCAAGACATGAGATCGAGTTTCGGTTTGCTTTTTTAAAAAATACGGCAACAGTGCTTCCATGTCATCTGCACTCTTTACTCCTATTACCTGTTCAATATCAAGAAATCAAACTGTGTACAGTGAGGTGGGTGTAGGCTGGTATATCAGGCAGTCCAGTCAGTACTCTACCAAGCAGGCCTAAGTACATACATATCAACTGTTAAATAAAGCTTTTAGTATCCTATTTAGGTGAATTTATAAAAAATAAGAAGGAATGATCGTGATTTTGTACGTATTTTTCTGAGAATGCCATCTAATTTGCCTAAGCTTGTAATTAGCCTATTATACCATCTACTAGTGTTTAATTTGAAAGCTCCCACATATTCAAGTGTATGAGCAAAGTTATAATTAAATTTCAATTATGGAATCAGGAACAAATTGCATATATCACAACATACCGAAAAAATGGCATCTAATCTAATAAGCAACTGTTCATCTTTGTCGCGCGGTGATAACAGTTTCTCAACTTTATCTTCCACAAGAAAATTCTGAAAAAAATAAACATAATTTGGTAAGAATAGGGTAAACTGACTGAGACCTCGTGGTGCCTGGCACTTTAAAACGCACTATACAGCTTTGTGTAGACAAGCAAGACACCATTTCTGTTTCTCTCTCTCTCTCTCTCTCTCTGTCTGTCTGTCTGTCTGTCTGTCTCTCTCTCTCTCTCTCTGTCTGTCTGTCTGTCTGTCTCTCTCTCTCTCTCTCTCTCTCTCTCTCTCTCTCTCTCTCTCTCTCTCTCTCTCTCTCTCTCTCTCTCTCTCTCTCTCTCTTTTAAGCAGATACGGTAACTCAATTCAATCAACACCAAATCAGTTTGGTTACGTGGAGGAACTGGGTACCGAAATGTGTTTGTATACCATGAAAGAAGTTATTGACTATTACATCTAACGCCAGAGTCCAGTACACATATTGTTCTTAGATGCATCTAAAGCTTTTGACCGGGTAAATTACTACAAAATGTTTCTAAAACTGGTCGATACTGATATGCCTAACATTATTATAAGATTATTAGCGTTTTACTACTCTCGACAAACCATGTTTGTGAGGTGGGGAAATTTTTGCTCTAGCACATTTAAAGTCACAAATGGTGTTCGACAGGGTGCAAAAATGTCACCCATACTATTTAATTTATATTTCAGAGACTTGAGTTCTGACCTCACATCTACCGGTCTAGGTTGTCAGATAGGTGGTACTTATATAAATCACCTTATGTTTGCTGATGATGGATGTTTACTAGCATCCACTACCACTGCTTTACAAACTTTAGTTGATATGTATGTTGATTACGCAAATAGTCATGACATAGTAATAAACGTAGACAAGACTAAACTCATAACAATTACACCCCCCAGCATGTGTGGGTTCAATTTCAGTTCACCTGAGGTAGCCGGTAAAATAATTATACCGTGTGAAACAGAAAAGTATCTTGGCCATATCATCACCAGTGATAACAAAGATGACATGGATGTTATCAGACAACGAAGTCTGTTTTGTGCTAGAGCGAACCGTATTCTTAGAAAATTTCATCATTGTTCACCTAATGTCAAAACTCATCTGTTCAACTCTTATTGTAATTCTTTCTACGGTATGGCCACCTGGCGACATTTTTATAACTACAGTCTCAGCAAACTTAAAGTAGCTCACAATGTTTCAAAACGAAAACTTTTCAACTACCCATATGATTATAGTTCTAGGACCATTTCAGTAGACCACGGCGTTTTATACTTTGATGTAATACATAGGAAAACTGCATACAGTCTATACATTAGAGTAATGCAAAGCTCAAATCTTCTCATAAACGCATTGAATAACAGTGAAGCATTTTACACTTCAGACATAAGAGACCAGTGGAGGAAAGTGTTAGGTAGAAATTATGAGTGACGACTCAGGCTGGGAGTATGATATTGTATATATATATATATATATAGATTGTACTGTTATTTTATTTATTTATGTATTAATTTGCATGTGTTGAGAGGAGGTGTTATAAGTATTGTATGTCTTGTAATTATTGTTTGTTATGTGTTCTATGAACCTGGTTCGAAATAAAGAGTTAAATCAAAATCAAATCTCTCTCTCTCTCTCTCTCTCTCTCTCTCTCTCTCTCTCTCTCTCTCTCTCTCTCTCTCTCTCTCTCTCTCTCTCTCTCTCTCTCTCTCTCTCTCTCCTGACACACGACAACAAATTTTATATACGTTTAGGAATATGCTTCAATGCCTGCCCAATGTTTCAACAGACATAACATACAGTAAATATAATAGGCATATACTGAAATTGGCTTATGTTTCAGAAATCCTATTTAAGCAAGAAGCAATTGTACATGTAAGCTATATAAAGTTTACATGTGCAGTTTGTTTTGCAGTTCTTGCTTTATGTTAGACACCTATTTCATAGAAACAATATGTACACTTACAAACAACAACATATTAATTTAAACACAACAATTTATTAAATTATGAACTTAAACCATGAATGTGGAAGCACAAACCGATTCACTGGATAGCAGTTCAAATATCTTCTTCTTGATTTCAGGATTCAGTTTAGGAAGTGGTGCAATTGAACTGCTTGATTTGCTTCTTACAGCATCAATAACAAGCTGTGCATTACTCTCCGGTTTATTATCATCAAGTGCTGTACTACTTTCTCCACTCGATTCCAAACTGAATGTTGTTTGTACTAAAAGCAAAAATTAAAATATTTAACAAGCAATTCGACTGTCACTAAAAATCTGATGTTCCACATACAAAATAAATTTGAACTGAATATACTTAAGCACATCTTAAACAACTAACAGATCGGAGATCAACCATCTTAAATCACATCATCAAAATTTATAATTCAGAAAATGAATCATGGGTACCAATTAATTAATTAATTGATTTTTAAACTACCTGCAGACTTCATTTCGTCGACACTTTTAATAGCTTCTTCTGCTACTACAATAGCTGGACGAAGCTTTTTGCTGGCATTTTTACTCGTGATTGGCCCTGTGTTCTGCATAAAAGCTAGTTCTGGTCTCTTCCAACTTAACCCTAATTGTTGCTTATGAATTAAAGAATCTGTATTCAAAACTGTGTTGACAAGATCCTTTGCCTGTAAAAAAAGAAAATTTAGTCACTACCTGCTTGCTAGGCAAATAATTGCTAGATTAGTTTCAAATAATTTGAGGAAATCTGCATAAAAATTTCGAAAATAGACTAAATTTGACTAAATGTTGAGCTTTTCTGCACAAAAAATTACAAAAATAGCTATTTTACCTTCGTAATAAGTTTAAAAAAGTAGTTAAGTACTAGCTATAACTAGTAGTGCTGCATGTGTGCTTAGTGACCACACTTAATTAAGCAACTTCAAGCCTAGTTAACAAATGGATGAGTAACTTTCAGGAAACCTCAGGTGATTATCATCTGTAATACTTTCAAAATGCAACCATTGCTTGTGGTTAGTAACCATTAAAAACAAACAGGTTACCATTAATTTGATAATAAAAATGTGGCCAACTATTGGACAGGAAAATACCTTATAATGGCACCCTATACATTTAAACTGCATCAGGCATTTAGAGCACTTACACAAGAAATTGTCCGAAGAAAGTACAATAAAAATTAATGAACAAATAACCAAATTAAAGACAATGCAAACAACAATGCTTACATACTTGTGATTCATTCATGCACCAAACATCGTAAAACTTCTTTGCATCGGTAGCATGGAAATGTTTTGTTTTTCTTTGCAAATCCTGCAGTTGCTCAGCAATTCGTTTGTAATCCTCAGTCAGACCAATATTTTCATCACTGTATTGCTTCTCCTGTTTTGCCAGTTTGTGCTTCACTTGGTTCAGCGTGTCCTGCATCCTTGTTATCTTACGTTTCTGCTGTGACTTAGTGATCGCATTTTCTTCATCACGTTTCTTAAGAACTTGAAAATTATATTCCAGTCTTTCCTGGTTCAGCTGGTATGTTGCTTTCATTTGTTGCAGTTGTTGCTCAAGGACCTAGAGAAACTTCTGGTATTAAATTTACAGCTTATCCAATGAATAAATGTACCAACTCCCTTGTGAAATGACACACTCATACACAGATGCGCACTGGCGCACAAATATATACACAACAAATTATAAAAATCAAGAATATTGCTGTCAACTGGTATAAAACTGATTTTCAACTGGTATAAAACTGATTTTCATGGCTGTAGTATAAAAAATTACACCAATCTAAAATAAACTTAATGCACAGTCGTCATTAATAACTACATGATCTGTATTAATTATGAGAAATATTTGCTAATGTTTTCATAAAGTTGCATTCAAAATTGGGGATAGTTTAGCAAAGTTATAAGATTATAAAAAGTGCATCAAACTTTAAGAAAAATTACTCTAGTTACCTGTACATCAGTTTCAAGTTTTATTTTTATTTGTTTAAATTCCTCCTGATCTTGAAGCCGCAAGCTCTGCAAAGATGCCTGGTACTCTTCACTTTGTAGCTCTTTATTTTTGTAATACTCAACCTAAAACATTAAGGATTTGTATATAATTTTTGAATTTTTATAACACAAGCTATAGCATTATATAAACAGAATTTATCAAGTTTCTACAGCTTAACAGGTTTAGTGCAGACTCCTATTTACAAATAATAATTTGTCTACTCTTCAATGTTTCGATAAGATATTTATTTCGAAATTTTGAAAAAGTTCTATATGTAAGTTTTTGATTTTCAAGTATTCTCTTCAGTAAATAGCTTTAGCAAAAGTTAATGCCTGTTTGGATATAAATAAGAATGAATGGGCATGAGTAAAAAAGTCTTAGATCACCTCTTTATCCTGACGATCATTCATTGCTTCTTCTAACTTTTTTTGAGAATTTTCTATCAGCTCTCTTCTTTCTGTGTCAAAAGCATGCTAAAAATTTAAAAGGAAATCAATTACATTTTCTAGCAAAGTTACAAAGAGCCATACCCTTGACAGTTGTTTCATAGTTACTAAAAACTTAAATCTTCTAGTTTATTTGCAAATAACATTGATCATTTGTGTATGTCACTGATTTGTTTCAAAAATATTTCCACAGCCTTTCACAGTAATCAAATTTTCCAAAAACTTATTACATATTGGGTGGCACAGAAGAAATGCACAGAAATTTAGACTACAATACTACAACAGTAGTCGCTGCTTAAAAGACTCATGGTTAATAGACTCAATTGCTTAATTGACTCAAAAACGCCTGGTCCAGGCCGCTTCTATTTAAATATACATAAAAACTATCAGTAATTGACTCAAATAACTCGCTTAATTGACTCGATATTTTACCTTCACGTACTTAAAATACGACATTTGTATGCACCCAAACAGCCTTTCCTACCTTTATGTTATCGTTACTTCCCTGTTGTGCATTATATATGTAGAAACAATCATGTTAAGTACCGTTTTGTTTGTAAACGGGTACGTTCATCATGCGATGATAGCTAGCATAGCGGTTTTGCTTTGAATCTGTTACACGCTCGCCCACTGCAATTCACCTAGTTACCCAAAGAATTTCTGGAAGCTAAACTTGCCTGACGGTTTCCTTTTGATGCTCTAGTTGCAAATCACGCTTTCAGGTTTAATGAATTAACAGTCAAAGATGCAGGTACAGTAATCAGCCGGTATTCCTTGTGGTTTACAAGTGTAAACATCGTACAGGAAATAAGAAGAATGTAAGTGAACAGACGATTCAGAACTGTTCTAGTCATGCACAACAACAGATTTTCAATGTTTTTACAATTACGAGAACTTTGTGGACCAACTTCTTCGCGAGAAAATGAAGCAGCCAACTTTGAAGGAATTTTTGTAATTTTTACAAATAAACAGACTTGTGTGATTTAGAACAGAACACTTTTTAATTTATTGTTAATTCACTTATATAAATTAATATTTTAAAATGTTTTTTTCTAAATTCTAACTACACAAAGTAATTTAGGCATTACTTCGTTTCTAAAATTGATTAAAAGCCTTTGCAGAGCATAGTAAGCTGGTAACTCATAATACCTGTAATGCTACACCCATCGGTTAATAGGTTCAGTCGGTTAATTGGGTCAAAACACGTCGGTCCCAAAGTGAGTCTATTAAGCGGCGACTACTGTAGAAGCAAGTGTCCTACAAAGTTGAAATTTGACAGCGAGGTATTACAATACCTTAATGTTTAGTTGTGAAAGCTACAGATTTATAGCTTTAGTGGTTTTCCAGTTATAACCAAAGCATTTGCAATGTTAAAAATTTAAATACAAATAAAATGTACAAAGCATGTTGCACCACCTGTGCACAAAAAAGAGATGGCAATAGCAGACAGTGCCTCTTTTAATTCCAGTTATTTACCTCTATTTCACCTATCTCTTTTGCATATATTTTTGAGATGGACTTGAGTTGATCCTCCATTCTCTCCACTGTTAAATTAATATCCTCTGATTGTTTCTTTAGCTCTTTCACATAAAATTCATCCTTCTCTCGCATTTCCTTCAAAAGTAAGCAAACAATTTAAACTTTGAAAGTTACTTTGTTATACACTTAAGGCAAATGAAAGTGTGCTATGATGATGATGATGTACTTCTCTGCTGCATAAGACAAAGTTATTTGTATGTATAGGTTTATTACCAGAAGTGTTACACATTGATGTATGTACACATTTTATCATACTAATATAATTCCCACCACTGCAGGATGGAGGTTGGCATCTGTAATATGGTCGAGACAAATGTGCTGAACCACGGAATTCATGTTTTTTTAATATTTGATCAATAAAGAATGTGTTTTTGTCTTTAATAATACTGAATAGAATATAATTTACTTAGGGGCTAGGCTCGGTACTAAACCAGGGGGGCAATTTTCAGAGGGGGGTACTTTCATTAAATGCACCGAAAATGTCGATTCTGTCGGAACAGTAGAAAAGACGAAACACTCTAATTTTCCAAGAAAGTACCACTTTCAGGGCCTTCCATCTTAAGTTTGCCATAAAGGAAGCTGATAGTTAGTAACTTAATATCTTTGTAACTTTAAAATAATTTTCTTTGTTTTCAAAATTTCTGTGCAGTACATATCTTGAACTAACTGAAAAGCAGATTTACAGATTTTTCCACTGTTAACATCTAAAAAAGCCTCTGAGCGGTCTATCATAGCTTTCAAAGCACGCAGAGAGAATTTATTTATTCACAAACAGATTTTTCAGCAGTGTTTTATTATAATATCAATTTATCTCTACAACTTATCACAACACTGCTAAATTTTACAAATCTAAAAAATCAAAATCAAGAATGTTGTTATGTTGTATTTTTTATGTGGGGCACAGGTAGCAACTTATATGCTGCCGGGTAATTACAAGTTCTAGCTATGCCACTGAATATAATAAGAAAGAAACAGTCTTTGAGATCTAATGAAGAATTTTCTGTCCGTGTAATCTGTCTTCTAACAAACCTCATCAATCATTATTGAAAACGTGCACTGTACATTACAGGCACACACACACACACACACACACACACACACACACACACACACACACACACACACACACACACACACACACACACACACACACACACACACACACACACACACACACACACATATTTGTATATAAAAAACAATGATTTTTAATATTTTAAGAACTACTATTTTATTAAACCATTTACCATTTGTAAGTCATTAATGAGTTTGTTCTTTGCATTAATCACTGCCTCACAGTCAGCCTTCTGTTCAAGAAGTTTCTTGTGTAATTCGTCTGGCAGGTCACGTAACATAGCTTCATCCCACTTCTTTGTTATCTAAATAACATGAAAAACATAGCATAATCACACTTCTTTGCTATTTAAGTAATATACAAAAAACAATTTAAGATTCCATTTTAAAAATTCCAATTTACAGCATAATTATATATCATATGCTATAACATTCACATTGTAAGTATTTAACTAGGCCTTACTAATAAAATTTAGAAACCATGTTTGACAAAACGAAAGGAAACACGAAAAAGTGGAAACTTGAAACTAAGCATAGACTTGAGCCAGCACCTTCAGAGTACAAGTCAAACTCAATGAAAACTTAACTACACAGCGATCAAGACTTAATTTAACTTAATAGCTCGCCAACTAATTCAACATTACAAAGTGTTCGTTTATTCACACGAAAATAATTACTAACTAGTTAGATTATTTTTTCTATAATTAAATGAAAGGCTAGAATAATCCATAATGGCTAGAAGTAATTAATAAATTATTTACAAACTTATCAAAACTAATTACTGGCAGAACATAAGATATGAAAGTGCCCTAATGAAACTAATAAGTCAGAATTATTCCACCAACACATAAGCAGAAAGTCGAATAATCTTTCTCATAATAGATTTTATTATCAGAAGTTTTCATCCTAACAGGCCTCATTGTCAGACAGTTCAGCAGATAAGCCTGATGTGCTAAAGCTCTAGATAATAAAATTTGTGTTCAGACATAAGAAAGGCATTTCAACTTTTAATTTATGTAGTGGTGGAATAATTCTGACTTTTGGTGATATGCCTTATCTTTACAAGTTGTCTATTCAAGCTTGCATAGAGTGCAGCAACCACACTTGGGCTGGTTCTCAATCTGTTACTTGAACCAACTTGAAAGACTGCAGAAACAAATTTTAAATCTTGTAGGGTCTAGCCATGCTGAATAGAATTTGGGTTCAGCCTTGCAATCTATTCCTTAGCTAAAGCTTGCAATATTTAGCTAAGTTTATTGCCACTAGATGTTCTCAGTATTTCTGATCATTAGTTCCTAAACCCCGAGAGTTACCTCGAAATACCGTCTTTATTGATGCTTTACATTCTTACCCCGGAGCTCCTAGATACTGAACAGCTGCTTATGTCTACTTTTTCCGTTAACCTCATATCTGCCAAAATCTCAACCAGCAAATTGATTCCTTGTTAATTCTTAACTTATCTGCTACAAGAAAAACATCAACAGATGCCTCTATTACTAACAAATTAATTATAAATTTCTCATATTTTAATTATAACACTTCCTTAAGTGGCTACTTAACTTTTCTAAAGCAATCTGCATAAAACAACATCTAGGTAGAATACAAGAAAGGAGCAACTAAGTAATAATCTAGCTGTCAAGGCCAAAATATAAGAAAACATTGGACAATATCATTATCTTTGTTTTATAACAAGCAACATCGTTTGCTTGTAAAACCTTAAACCAACATTCAAAATAAAAAGCATTAGTACCTCATCAAATTTTTTCTTATTGTCACTAGCTTCTGCTTTGAGTAACTCTATCCTAAAAAAATAAGAAGAAAAAAATCCAGTACAGAAAATTAAAGTCACATGCAATAAATAAAGTATAAATTAAATTGTGACATAACTATTGTGATACAGTATAAGTTGTGCAATCACAATTGTTAACTCACCTTCTGTTAATTATTTCAGCATGTTCGATTCTCCGTTTGGTTTCTCTAGAATCTGCAGCTGTTTGTACATTAGTGACCATTTCAATGCCGTCAAGTTTGAGTTTGGCTAATCTCTAGAAAAACACATAGTCAATAATTCATACCAGCAATCGCAACAAAACAAATTAAGAAAAACAGGAAAAACACAAAACAATCAAAATACAAAACAAAAATCAGTATTAAGTGAATTGTCATTAAATGAAGCAATACTGCCATAAAAAATAATGTAAATATAGGGCACCAAATCCCATATGTTTCAGTATGCTCCGCTCAATAAAAAAATGTTTTTTTATTATGAGTTTTAAAGTTTGTACACATTACATTTTAGTAAACATAAGAATGACTATTTGTTACACTGATAAAGTAATGATGCACGTTATTTGAAAAATTATTAAAGTTTGATGTTTCGTTTAATGCAGTTCAGTTTCAAACATAACCAGGTACTGATTTTAGGTTTTAATGTGGACTTCTTTTTCTCTTTCTTGTTAGCTGCTTAAGCTGCATTGCTTTTCCAACAGCTCAAGTATAAATAAGACCACATAAATTATAACTTTTGCTACTAACTTACATGCAGGCCATAAGAACAAATCACAAAAAATAGTAATTTGAAACATTAGTATAAGTTGCTGTTAACGAAAAAGTGTTTTGGTAATTACAAGCTAGTATATAACCTGCACATACCTGTCTACTATCTTCCATCTGTCTTTCTGTTTTCCGGAATTCAGTTTTCACTACTTTTTTTACTTCAACATCTTCGCCCAAAGCAGCTCTAAAGACAGTTAAAAATTAGATTAGACAAAAACTGTTCACTATAAACAAAGAACTCAATGTGTAGCCTATGCAAATGATAACAATTTAAAAGACAGTTAACATCTTATAAAACCTAAATAGGTACCGCTTGGCAGCATCCATCTTGTTTCGAATACGGAGGCGCCTTGCACTAATCCTCTCATCTTTGTTTTGTGAATCTGTCAAAGGGACTTGGTCTTCAGCTTCCTCCACTGCATTCATGTTGCCACTACACGATGCTAGCATTAAACGTTGGTGATGACACTTATCTGAAGATCTCCAATCATTTCACATTGACATGTCTTCACAATTAAATCTAGAAACGCAGCAAAGTATTCATTTAACTGTTACTCAAACAAAAACTACCGCAATATGGGAAAATTCTTACAAAAAACACTGCATGTGTGCATAATTAAGAAAAGATCCGGAAACAAAACTGGAAAGCCATGTGCTTTTACCGAATCAGTGTGTTTGTTTGAAAAGTCTACATTATTATTATCATTATTATTATTTAATTATATAAACATTTTTGGGAAAACAGAAGTTACTGGTACAATCTATAGTGGTCACTGGTCGATCTCCAATTTCCAGAGATTTGGCAAAGATACAATATACAATTACTTGTAGTGCAAAAAATTATGATTTCATATCCTATCTCCATCCAGTTAAATCAGTAAGTAGTAGAACAAATAAATTTGAATCAAATTAAATTTTATAAAAGCAAGTATGTTTTTTAAATGCATTAAATAGAATGTTTTCCTGCAGACTATACCCTAGAAATGAACCTTTATGGATGGAACACTTAATAATATCCAACTTCTTCTTCTTCAAAATCTCATTCCACCTATTGTAGGTATTGGCGGTATCAACATTTATCAGAGTGTTCCACCCACTTCTATCTGCATCTAACAGTAGCAGCGCAAGTTCTACTCCTAAAGATAGGCTTGGTTGAAGTTGTTGAACATCTTTATTTGTCTTAGCTACCCATGTTGTTTTAGGTTTGTCATGTGGTTTTAAGGCTTCCTTTAAAGCGATTCTTACTGGTGCTTCATTTGGTAATCTTAGAAGATGTCCTAGCCACCTTAATCATCGGATTTTGACTTTTGAACTCCAATAAATTTCTTTCGTTGTGGTGTATAAATCTGCTTTTCTTGAGTAATCGTCAAACCACAAGTTTCGCTGTTGTACATAAATATGCTGGTAACATAAGCACTAAATAATCGAAGTCTTACAACAACAACATTAAAATTTGAAGCTTTTACCTCTTTAACGCGCAAAATTACAAACTGTACACACAAAAGTGAAAACAGTAATGTTTCTTTGTTGCTTAGAAACAGTCACATCCGTATCTCGCGTGATGCCGTAGTACGTTTATCGTCACTTCCTTTTTCGATGATCATGGCGGTGAGTAGTTTTAGGGAGCGAAGAATTGTAACTAAAAGTATAAAAATCTACTTCCATCTCAATTGTGTAATAATATTTTAGCCATTTTCGTAACTGTCCAGTATTTGCCAACGTTGGCCGATATACTAAAGTTTGCTTGGTTTCCTAGGCCTTGAGTTTCAATGTTTATTTTGTAGAAGTTGGGCTCCTATAAATTACAATGTTTATAATTGTACTTACTGTCAGTGTAAAGTGTAAATAATGTAACATTTGTTTAATTATTTAAGTTCGTAGTCTCGTCCAGTGTACAAGCTTACAACATTAAGCCGCGTATATAAATTTATCCATTTAATAGAGATGATACGAAGGTTAATTGTGCTACCGGATCGAATCCGAAACTTATTTTCGTTTCGTTTTCAAAACTGAATCGAACCCGAATCTCATATTTTTTGTAGTTACCGAAACGAATCGAAATATTTAATTCACTTTTAATTTTCAATACCAGATTTAATATAAATGCTATAGATTAATGCCACCTAAGTTTTTCATCTTGGGATTAGTATAGTGAGAGATGCAATAGATGTTTTGTTGAAAAATAATGGTCTTGCTAAATGCAGCAAAATTGATTAATTCAGATTAAGTTTTTGTCTAGCTTCATGTTCAGCTTGCTTTCACCTTTGTTTATTGCCATGTAAATGTAAAAAATCTGCTATCTAAAATTGCCATCTAAAAAATAATGCTATTACTAAGCAAAATATGCATGGTACAAAAATACAGAGAATTCTGAGCAAACACAAGACTCTTTAAGTTGTACTTATGAAGACTGCTTAACATTTTTACTGAATGCAAACTGGATCCAAAGCAGTTAAAGTAAAACCGGGTTGGATTCGAATCGAAGCTCCGTCCATTCAAATCAAGTGCTAGAAGATTGGCATGTGTTGTCTATGGATATCTCCACTGTTGATTCAGTCGAGATTAAATTATTGCTTTTGAAGTGCAAATTGATTTTGATTACTGAAGCATAAGATGTAAAATCTTCTGAGCATCCAGAATTGTTTTTTGTGATAGCCAAATCTGGACAGTTGTTTTCCTCCGTTAGTTATCACCTATTCCTCGCCTTAGTCACACAATTTCCCTTCAGGTGTATTTAAATTTGTAAAATAAAGCATTTCCCAAGCCTTTAAATTCCATTTTTTATTTAAAACTGACTCGTAACAAAAGATCTGTATCCTAAGTGGTAAAAGAATCAATTTTTAAAATAAAATAACAAAATACTATTGAATATGTATAAGAAATCTCGAAAAGCATTTAACAGTTGTCCATACGTATTATTAAGAAAGGTCAGTGACTTCAATATTTAAAAAAGTGAAATGAACAATGATGATAGGATTAGAATCGCAAGTTTGCAAAAACACGTTTTATCAAGAAGACAAAAACTGTTGTGTGATTGAAGTTTGGGAAATTTATTTTTAACATTTTTCCATTGATTCAAATTTATTAGTTCTTAAAGTCTTGCTTAATTACAATCTTGCTACTTATATTTCCATAAAATGATTTTTGGTGAGTGCTGGCAATAGTCAGTCTTTTTAGCTAATAAATGCATTTCAGATATCACTGATCTAAATACTTTATTTTCTCAGAATGAAGAAGGTGGAGGAAAGCAGAACTGTATGCGGGAGGTCCGCATTCGTAAACTTTGCTTAAACATTTGTGTTGGTGAAAGTGGTGACAGGCTTACAAGGGCTGCAAAAGTGCTGGAACAGCTGACAGGTCAGCAGCCAGTGTTTTCGAAAGGTATAAGATTGTTTTTATAATACTAACATTTCAGTTGATTAGATTGTTGTTTGTAAAACTAATTGACTAAACACTAGGATAAATGGTAGAAAATCATTATGTGGAGTTTACTTCACTTACTTTTGGTACAACATGTAAGACGAAATTCTATACACTCTAAATAATATAGTAATCTGTCCATTTTATGCTCCTGGTTAAACCCAGGTTCATTCCCAATTGTTCGTGGTTCCTCCTTTTTGGTCAGATTTGGTACTTGGTGAGCAAGTTGTGGGTTTATTCTCTCAATTGATTTTGACTGCTCTAGTTGTACTCAAACAACTAAATTGAAATAATAATTGTTTTTCAGCTCGGTATACTGTGAGATCCTTTGGAATTAGAAGGAATGAAAAAATTGCTGTTCATTGTACAGTTCGTGGTGCCAAAGCTGAGGAAATCCTTGAACGTGGCCTAAAGGTGGGTTATCATGCTAATAATACCTCTCGTAAAGTAGCTACAATACATTTAAAAAGATGTTAAATAAACAATTTAGTTTTTTCATGGCAATACAATACAATTAAAACCCACAAAGTTACCTGACTCATAAAAAATAGTAAAAACTGATACCTAATACCATTCACTGCATACCAACACAACAAAAATTAGCAAGTCTTAGGAATGATGGTGTAGATTACATAGCACAATGAAACAGCTTGAATGTTTAAAGCCTGACTGCATTGCTTATTCTGCTGTTTGGCTGGTGCCTTTTGAGTTTGGGACCTCATCCGGAAGGCAGTCGAACGAAATATGGTAGCTACTAATAAATAACTTTATTATAACTATATGCTAAACACTTCAGAAGTTTCGCTGCAAGTTATAAGTATTTTATTTTTACGTGTTCTCATAAACTCAGCAATTTTTATGGCATGATTGGCTCAGTAACTTGCTCCACTGATCAATAATTTAATGACGAGTAGATCAGAATTTGTTCACCAAGCATTGATTAGCTCGGTCAAACACTGCTACAGTAGGCGTCAGTGATAAATGATAAAATTGATAAGTCAATGATAAAAACGTTGGACATCTGTTGCTGTGTGTTCGCTCAAAACACCTAGCCACCTAGTGCTTGAGCTGCAGTTGGTGATGAGCTGGTTTCCCTGTGAAAAACGGAGGGAACTTCAAAAGCAAATTTCTGGACAAGTGATTAAATGTTTAGCTTCCAGAAACAACGAGGTTCACTGCAGCAGACGAGTGGGCGACACATTCAAAGGAAAAACGCTATGCTAATATATTAACTCATGTTGTAAACTTACTGTATCTGCTTACAAACAAAGCTGTATCCTAACATGACTGTTTTTACATATAGTGTGGTGCACAAAATCCGATGTAACGATAACATAAAAGCAGTAAAAGCTCTTCGGCCACACACAAGTGTCTTATTTTAAGTATGTGAGGGAAAAGTATTGAGTCAATTATGTGGAGTTATTTGTGTTTATTACCGACAGTTTTTATGAACGCGAATAGGAGCAGCCCTTTGAATGACCATTTTTGAGTCTATTAGGCAACTGATTCAAGTAACCTTGAGTCTAATAAATGGCACCTGCAGCATTTGAGACACTCTTATCACAAGCTTGTACTTCAGCTGCTACAAAATTAACAACCCCTATATTGGTGACAAGTGCTATGATAACATGTTGTCTTTGATTACAAGTTATTTGTTTTCCTTTTTGGATATGTTTGTTATGTCAGTCGTTCACCTTCTCATTTCTAAGACATCTGCACAGGAGTTGGGCTCCACAACTGGACCATAACTACTCAGAAAAGTGTCCTAGGTCCTTCGTCATTCACGGCTATATCATGTGGTTACAGTTTCTACCTAGGTCTAGAGTTTAGGACCTGATCAAAGCTATAGGCTTCCTGCATTTATCTTATAACTTTTATTAAGGTATTAAGCAAAACAAAGCCAGAAAAAATGTGTGAAGAAACACGTGAAAATCAAAGGCATTTTAGAGTGGACTTGAAGAATTTTTAGCACTTAAAATTCTGCAGAGCTATCAACTAGATATTTATTGTTATTTAAATAAGCTTTTACAAGAACATGATATGCAATATTTATAAAAGTGGCAGACTTTTTATCTCTATTTTTTCACAGGTACGCGAGTATGAATTGAGGAAGGACAATTTTTCAGATACGGGAAACTTTGGTTTTGGCATTCAAGAGCACATCGACTTGGGGATAAAATATGATCCTAGCATTGGCATTTATGGCTTGGACTTTTATGTAGTGTTGGGTAGACCAGGATTCAATGTTGCTCACAGACGACGCAAGCGAGGCAGAATTGGAAGTCAGCACAAAATAGGAAAAGAAGAGGCAATGAAATGGTTTCAGACAAAGGTAATATTGTGATTACTATCCTAACCTTGAAAATAATGGAAACAATTTGCTTATTTAGAAATTGGTTTTAGAGCCAGCTTCAAAATTTGCCCTTTCGCTTCATACAGTACATTAACATAGACAGGTTTCTTCATATTTTTATTGTAACTGTTGTACCTTAAAAAATCTGAAGCATACCATTGCTTCTTTTTTAAATATCTGTCTTTTAATTTATTTTTGTAAACTTGTAGCACAAATTAAACCAAGTAACGTAAAACGTTAACATTCAGTCGACAGTGAGCTGACTACCATCAAAACTAAAACATGCCAATTTTCTTATTGCAAAAGCCAAAAAGAAAATGCGCTTACGTCACTCAATTTTTAATTGTGTGTGACAGTTATCAAGTATTTCAAGTATGTAGTTCAAAAATAAACAAAACAGTAAACAAAGTTTCACAGTCATACCAGCTAAATAATAATTTGTGCTTGTCTATAATTCTTCTCTGTTTTGCAGAGTTAGTTTGTGTCATATTTCATTTTACACATTGGCTGCAACCAGCCTACAACACTGAAAAATATTTGATAAGACAGCAGAAAATTTCTTCTGTAAAGACATCTGAAGGCAAATTCATTAAATTTTTAATTATAACATGACTACTTTATTTGCAGTACGATGGAATTCTTTTACCCGGAAAGAAGAAATAAAGTGTTTCTGTAATTTTGTAAGTAAAATAAATCCTATTGCTGTATGAACATTGATGTTGTGCATTTTGAATTCCAAGGCATTGTCACGTGCTCTTCATCATATTGTCAACACCAAGTTAATTTTGCTATGAATAAAATCCACTGTTAAGGTAAATTAAAGGTGCAACACAGTTCAAGACGATATGTGAGAAATTACATTATTATTTTATATATATGTACATACAATCTGACAAAATTTAATAACAGGCAATTTACATTTTTTACAAAACACCACATAAAAGTTATGCTTCATGCAAATTGAACGGTCGAATTACTGCAACTGTTTTCGTCATAATATTATATGTATAATTTGTATTGATAATGTTTGAAAGACATAATCTTAAACTGGTTAGTGCTAATTTAACCCGTTTTCTTGAGTTTGTAATCTTGCGGTAAATAGTAACAACAGTGGTACCTTATACAAAGGCAATATAGCATTGTTATTGTGTATTTGGAGTGTATTACATTTTACAAAGACATCTATACTAAGTTCTTCTAATTATGCTTACAAAGCTAAATAAATAGGTGAGATGAATTTAGTCAGTTTCAAATCATTGGCAAAGCTTGTGATGCAAAAGGAAACATTATCGGTGATCTCATAGATTTCTGTGAAAACAGCTGCCTACTTCCAAAAGTCTTTCATGCTTTTTAGTGAGTTAAAATACTAGAGTACATTCACTTTCAAAATCTAGTTCAAAACTCTTTTCAAATTTTTTTTAACCAATGAGAGTTTCAAAGTTTTCCTGTAGGATTGTCTGTCCAGGGGTAGACGTCAGGACAGGCGTCGGCACAAGTATGCAAGAATCTGTCTCCTGGATGTTCCTCGCTATTTGGTGGGTATGTGATATTCATATATTCACACAGGAGGCTTCCTAAGCAGGCTGGTACACGGTCACTGTAATCACATCCAAAGAAGTCGGCAGCCTCTGTATTAGACACTGGGTTCTTCATCCACCGCAAAGCATCGCTCACTGTGACAAAGTAGACATCTGGCATTTCTTCTAGCTCTTGAAGCCATTCTTGAAGTGCTTCTAAGTTGTAGTGGTTTTCATAGAACCACCTAAAAAAGAGTGAAAATTGAAAAAAATTATGCAAAGCCAAAATCGACAAACGTTTGTTGTTTTTGTGCATGGTAACAACTGGTACTTAATGTACATGACTGTGGCTGAAATCTTACTAATCTGAGGTAATGTTGAAATGATATTAAACTGTCTGAAGTTTTTTTGGACACGTAAACATTATATATACTATTCTTGGTATTCTCCATTGATGAGATAAATAGCTAATAGTAATGCAACAGATTCATTGCCCAGAAACTGTTACCTATCCATTTACTAAAGGACCCATCATTGCATAACTTTGCAGATAAGCACAAGTCTGTGATAGCTACTCAATTATTTACTTCTTCTACGAAGCTAGTAAATAAACCCTTATGGCACTGGAAACAGATTTAATTAGTAATTATTGTTACTTCAGAATTAGCAACCTGTTTCAGTTTAATTACAGTGGTGGAAAAGAAAAGCCTACAGGGCATTTCTTTTAGATAAAATGCATTTTGACTGAAATTTCAATGCATTTGTTATTCACCTTGGGCGAAGAACCAGTGGAATTGGTGCCCGATTGCTCCTGTAATGCCTGTCAAAATTTGTGCGGAGCAGCTCTAAAGCTTCTTCCTTGTCATTTGGCATATAGCATGCATCTACATTGCTGCAAAGTGTATCGTTTGTGTCTATCCAGTTGACTAGCGAAACCTCCCATTTACCTGTTGAGAAATACCAAGTTAAAGCACAAAAAAACATCTTCATAAATAAAGCTTGAAAAATCTGTCTTGAAATTTTATATCACTCGTATATTGTCTTACTGCATTAACAATAATGCTGTATAGAACTTGTAAATTTAAACTCCCTTGTTAATCGTTAAACATAACCATTTTAACACTGAGTTGTTTGAAACAAATTACTAAGAATTTTCTTTTCTAGTTATGTAAGTCTCAAGTAGGGAAGTGTAATGCTAAGTATTATAACTTTGTGTGGAATGTTTTTTGGGACATACTTTAAAATTGCCTTTGTATGCCTTTTAAAATCTAATCATATGCTTGGTATCCAGTAACTAGTACATATAGATTGCCACCCATGAAAGAGAAGGTACATTGCATGAAACTGTGACAATACATTAGGTAGACATGCATTCAAGCAGCAGAGCATGGTCATGGTCATGGTCTTTTACTAGACTTCAGCAAGTAATAACATGTAACTTCATGCAATTTGACTATGTTTTCTAACTTTTACTAACCTGGATGTGATTGTACAGGACATGGTTCAATCGCACAGCCTATATTTGCCCTGTAATCAAGCGTAAAAGGGAATATTGGTTCCTCTCCCATCTGTGGAGTGGACCAGCTCATGTCCCAATCATAGCCATTTGACTCCATCATGCTAAACATGTTATCGCCTCCCATTTCCAGAAATGGTGCCTTTACACCTTTCACGTCATTAACACTTGCGAATGTTGCGAACATTGTGTGTTGAGGCCCAAACTCTTCTGCCCATTGGTCAACGTTGGCAGTCTTCCAGTATTCCGCTGGGGTGCGATGACTGCAAAGATTGCCATTTGGTTAACAAGTCAGCAGTATAATTGCATTAGATAAGTTAGTTGCTAGAGGAAGTCTCTAATAGCAAACCTTTTTGCTGTTTCACAAATGCTCTATAACAGTGACAGAAGTGGCTTCATGTGTTACAGATTTCTATTATTATACATCTTCTACAGATTGTCTACTGACATGGCAGTTACACTGGAACAATTGTTTATCTAAAACATTTGCAATTTACACATTAGTAGATTTACTAGATTAATAACGTACCTAACAGAAAATGCAGCTATTTCATTCCCAGAAAAATACATGTGCTGTACTCCAACATAATCTGTGAACTGATGTTGTACAAAAAATGTCCCAACAATTGGGCAATTATTCGGGTTTCTTCGGATATCTTGTACTCTGTTACCTCTCATTTTCATAAATATCTGAAAAAGTGATTACAAACTGTATAGTGGCCTGCATGAATTATAAACTTTTTGCTTTTTAATAATAATTGGGACTCTTGTCCATTGTAACTGCAAATTTAGCTTTTTTGCAATCTGTGACTGTGCTTGGTTTCACTAGCCTATTGCAATTCCTACTGATTTGATTAGCTTGACATGAAGTACTGATAAATTGGATTACTGAGCATTTGCAACTGCAAAACTTTAATATTGTTTTATATTTTTATGTAATGCAACACACTGCTAACCGGTATTTAGCAGTGAATCAGCATTTAACAATGCCTGAGTTTTCTGAACTCTCTATCTGTCACAGACATCTTTCATTATGTCATGATAAAGTTCTGATGATTCCATATTTATCAGCCTTTGTCCAGTGGGTGAGGCCAGGTCACTGAATTAGAAACCTCTAGTGGCTCAGGTTTTATTGCCTTTAAGCTGTAGAGAATAAAAGCCAAGGATATCTATTTTGGGTGCTACGAGTATTTAATTGTAGTTCTACAATCTCTCAAGGCTTTACAACAATTCACCTTTCCTTGCCACATGCATTAAAATTTGCTGTGTCTTCATTTTTAACAATAACCAATACAAACGTTGTACACAAAATGCATCACTTTCATATTTCACTTCTCATTTTTGCTGCTATCCTTATGTGTACCTGTACAACTCATAACACCTGTTGTCCAACCTTGGTCACAAGGCGTCACTCAAATTTTCATCAACATTGTATTCCACCCAGTAGTTACTTATTATAATTGTCCAGGTATTCATAGTGACTATCATAAACCCCTCAACTCCTTGACTATAAATTATCTACTTGGGACTGATAACCCATAAGCTATCGTGGTTGTTGCCTACATCGTGGCAGGAGTTGTCACTCCAGTTTTTATATATACACATACACACACACACACACACACACACACACACATATATATATATATATATATATATATATGTTACATGCAAGCATGTACAAAGGTCAGTATCAGTTAAAATTCAATTTTATATATATATATATATATATAACTGGAACATGTACTTTCATGTTATTGATGTAAGTTTTCAGAATTTATAGTAATTACTTGAAAAACTATTAAATTTCTCCACTCCGGTATGGTTATGGTATGTGCTTGTGCCGACTGAGGTTAAGCAATACTGGGCTTGGTTAGTAAAATGGTAGGTGACTGCCAGGAAAATCGTTTCTGGTTGTTTCTGCCTTATACTGCCTCTAGTTATTTGTCTTGCTGAAAAAGTTTATATGTACATCCAGATGTGGTCAAAATATCTTTACTGGCTAAATATCTCATTTTGGAGGTTAATCTGTAAGTGTAGGTACGTTCCAGTCCTGCTACGACCATCAAGGTAATATGCAAGCCTTGGCATTGATTGCTGGATACTAGTTTGAATTGTGTAGAACTGTATAAATAAACCATTAGTTCTTGGTGGCTCACATTTTTTATGTCAATTACCTTGAGGTATTTCTGGTATCTTGGTAATATTTTATTCCTAATATATAACTGGATCCTTTTCTTGGAAATTCATGTCAACTGGTTTTTGCAGTGATCTCACCTGTGTATATAAGTGATTGTAATCTTCAAGACGCAATGCATTTTCCCATGTCATCATGATTAGTTGAGGAATTTCTCCTGCATTAAATCCACCAGGTATTTCAGGACTAGCGCACCTACAATCTGGTGCCCTGCAGTTATCCTCTGCACATGGTTCAGCTGAAAGTAAAACAAATCATCAAAGGCATGTATAAAGAAAAAATAGCTCTACCTTATGAAAATTGTATAATTCACCAATTTGAAACTCTGTAGCTCTTATGATAGAGCAAAATCATCTAATGTCAATGATTGCTTACCCCACCTTGCCCCTGCATTTTTCTAAATTTTGAATTATTTTCAGAATAAAGTAATACAATCTATAACAGTAGTACAGTATATCCACACAGTATGATATAAACTATATAACACAGTCGATTACATTACACATTTCAAGTAGTAAATAAACAATAATTATAATATTTGTAAATGACTTCATTTTTTGCCAGATTGGGCTTGCTATTCTTACCACATGTAGCTGGTTCGTCTGAACTATCTGGACAGTTAACAACCCCATCACATATCATCTCATATGCAATACAGGTGTCGCCACATTCGTATTCACATACTCCAGTATATTCTGCAATGAGGAAACTTAATTATTGCATGCATTAATGGTTTTTAATACCATTTAGTGTTTGTTTGCATATGGAATTTTAGGTATTCAAAACATGAGCGGGTGACAAAATGTAGTTAGTTTAGATATTGCTGATAACCATGTTATATTTAAAGACTGACGAAAGCTTTGTACAGACAAAAATAAGTGTTACTTTTAACGTGACGTCACTGGTATCTCTAGCGTATTTAACAATACATGGGCGTATGTGGTAAAACACAAATGAAATGCTACTGTGTCGGAATTTTTCTCCCGAATTTACACAACAGACTACTCATCACCAGACATTCTAACCTATACGTGTGTAATGTAGCGAAATTCCACAAAACTTCTGCTAGTCCCGGCTTCTAAGGGGGAGCTCTGTAAGCACCCGTAGTAGGGACCCAATTTTCGATGATTTTTTACATTCTAGCATTTTTAGGTGCCTGTTTTAATGCCTAACGTGAAGGCAGCACTTTTTATCTTTTTAAAAAGGGCTCTCTACGTTAAATTTTGTTGCCCACTTTTTGTCAAAAGGATTAATTGAACCACTCAGGGTAAGGCAAAAGCAGCAAAATGATGAGAAAACGGAAAATTTAACCACGCTGAAACAGCGAACTGGGAGATACCAGTAAAGTGACGCTAAAACTTTCGGCTGCTTTACTGTAATATTTTCCATCCGTCGCATATAATGCATTTAAGTAGGTGTGGACAAAGCTATAATTTGAGCTTAACATTAAAAATGCCCCCAGCGCCGCTTTAAAACTTAGGTTGTTAGATGAGGATCTTATTGGGGGTAGTACGCCTACAGTATGTGTGAAATAGGGTAAACAGAAGTAAACCTGTAATGGCTTAGTCTTAGATTTTTAATTTTTAAACTATAGTAAAATAAATACAACTTCTTGTCATATTTCGTCATCTGACATTAACTATGACACTTAAGGTAAAGCTAAGATTTTTTAGCTTACACATTGCATGAGCACCTTGAATTTGAACAGTTGAAACGCCATGATTTTTGTATTTTGTTAAGGACACAATTGGACTCATTTAGTAATTTTCTCTCAGTAATTACCCATTCATGTCATGTAATAAGGCCGCTACTTATAAAAAACTTCATGTGTGTTATACTTACCGCCGAAGGTGATACAGTAGAGACTGTAGAGTACTTTATGGCATTATATAAGTCGACATATAGTTGTAGTAGTGTTTTCTACAAACTTCCATACGCTCTGTGTTTCTACGTATTGTTGAAACTACATGTATATTCCTGTTTTAATTCAAGAATGTGGCTCGCTATGGTATTGCATTTATATTTATTAGAAAACGCTTGAGGGCGATGGCCCATTATAATTACAATATTTCCTCCATAATCAACGAAATATACACGTACATAAAGACTGAATTAAGACTACAGTTCATGAATATTAGTTATTATGTCCGATGAGCTTAAACTACAGTTATGCAGTTAATATTAAACGTCACAAACTGGTATGAATTTTTGCTTGCTTTTATATGAGTTTGTAAGCGTTTCTGTAAACTCCAAAATAAACAAAAACTGACTTTATACCTGGTGGTTTTTCGGTGGTGAACAGAGTTGTTGTTTCTAAAGGAGGTACGTAGCCGCATACTTCGTTCACTGCTATAGCATAATCCTCACATCTACCGTCATCTGGACCATTTTGTGTCCAAATCGTATTCTCAGGACATTTTCTAAAATAAAAGAGCAAATCAGATAAACGTTTGTCCTGTAGGACGACAAGAACTGTAGGCACAAACTAAGCCTATATGTGTTTTATATATTTTACTTTATTTGTCCAGCTTACACAATATATTCAACAGTGTTTGTATAACTACATTGATAAATTCGGGACTAAAAGGAAAGTAAGGATCATTTTCTTTATAAGGGTCATTTCCCAGGATAACTTTTATTTTATTTTTTATAAGTTGCTGTCCAAAATAAAATCAAATTAATCAGATCAAACTCGAAGAGAATGCTTTTGAGAGGTATAATTGCAAGAAACTTAGAAATTAATAATACCGAGTTTCTCTGCAAGAAATTTGTAGGGTCTATGTGGTTTGTGTTTTATTACCCCAGCGCTCCACTGCTCGGAAAAGGGATAATTCATGAAATAGAAAAAGCAAAGAAACTAGAAAACCATTAGCTGCTGTTGAGGACAAGAACATGTTGAGCAAAAAACACTGAGCGCAAAAAAACAAGAAGAAATAAATGATATTTTGTGGTCCATTTTTGTTTTGTCTTTTATGCTTCATGGCTTTCGAATCGCTACAACTATAATATTTTGCAAACGATTTTCGTGAACACGAATGAATAGCAGATTCTCGGATATTTTAAGATATATACATAATTTTCTTTGATGTCCACAACCTAGACCATGAACGGCTTGCGAAAATGACAAAAAAGTCGCATTGACATGAATGCTCATGCAAGTGATACGACTCGCGTAATGGTAATTTCATTCAGGCGTGTACAGAATTCTGTTCATACTCGATCAATTGATTCTCAGTCACTATCAAAATCCGGTTAATCTGTAAATTTGATTGATTACTGACATAACACGCTGTTTTGTTAAGGTTGTTTGATAAATGATTATTTGACGAACGCATGTAAATAAACACGGCTAATTGCGACCGGAGTGCTACGTACATATAAATGCCCCTTTTCTTGCTTTCATTCTTTCCTCTTTTCTTGTTTTCTCCTTTTTTCTTTCTCTCTCTTTCTCTCTTCTCATTTGTTTGTTTCTTTGCTTGTTTTTTCGCTCTTTCTTCCTTTCTTTTGTCTTCTTGTTTTTGTCGTTTTTTCTTATTTTTTCAGATCACTCGCACGAGAGCAACGTAGAGAAAACAAATTACTAGTGTTTACTGTTTAGTGATTCATTAGGAGTAATGAAAACATAGAATGTATAAGAATAACAATTGTTTTCACTAATATTATAACCCAGTCCATCAAAGCAATGTAGTAAATGCTTTAAAAACTTTTTGTTGTGCGCTTTTAGTCTGCAAATAAGTAGCTTTTATACGCGTATACGGTAGACTACTTGCGTTAAGTATAGCGGGGGCGGTAGTTAGCTGCTTGCTTTTCGATTTGCATTTTGCTAATATCTGTAACAAAGCGCTGAAAAACTAGGTTAAAAATGATTTTAGTGATCGATTAACTTATAGGTTTCTCTTCAAATTATCCTGTTTAGCGGTGTAAATTACGTTATACAGGAACACCACGAAATTTTTGAATTTTTCAAGTATCGCTTCTATTACACTTGCAGTCACACTTGTCTGAAGTTGCAGAATGAGTTTTCTAAGCTGTAATAAAATTTTTGTTTTATTATGCTGCGAATCCTGTAATGTCTTCAACTTTGATGTACGTGTACCAAGGGTTTTACTGTCAAGACATGTACATACATAAAAGATTGTCCATCTTCAGTGTGCATAGTTCAGTTTATAATACCTCCTGTGGTAAAAGAAATGAATGCATCTGCACTGAAAAGCGAGACCTCAATTTACTGCATTATGGAACATTTACCACACACTAACTGGTCTGTAGCTTAATCAGTTCCGCCAGTAGTGAAATTATAATCCTATTAATATAAGGTATGCTCCAAAGCACTGCTTGAAGATAGGACCACTGTAAAAACTCATTAGTTTTAGAAAAACTGTTTAAAATAGCGGCAGGCGGTGAGGCAGAAAAACCTAAATTGTTAGTGGTTGCTGCTGAAATGACGACAAGCACCTCTGCAAAACATAAAGGAGCAAAAACGAAGATTGGTAAAACTTTGCTTCATGCTGTGTCGGCGTGTTTAAGCAGACGGATTTTACACTGGTCCCTAACATTTTCCAAAGAAGTTTTTGAATTGATTGAATTATTGCCTTTTTGTTGTACATGTACGAACAAGGAAGTTTGGTAAATCAGTCGTGGCTTCATTAAATTTCGTACTGCGTAAGATCAAAATAGCTAAATTAATTATGGTCGGCTTCGCGCAGACAGCTTACTCTAGTAATTTGACATTGCACATAGAATTGTTGTCCATTTAATTCTTACAAGTAAGATGTAAAATTGACAAAATAACGTAGGTTACCCTTATTAAATAACTTGTTTAGCCAATTATAATGATACAACAACAGGCACAGCTTGTTTCACAGAAATCGTCGTGCACTGCCGGCCGTCCAGGTAGCACAGCACTCGCAAACCTGCAGCGATTTTAAGAACTAAGTATCTTACGATTTAGGCCTATAATACACAAAAGGCCATTTTTGTAACTTGCCAAAAGAGTAATTAATAACTGTTACTTTGTCGGAAAAATAGCGGTCCGTATCACGTACACATGAAAGATTTTTTATAACTGGCCTTGCCGTTAGGCGTTAGCGAAATAAATAATTATTCTTGTCTGGCAGTAAACTCACGAAAAGAAAAAGATTTAGATCTTATAAGTTTAAGTGTAGATATAAAATAAGTTCTAGCACGGATTTTACAATGGTATTAATAAAAGTTACCCAAACGTTTTGCAATAGAAGCACGATGCCGCTTGACATTCTTGTCTTCGAATTGCAGAGATAATTAGGAGTATAGTTGTCTATTAAGATTATAATTTTAACCCTATATGGCGTGTAAATTTTGTTTTTTGGCAAGACCACACAAACTTTAGTGCGTTTATTAATTGCCTAGTTTGCTTAGACTTGCATAATGTCTGCAAGTAAACTTTTTCTTTTACAAGGTTGACCAACTTGCAACAACATTTGTAATATGTAGAGGCAAGCTCCTTGGTAAGGTTATTCATTGTCAAGCATAGCCGCAGCGACACTCTCCTATTTAAAGTAGAGGCAAATCTTTTAAATCGCAGTACCTTCATTGCTCAAATTTCAGAATGCAGCGTAACTGTTTGGAAATCGTAAATGAACAAAGATTTAGCTTAGAATAAAAAGTGATTAGTTATAAAATCCTTCTGAAACATTCTATTAAATAATCATCATTAACGCCCAAGGACTGTACTTGTCACTTGCCACCATAAATTTTTCAGAGGTTTTAATGGTTCACAAGAAAACCGGAGCGTCTCAGAAGTGAACTTGACGTTTTTCCCTGCTGTCGTCACAAACATAGCAAGAAGCGATTATACTCTGGATGGGTCAGAATCAAAGAAATGATTTACTTACGTAAGCCATAATGACACCCAGGCTCTACACACTGAAGAGAAACTCATAGCTGTATTTACGTAGCTTGACTAGCCATGTTCACAGATATATATCAATAAAAGATAAACCTATGTACTTTAATTACCAATTTACTAGCCTTAGCCCAAAGAATTGCTAATTACTCCTTTCCACACTTTACCTAGCTATGGCTACAAATAACAAACAATAAGTTTTCCAAATGAGAATTACTATTTGCCATTTTGCCAATCACGCTTTACATCATCTGTTTTCAGAAATTACACTTATTGCTAGCTTCGTTCAGCCACCGTCCACAAGTATAGAAAATCCATCAATACTTACTGCCTCTTTGGCCAGCCATGGTCGCAAATATAATAAGAACTGCAGTCATCTGCATCTTCTACGAATGTTTGGTTCCCTCCCTGAGGATCACATGCTTCTTCTACTTCTGGATTAAATGGTGCAAAGCGTTTTCTGACAATATTTGAATTAGCTGCAAACAGAAGTAATGAAATAAAATTATATACGCTAACGCATTTACTTAAACTAATGATGCGCTCAGACCTAGAGAGCTCTCGCAACTTGTTGCGCAACAAATTGCGAGAAAGTTGCGAAGCCGTTCACACTTGCGTTCACTCGCGCGAGAACTCTCTACGTCTGAATGTGCCATAAACCTGTACAGCCAGGCAGTTTGTTTAAAAAAAATTCACACTGAAGGAGTTAATTTAAAAATATTTCTTATTGGGGTTTATATGAATGTCATTCATTTTAAAAAGGCTTCGTCAGGTTCTAATCACACTGAAACATTGATCGTGTGGTTTTGTTGAACCCTAGTCTTATCGAAGCAGTCTCGTCTATAGGTCTATTGACACTAAAATAGTTTCACCAAACAAAGTTTTTCTCACTAAAGTAGTTTGATCGAGAAACTTATCCTCGCCAAGACCACGATATTTCTACCAGGAATCCTAGTCACACAAGAATGACTTACTAAACGGACTGTAATTTCATTATGAAAAAACTATTTACAATATGGACGGTTTAATCAAAAGTTCCATTCACTCTGACGGTTTAATCATAGAACATTTATCTCATCAAAGATGTTTTTGCTGCTCTTTTATTTAGTCAAGCATTTTATTCAGTTGATCTCATTGTGAGTGAGTCACTCACACAAAAGGCATGCATGACAAATGCCGAAAATGTTTTTCCAGCGGCACGTTTTTCTGGGAAATCGAATTGCTAAATTTCTATATTATTACCACAGACAAATTGATAAATAAAAAATGAGATATGTATTTGGCAATGTTTGTGCAGTTTGTTCAGTAACAACACAAAATAAAGTTATCTATATGGCGGGTTATTTAATTTACTTAGAAAGGATAGTCATGCGTATGTAAAGTACGTATACATTCTTAAGTCATTTGCTCCGCATGTTTGGCAAAATAGTGTCGAGAATGATTTAGGCATTGTTTCAATTTGTAGTATCTATAGAAAACAGTCAACTGAAATATTACAGTACTTGAACCGAGATCATTTACTTAGCGTTTATCTTAACCTTGTCCGACCGGCCATATTGTGATACAGTTTATATGTTTATAAGTTATTATCATAATTTTGATCTATAGTTTAATTGTTCGATGCAATTTGAGAGACTTTAATTAACCTTGGTTGCTTTTGGAAATTTTATTAAGTCTGCTTCTACGACTCTCGCGTCATTCATACCACCCACGTCATAAATAACTTGTTTCTTTTTTAAACCCAGTGTCATATATACTAGCCTACGCCTATTGAATCTATTGATTCTGTACACCTATTCAATCTATTGGAACTGCTGTGTTTGTCACTGTTTTATATACAGGTGCGTTTATAGTTTAATTGATGACCATTTTGCATTCCTACATAATGGATCAAGTTACCGCTACTTTAGAGTGAAAGTTATAACAAATAGTCACATAATTAACTGTAACTACAATAAATGAATGAATTGTAATGTAATGAATGTAATTACAATTACAATCATAATTAATCTGTAAACATTACTTTTTTGGACGCGAATAAGTTCTTTAGTGCACTGACTTGTGAAATCTGCGACACATGTGACCGGAAGAGATTAACAGATTAGCCTCACTTGAGTAACATCTGAAAGCCATTTGAACGTACACTGATTATTCAGTAAGTTTTTTCATGTCCTTGTGAAGGAAATAACAGTTAATTATTGTGTACATTGTAAAAGCCAGATACAGATGTCCTGTGCAGATAACTTAGTGCACTTATGTTATAACCAATTTCCTTAATAAAATCCTGCAGTAAGTCAACCTATTCAAGAAATATACGCTGATCCCTTTATTCATTTTTCAGTAAACAAGGTAAATAAACACATCGGTATTACTCTAAAGAAGGTAACGTAAAACTTACCATAAGTACACAAAATTAGCATAAAACAAAGGGCTACTAGTGCCCGCATTTTCCACTATCACAGATACGAAACTGTATACAAAAACAATATAGTACACGGTACTCTGTTTTCCCTATGTTCACTAAGAGTGCAAATCCCGGATTCTTTTTTGTTCGATATGCTTTGATGAGTATCATAAGAGCGTGAATTTTCAACGTCCTTGGTTACCTGCCTCTGTAATTGTCGTATACAGGTTGCGGATGCTGACAAGATGCAGGCAAGACATTGCCGCAGGCCTGACGGCCTACTCTAACGCTGAATACCTAACGGGTTTTCAAAGAATAACTTGTTTGCCGTTTACAACAAACTACTGCGCGCTGACATAAAAGCTAAACAGCTTTAAATTTCAAATCGCTGCGTTCGGTCTAATTTGAGGGATTTCTTTTCCGAACGCATTCGTCGGATTTTTGAGCATTAAAGGGCAATTGTTGACACAATCCATTTTCCGTTGGGACCCAAAAGTCATAGTTTTCCAGTTTGAAACTATTCGCGCCACCTCAAGGTTTCGTCTTCTGGCTTGAGTAGCGACATTCTTCTTGTAACGTTTACGATTAGCTGAACTGCAAAAGTTAAAGCGTTCTATGCGTGACCAAAGACCTGTAACAGTGATTGAACCTTCTGTACTAAATTAATCAAAGAAGCATTAAGAAAATGTTAAATCTTATTAACCTGGAGGTTGGAGTAATAAAAAGTGTTGACGAAAAATCTGTTTTCAGGGTTTTAGATGTCACTTGTCAGATGTTATTCCCATTATAAATTATGCCCTCTATTCATCAACTGAAGGTCAACAAAACGCGACTATTTTTCAATCGGTTAATTACAACTCACGATCCGCATTTGAATGCAAAAGTTACTTGTTTCTATGCCTGCTGTTTGGTCCATTGAGTTGGTTGGTGAGTGGCTGTGGATAGTTATGTAGTATACCATAGAAACTAGTTCATTGTTGATAGTTTGGATAGCTGAAGTGGCTGGTTGGTTGACTAGCTTTTATTGGCAGGTTCGCTAGCTGGTTGGTTATTGGTTGGCTAGTTCATGGTTATTTATTAGTGAAAGGCTAACTGGCTGGCTGGTTAATCATAGTGATTGATTAATGAATTAATTGATTGGCTAGTAGGGTTGATTATAAACGAATGTCAGGTCTAACTGACTAGTTGACTGATCCAGCAGTCTTGAATTGGTTGCTTCTCTGTTTGTCTGCTTATAGACACTGTTCATTCGATTGCACAAAGCACCTAACAGTTAGAACTTCGCTCTAGCATCTGCTCAATTTTGAAACTTCTTTTATATGCTTCGGCAGCTTGTGAACTCCCAGCAACGAACGACGGATCCTACTTGATGTAGATAGTTGTAACGAGATCGAAATCTTGCTGATTGCCAAGGAAAAACCTTAGAGTGCCGTTGCAACGTTTGGATGCGTACGCTTGCACACATCCTCTACCATAAAATACCTACAATCACATGCGGCCGGCGACATTGTAGTAGATGAAACAGCCTATAAGAGCAGTTTTCCTGGCGCCTCTGGTCAGATTCAGTGTCGCTTAACTTAACAACTCACCCATTTTTTTTCGTAGAAGTATGTTTGTACCAATTACCGTGATTTTCATAATGAGAATAAATACATCCAAAAACTGCATGCCGACGAAAAAAATAAGTGATGATTTAAACGTATTTTGCGTGTACACAGTGCTGATATAATTCTGAATGCGTGTCACGATTTTCTTTTGAAAACGCATTCAATAATTGCTTACATATCTCATGAAACTTGTTTATTGTTATTATAATTAATTGCTACCTTTATTTTCATTACTTATTGTAAGTGAATTGCTAATTTTCATGGTTGCACTTTAGTACTGACACACATATTTCGCACTGATATGAAATATCCAAAATGTATCACCCACTACATACGTACATTTCAAAAATCAAGCAGTTCCAAGAACTTTGGATGAGGGAATTTTCGCAAGTTAATTTCAATCGGAATTCAATCAAGAATGTAGAGCAGTGCTAAATTTGTCCAAAACAAAAACTATAATCTAATGGCAAAATCAAGCAATACACGAACTCGCCAAAGCTCGAGCTACACTGTAGCTGGATGACTAGGTCAGGCACTGTATACGTTGCATTTATTCGTCGTCAAAACTAATAATATGAAATTTGTTTTCGACACATCAGCTCACCAGCGCTGAAACTTTGGTATAAAAATATTTAACTAGTCAAAAACAAGCCAAAGCAAATTAACGACATTGGGCGCTCAGTGTCAAAAAATAATGTCTAAACCAGATACCGTTGTATTTTAAAAATATTATTCAGTTTGCTATTAATGACGATACAGTACGACAGGTGCAAAACTTCTGCTGAAGTAGCTGTAGCGCTAATTAACAGTTTTGCTATTTAACCTTGACCTGTTACCTTGTGGTGATCAATCTTCGTTCTTATAAAAATAACGCGAATTTAAGATAACTACAAATTCTTCACTTCGAAGAAATCAGTAAATGGTCGTCTATAAGCGACGTGCCGCAAGCGATGGAAAGCCCTACAGTGATGGAGCTATAAATTACACCAGCCTACCTTCCAGAATGACTGGAATCCCGAAATGGATCACCTCAGCAAGAAAATTAGTGTATGTCATTTTGGCGTACGCATTGCATTTCCAAACAAATTATGTCAAATAGTGAACAGAAGAATCCAGGTAATAAAATCACAAGTAAGAAACTCACATGAAAAAGTCACAGATAAAAAGTCAAAGGGAAAAATCTCATAGGAAAAAAGTCACAGGAAATAACCCTAACCTGAGCCCTATAACCCCTAGCCCTAACTCTAATCCTAAACCCTAAGACATTGAACAAAACGTGTTTTTTCACCTTTTTGCAATGTCATCACATCTAAACAGTGTTGTCAATATGCACAAGTTTATATTGCCAGTTAATAACTGATTTAAAATATTTTCTGTTTTATTACTTATTGTTTATGTTTATTGTTTATGATACTTAAAGAAACTGTGAATTTTAAATAAATAAATTAAGTGAATTGAATATTTTTGATTTATTACCTGACTTTCTTTCATAACCCAAATTGTGACTTTTCCCGGTCTCTATACATTAATTGTGACTTTTCTCCTTTGACTTTTTTATCGGTCACCGAACAGAATACCAGACTTTGCTTATTTTTTATTTTACTACCTACATACGTATATGCGGTACACACACGCGTTAAGGTTATCTATGTTCACTTACAAGCTAAAGCCTATATACGTTTGTAAATTAAAAATTAAGGCACTAATAGCCGGTGTATCATGAAACGCAAATTTTCCTTCATCTTTGTCGTTTTCATGAGCACTGTATTGAAGGCATTATTAGATGTTATGACTTTGTCCAGTAATAGTTAAATGGTTTTCAAAGACGGTAACTCCCTGTATAATGAAAAAAGATGTGAAACACGTAAGGACACCCACCTGCACCTGTATGGGTTAGCGACTCTTCAAGTTACTGAACTTCAAGCAAATTTTAAATAGAGTGACAACTGATGCCGGCCTCTGCAGTGTCGTAAATTTAGCTAAAACCCATACAAAAAACTTAAATACTATTGAGAGACACGATAACAGACATTGTCGTAAGGGCCTGTTTAGTGTAGGCTTCATTGATTATTGTCCTTATACCTTACAGTATACCTTACAGATGTTTTTTTTTGTTTAGTTATTTCAGTGTACTCTATATGCATGGTTTGACAAAACCATAAACTTCAAAAGAAAACACAGTTAATTAGTGTAGACCCACAGGTGTGAATAGAAGTCAATAAAGATACATAATGGGCCATTGTCTGTCTATGTACAAATAATACAACTGACACCAGCTGGATATTGTAGAGATTAGGAGCTATAAGCTTCCGTGGATCATCAATAATAAAAGCATCGCTAAATTTTCTGATATCAGCTTTTATTCCACCAGCCGCCATTTACACATTCACTATCCACACTCCAAAAATCTTCTACATCACCAAGTATTTTTTCATTGGCACTTTTGTTATTTAAGAGAGCGCAAAGGTCGCAAAACGAGTGTTTGTGGATAAAGCGATGCTTTCCCTTCCAAGAAAAATACTCATTATACGCATCGGGATTTTGATCCAAAAACAATAGATAGGTAGCAAGCTGTTTAGCAGAAGAGAAATTGTTGACGTCAATGTATGCAGTTTTAGGAGCAATGTTGGAATAGTTGGCTCCTCCCAACACAATGGGAACAATGTTCCAGCGCAGAACATTAAAAAATTTCTCCGTAACATAGTCTTTACATACTGCATTTTCAAAGGATAAATAAAATTTATAATTTTGCTCTATCATTTGCATACACGAGATGTTTCTAGGACAAGTTAGATTACCGCATCGACCGTATATGTCAACTGGGATAAATTCTTGCAGTTGTTCAACTAAAACTTCGCGTCTACTTGAACTTTTACAGCGACTCACAATCCAGGCTACTAATCTTGTTTTGTTAGCAGCAAAGTTTGTTCCCATCTGAGGACGACGGCCGGCGTAAATATTCCCGTACCATCGGATTACATCCGAATTCGATTTGTATGTCAGCGTCAAATTAAAAAGATTATTTAATGATGAAAAATTTGGATTTCTAGCGTACACTGGCGGTTCTAATGAAAAATACACCCAACTTTGCCAGAAAAATCTATGCTGCGGCAGTTCAAAATGTATTAAAGGAATGTCCATGTTGATAACAATAGCACTGCTGCTGTTTATCAGTAACTTGTCTTCAGTAGTTTCACACTCCGACACAGGACAATGGAACTTTTGAAATGGTTCATTTCCTAAACCAAAATTGAACGCATCAAAAGATGAAAACCTATTCCAAAACAAAATTCGTGTCAAAGGCCTTCGGTTTGCTTCGCTGTTCCTGATGCGGTTTCCTGATAAGTGATTTCCGCTTGGTTCTAAAAACAAGCTGTGCGTTTTAATGAAATACACGCTGTACGAATAATTATGGAGGTTAAAAGCTCGTAGGAAAAGTACACAAATCCCTGCTGCTAATAAAACCAGGAATAACACAAACGCGGTATCTACGTTCCGTATTATCATTTTCACAATGACAGAAAATGGCCTCGTTCAACCATGCATGACAGAATTCGGAATGTACGTGTTGTACCAGATCATTCAACTCACATCCTCTCTTCGCTTCTCAGGGAAAGGAAGTGAATACGATATCATAATAACATTTGCTGCTACAGCTTGCTAGCTGCGGTGTTTAAAATTATTGTTTATTAACGCCAGCTGAACGGATAAGCAGACTTCCAGTCTGTGTAGTAGAGAAGTTACCATAGTATGGCAAGACAGGACTAATATGTAACTAACGTCACTAACTAAAATGTGCTTATATCATATATATTTTCCCTACGTCGTACTAATATTACAACACCATGTTACTCAATTTACTTTTGTTCGTTTTATAATAATAATAATAATTATTATAACTGCAGGAAGAGGTCTGGACAATATTTCTTGACGAATCGAATGTTAAAGGTGGACTGTGCTTCCCGCCCCTGCGCCAGCCAGCGCTAACAGAAAGATTCTAAAAATACTGTTGAAAGTTTGTACTTAAAAAAACTCTATCCCATAGGTCTGGCAGAACAAAATGTAGGTAACCGTCCACAGTATAAATAACCGGTAAAGGTTTAAAACAGTAGACGGCACCTGATAATACGAAATAAATAAGTTAGAATTAAGTCAACAACAGTTTTAATAAAGCTTAGGCAATTTTGTCGCATAGTAGCTAGTGTCTAATCAATCTCTTGACAAGTGCGCAACTCAGTCTGATGCACTCAGAAGTCGTTACAGACAAAATAATAAGCCACAAAGAAATCTTCGCACAGAATCGCACTCCATTTCTCCGCATTGAAAAGCCATGAAGCCGCTTGTAGCAGTTACACTGTACCATTCACGAACATATGTCACGGCTTTAGTTGCAGTCTAAACAGAGAGGAGGGCATAAAAATAAAAGAGGGCCAGCGATGTCTCCAAGACAAATGTGAGTCAACTGTCAACGCCGTGGAACCGCAAAATTGGACAAGGTTGTTTATTTTGCTTGCAGTCAGTAAAATGTTGTAACAGTCACTAGATATGAGGGTAGACACCAGTCACTAGATACGAGTGTAGGAAAATAATTGTACAACAATTTCGTCTCCAGAAGCATGAGATATAAATGCTTGTTTTCATTTACAGTATGTATTAGATTGTGACAATACATCTTTAAATGTATTCGCCGTTAAAACCCGAACGAATTCTTCAAAACAGAATTTTAGTGTCGACCAGATTGACCAAAATCAATACTTGTCGTGTCTTACTGGATAACTGCACATATGAATGATTCGCTTAGTGCGGTATTTTGAACCTGTATTACAGTTTCATCACAAATGGAACGAGAATTGTGAGGTAAAAAGCTACGGAGGTGTGTGTTGAATGTTGTTTGCGTCTGCCTGTAATTTTGAAGCTACTGATTTTGTTCAGATGAATATAAATTTTGGAGATGACAGATGACAGACTATGTTGCGATTGACACGTATAACTCAGAATCTGTTCAATACTACTTTTAATATCAGCAAAATTTGTTGAGGTCGTTGGTTAGATTCCTTCCACCTGACTTAAATATGAAGAGAAAAATCGAAGGTCAAAGATTTATGGTTAATCTATCAAAGGCCAATGCTTAGTCAAATTTGCAGCGGGCTGGCATTTTTTATTGTCAGTATTGTCAGAATACATAGTTGATGCAAATATCAACAGCTTGGTGAAATTTTCACCCAAAGGTTTTCCTTGCCTGCACGTCATTGCCTAACAGTAGACTCCTGTCTGCTACGAGATAATTGTTACTATAAAGAGAACACTCAATCGAATGTGTGACATCTACTAAAAGTTTTGTCTATTTTTTGTCTAACCATGAAACGTTTTTTTCAAGCGCAAAAGCAGTGAGTGAATTCATTTTTAAAAGTTTCATATGAAATAACATTTAAATTTTTGCTCTATCTTTTTCACCCAATTTAGAAGCTGCTACAATTTGAAGGTTATCATACTTTTTTGGTTTAATGCACTCCATACCTAACAATATAATGTAGATATTAGTGGCCAAAGGTCAAGGCCAACAGGCCAACAGCTAATGTTATTAGCTTAATTAAGGTCAAGTACTTGCTAGTTGATAGTGCTATTTAAGAACGCTGACAAAAATTCTTGAATAAATTGTTGAACCAGTTTGCTAACCATTTATTATCACTGCTTATTTAATTATTGACTTATTTCACTAAATTAATTTGCTTAATTATGACATTTCTCTAGATGACAGGTGATTGTAAGCCAGTCACATTTAAAACAGTTTCTTAGTAAAATATCAATTTAAAGTAATAGTATAAGTAAATGGGTATTATTCATTCTCGGTAATCCCCAGCATTCATGTAATACAGGGTTTTTCTTGATGGAATTCCCTTAACTTGGCTTAAAACGGTGTTTCATTTAGGTCGTATATATAATAACTTCAGCTGACTTGTCTGATCATGATGATAAATCTCGGTCGAAAAATGATTTTTATTTGGTAATTCTAAAGTGGAAATTAAAATATTTCCTATTACGATAAGAAAACTTTGGAATTTGTATGCAATACTAATCACCCTAGTGTGGTATTCTAAACGTTTTGTAAGGATGCTTATAAAAAGTTTGTGTAGCAATAATTCACTGATCAGCGTCTTTGCTCGTAATGCTAGCTTGTCTGCTTGTTGCGTTCTAGGGTTTAATTTACAGGTTGTTGAAAGCTGCATAAGTATTCTAGATTTGATGTCGAATTCGAGTAGAGTCTTAAAATATATCAATAAACGCGAATATAGTCTTGATAATGATAAAACGAATACTGTACATTTTTATTAAACCTTTTAGATGCGAATGAAAATACCAATGTCAGTTTTTAAGTAACATAAACTGAACGACATACTTAAATATATAACTACTGTCTCATATCTATGTACTAGTCAATTTCACTCTCTTTTGAAGTGTTGGACAACCGAAATTGTAATGTCGAATTTCAATATTAAATACATGTAGTTTGTATAACTGTAAACTGTAACTACAAATTTTTATTCAGTATCATACGAAGCTAATTCTTTTAAATTGTAACTGCACAATTATTTTTATTGCGATTGACTGTGTGATTTTTTATTTCCTTTAATTTTATTGTAAAAAGCAGAGATTTTCAGATGGAGTGCGTTTTTAAGAATAAACTATTATCATTATTATTATTATTATTACAATTATATAAACTTCACGTGGACTAAATTTTAGTTATTATGTCTGTTCCTTCAAGTTTTTTCTTTCCATTTGTTATGCGAGTGTACAAAAGGCTAACGTCATAGTTTTGTTTTTGAACTACAGTAATTCACTACTGGTTGGAACTGATGCGCTGAACAATTATAATTAATAAATGGCAAATAAATTGCATTAAAAGCATCATATGAAGCTGGTACAAACTAAACTAGATAGCAGTCTGAACACTTTTTGAGAATTAAACAGCAAGACAAGAAAATAATTACTTAAATCAGGATTTTCTATTACTAAAATCAGCGTTTGGTACTACAATACGTCAACATAATCACGGAACAAAAAACTTCATGCCATTTCACAAAACCAGAGCACGCTCGGTATAAAACACCATTGCTGATATGTATACAATTAAGCGTTATGTGCACTATCAACCAAGCAAAACAATAAACTAATTACAATTGATTTATTTTATTACTTAGAAAATTATTATTCTATAATACACTTCGCATAAGAACACAATTAATAATAAATTATTTTCTTGAACTTTGGCCCCTGGCGAAAATCATTGTAACCTTAAAAGCACTGTGGCGCTCGAAAAATAATTAAACTATCCACCACACACAAACGCGACCTTTATAATGTGCAGTTTAGAATTCATTATCAGTAAATCTATAGTTCTCTGCAAAAATCATACTTGTACAGAAAAATAGCAAGGCAATAATTTACTACAATGATGTATACTAACAACATGCAAACAACACATTCAAAGAGACACATACTACATAATAATAATATATATATATATAGACATACAATAACATATGGATATAATTTAAGCAAGTTTCATAATACATGTATAAAAAATTCAAGAATGAATGGCACAATAACTCGGGTAAAAAATTGTTTAGCAGTCAAGACGTAATCATTTTCACCATGTGTCATTTGCCAATTCAGTCACAAGATTTTATACCAAAAAGAAAATTGACTAGCGACATTATCTGTAATACAAAAGAGAAACTAGCAATAATGATTCAGTCAAGACATTTTCGAGAAAATAGGAATTACTTCATAAAATTTACTACCTAAATCCTTTCCTACCATACAATAGACAGCTGTATTCAAAGAAAACACGCAGTAAAAAAACCAAGATTCTACACACAAGGGATCCATGAACAATGTCAGAGCTACTGCATTGCAACCATGATGTTATTGTAATTTCAGAAACCTAAATTTACAAAATCAGCTAAAACTAAAACTGAGTCTTGGCAAAAATACAAATTTCAACACAGCTATATCGCCTTGTCAATCATGACTTGTGATTATGCAAAATAAAGTCAGACTGCACTCACAGACACATTTAATTGTGACCATAATCTTGTGTACTGACACTGCACTTAGACATAGTGCATCTAAGCTGAAAAGCTCTCTGATAAAAAATACTTATTGAGTCACCATCAACGTTATCATAAGTAAATTTAAAGGAAGACACACCCATCTTGATGAAGTGCATATTTCATAATTTAGCAGATCAAAACAGCATTTTTAAGTGGTTTTCATACCTTCCAAACAATCCAGTTTAACTGAGTGCAAATTCAAGATACTTCCCATTAGCTTTTGTAGAAAAATCCTATAGGTACTAATTATAACTTCATAATCATTAAGCCACCTCAAACGAAGCAAAATCACAGTAAATGTGCAAATGATTGTACAAAAGACAAGAACTATGTAACACGTGCAATTAAACTTTATAATTTAGTCGTCTACAAAAAATTTATATACATAAAATATCGGCATGATAATATTACTGGCTAGAAAGCTACAACTACAGTCGTTTATAGTTAGTGTATACAAATTTAAATAATCATGTCCAAATTAAAAATTTCATGTAGAAAAGTTGAATAGTGAAAGACATATTCAATAGTATTTGGCAAAAGTGAAATGTAATAATTAAAGTCCACAGTAAAAGTACTTGCTTAAACTTTCAATGAATTCATAAGATAAATAATTAGCAGCCTTGCATGTCACTCGCTGCCATCAGATTCAAATGACAAGGCTAAGCACTATTTAGCACCACACATGTAAGTGTTAGATATTCGTTGAAGTTCTAATCACATTACATACGTACATTTCTTTTTAATCAAATTATAAATTTTCGCTTACTCTTCAGTGTGTCAATATCTATAACAAAATGCATGTGCTTTAGATTCCAGCATCAACGTAAGTGGTACAATCAAGTGTTGTATAGTATGCAATGAAAATGTATAAGCAACTGCATTACTTTAAAGTAACAGTACAGCCAGTACACTGTGCACAAACACAGGGTGCGGCAACAAAACCTCCCACATTTTACATACCCACATTGGTATATTGCTAACGAAGCTAAGCAGATGGTAACGGTGTCATTATGTTGATAAAGTTTCAATATTTTATTCAGTATTCATTATTTAGCATCTTTGCAAGTGATGTATGTTAAGTGACCAAAGACAGAAATAGGGCAGGCTCTACATAATTAAGAAACATTGTCAAAACAGTGGACATGTTCCCGGCTGTCAGTCAAAATAACCAGAAAACTAATTAACAAATTATTCCCATTGGTTATGTGAAAATGTTACAAATTTTTTGGAGCCAAAACTGGCAAAATTTGGCAACTATGCCAACGGGACACTTGATTTCCTAACATGGTGACATTGGTTGGCCTGTACGCTCATCTCCTCATTTGTTTATTTGGTCTCTACCTGAAAACCCGAGGTCTACAATGACAAGACAATTGATAAAGTGAAGGCCACTATACACCAAACATTAACAGAAATACACCGGGAAATGGAGGACTTAGAAATCGACTGCAATAGTACATCAAGAATAGAGGCCTCGATTTTCAAAACACATACGAAAAAACTCCTTACACTTACTTAAATGATAGAAAAATGTTTTACAAACATATTTTGATTTTGCATTCCTGTCAGCTTATAAGATGTGGGAGGTATCATTACCTTTGTATGATAATAATAAATGAGTGTTTGTGTTTGTTCGTGCATGCGTATACTTTTAAAGAAGGTAACTGATACCTCTTATTATGAACACACTATAACTAAAGTGACTTTTCCGATAGCAGTCAGAGACATGCTGGAAACTATACCAAAAATTATATTTTTAATAAGGAAAAAAACTTGTATTATGTTAGAATAAAAGACATGGTATTCAAGAGGACTTCAATTATTTCATACAAATTAAACTCGCACTAATAAATTTCCTGGATCTTTTTGTATCTTTCAATTTAGTTTGGTACATCAAGTATCAGCTCCTGTCCATTTTTTCTGAACAAAGGTTCGGTAACATTAGACTTTGCAATAGAAATGCTTCGCTCTTTGTTTCCCAACATGCAGTGCACTGCGTTGTCAACAACAACCTTTAGTGGTCGTCTATGTTTCCTAGAAAATAATGTGACTTTAACTAATAGAACATAAAACGAAATACATAGCTTTCTTAAGAGCATATCAAAAATTACTAGCCAAGAAAGCAAATTAGCATATTTCCATTGCAGATTTTCATAATGTAGACTAAGTGAACAAAAATGACTTTTGCCTAGTCTACTACATATAACAATTCGTTCAGGCATTTTTCAAATTTTTCTGTGCAAAAAATTTGCAACCTCTGTACATCACATTAGTTCTAAAGCTCAATATTTAACACTCAACTCTACATAAATCGTATTTAACAATAATGCTTGCGATAAATCAAAAGCACATACTTAAACCACAATTGCGACAGAGCACCAACAATTTCACATGCACGGCTTTGGCCTCGATTAGAACTGACGCCAGTTAAACAAACAGCTAAATCATTTCCTCCTTGCAGATGAACAACTACCAAACCATCTGTGCCAGGCGTAACAGTTATCCCTGTAATCTATAATTTTAAGAGCAAAATTAGTCCAAAGTCAAAACTCTAGATGCGTGATTGCAAAATATAACAAATAGACATTTCTGCTACAATGATACATGCATATAAGTTGAAGCAGGAACTTGAGATACAGACTGGTTTTGAAAAGCTCCTATCAACCGACACATCATATTGGAACTCGGTTAAAACTGGAAGGTAAAGTACTTCCCATGTTGAGTTAGTGCATCAAATAAATGCAGATTGTTAGAAAGTATGTTCCTCTTTGGTAAGCGCCTGTTTAGCCGTTGACGTTAAAATCTCAAATAGGGTAACTGAAGAATTGAAGACTAAGCATGTGATTTAGAAAAACAGCATAAAGTTGCCGATTAAAAAAAAACTGCAGGTGCTCAATGCTTGAAATGGAAGCAAAAATGCTGGCAGTGCAAACTGTGGAGCTTCTGGTTGCCAGCCTATGGTGCAGCTAGAGGCATACTAACAATGAAATTCCATTTGGTCAAAAGTTACTCTTCAGCGGTCATTACCTGCTTTATTACATCTTGAAACACATCTGTATGCCTTCATATCTTACACCTGATTACCAAACATTTAGGATTATCAGCTGCTTTATTTAGCAAATAATTGCTAAGTTGTCGTGAACTAGCCAAGAAGCCTACTATTTAACAACAATAAATTGAAAATATGAAGTAATTTCCAATATTAAATTACTACTTCAAGCCAGTTGTTGAAAATTGAAAGCAGCGAATATCAATATTGTAGTCAAATAGTAACTGGGCAACATTTACACAATGTTTTGATAGAAACTGGCAAACATTAATGCAATGCTTTGCTAGTGACATTTGAAATTGCAGTATCGCTACCTGCTCTACTGCAACAATATCAGCTAGTGAGGACTAATAAATAATGTTGTCAAGTAAAAGAACTGTTACACACAAAAAAGGTACAATAAAAGTTGTTGTTTTTTAATGTTACTTGTCAAGAATGATTACCTCATCCATAGGAATAGTGTGCATGATCTTAAATTTCTTCTTTGGATCCATTTTGTAGATGTTTACATCAGTGATGGCAATAGCTCGACTTTCACATTTGTTGTGTTTATTCACCTAAATAATAATTACACGTAATGTTAACCAAACTGTTATTTTTATATGAAAAATCATGGGCTTAACCAAGTTTACTATTGGAAACTCACACTAAATCTGCAATGAGCAATGTCGTAATTCATATGTATGAATATTATGTTAAGGCACATACAGAAAAATGTATTTAACAGCCTTATAGAATATGGGTTACCATAGCAATGAGTAAATGTCACTACTATAAATTAAAATTTTTTTGAGCTATATGATCGTGCTTGTAAATCACACGCCAAACCATATGGCTTCATTTTTTGTCACAAAATGCTATGTAACAGCAAATGCAGCTACCTTTCTCACAAATGCAGAGAAGAGAATTTTATGCCATTGATCACGATGCTTTGCACTATTCACGGATGCCACATAATCTGCAGTATTTGAATTGTGCTGAGTCTGAAAAAAGCATATTTATTAGAAAGCTGAGTCTTCTACTACAGAACATAACGTTACACATATAGATTAATGAATTTTAACAATTTATATTATAAACGTATTAAATTATAAAATCAAGTCAAATTTTATATCTACTTATCCATTTCTACGGAATAGAATTAGTATAAACAGCTGTTGAAACACTATATATCAGCTTAATTTCAAAATTATATTAACAGTGAAAACCATACAATTTGTTAGATTTTTAATCTGAATAAGAGAAAAAAATGAAAAAATCCAATGCATGCAGCTTGGATTTTAACTAGTAACATTTTATTTATAAGCTCAACACCTTAGTGAACATTGAACACCCAGTACCTCATGACTAAGACAGGCTCTGATTTTATGCCTACAGCATATTTGTCCTTCGAGTATTTGAAAGGGTTTTTAAACACACTACAGTGATTATTAACAAATTAGAATAATTTTCTGCAATTTCAAGATATAATATACAATGACAAAATAAATAAAGGACAATAAATGTAAGATCAGTTTGTACATCTAGAGTATCTAAATGTTAGGCCTGCATGTCATTTAATGGCAAGTTTGCATTTCCTGTATGACACGGATCAGTATGCTAATTGTGTAGGCTAGATTATGGTTTAGATTGTGGTTGAACTTTATGGTTTGAACTTCGAGTTAGAGTTGTTTCAAAACCTGTGCTGAACACAAAGCTGAATGGTCTAATATTGTTAAGGCACTCTTTCCCCCCTTTGCCGTACTAATATGTCAAACCTAACAATATGATGCATTGGCATTAGTGTATTTTACGGGTTTTAGGCTAAAGAATTACATTTTCCATCAAGCTTTAGCAAGAGCCTGACAAAGTTATTAAAATCTACATTTAAAGTTAATTAATGAAAAATGTCTTCAAGGACTTCAAAGAATACTTAGCAAGACATGTTCCAAACAACCCAAAACACAAATACTTAATTTTTGTTTCAAAAACACCAACCCACAAAACACAAATATTGACAAGATGTGAAGGGAGTAAATTGCTGCCCATGGCTCAGGTCGTCTTTCGATTTTTTTCAAGACCGAGTCTACAAAGTGCTAAACTTTGCCAGAAAAACTCCAGGTCACTGTATGCAAGTCTGTATAATAAATGGTGGAAAAGTATTGTATCCGTTATCATGTTTTTCCTCTACAACAGGATATTATATACCTTTGTTAAAAGTGAGCATGCAACTGTTACATTTCGCTAAAAATAATTCAGGCAACTGTATAATGAATAATACAGGTATAATGTTGCATTCCAAATCAGCTAACTGCATGCAAGAGTAACATGCTATTTTTTCTATAACAGAATCAAATTTCATATCTTATCAATACAGTACCGAAAGCAAGTAATTTCCTTCCCATGATAATCGAATGCCCCATTCTGCACGACGTCCAGCCAACGCATCCCAAGCACAACATTTCTTCTCGACCTCTGGCCATGTTTCTCTTGGAATGTCTTTTATCATCATATAACCACGCCATCTGAGAAAAATAAGCAGACATATACATTGCAGTAAAATGACTGCATTCAGAATATTTCTGATATATTTTTTATACTACAAAATAGTTGTAACATCAAAAAACATACCGATTGTGCACACGTTTCAGATCGTGAACAAACACTTCTAAAACTTTTGGAGGCTCAGGCCAATGCACATCTTTTCCATATCCTGGCATGCTTCTCACGTTCCTAGAAAACAAACAGACAAATAACAAGCTTTATCAATTTCAATGATAAAATACTAAACTGTTCTTTTTTCAAAGAGTTACAAAACAAATTTTACTCACTGGAATCTTTGGATGAGGTCCTTCATGAAACATCGCAGCTTATATCGCTTGTAACAGCCCATGATCTTCAACAAAGCAACCTTCTGCTTATATCTCTTCCGTTCCAAAGTTCCTCTCCATATCTAAACAAAGTACAACTGTAATTATTTAGCACAATTATTAGTACAAGATGTAACATTTTTTATAACTTAACTAATGTATAATGCATCTTAATTTACTAAACAGCACTTTGCCTTTAATCATATACTGTAGTGAATTATGATACATAATGTAGTGTGTGATTAACAAAGCATTAACAAATAATAATACAAAGAAAAATTACAAGAAATCTTGCAGACAGCTTAATTTATCGTCAGCCAAAACCAGTACAAACCTTCTGCAGAAAGATGACAACTCCTGGAATATATTTAGCTCTTTCTTCTTCAAAGAAGAAAATGGTTTGTGGTGATTTGATAAAAATCTTTGTCTTCCCATATTTCACATCATTAGCAAACTCATACTGATCAATCAGAGTTTTCACACCTTCCCTGTCAAGACCACGATAGTTTGGCCAGGTATACTGTGAAATCATTTTGTACCTGAAATGTGAATCAATAACTAATTTATTAAGTATTATTACTCTAACTCCTGTCGCTTGCTGTACTGAGTTATAATTATCATCATTTATTCGAACATTCATACTTAATATATACAACAATTATTGTTGCACTGTCAGTTTAGACATTGCATCATTAATGGAAGCTGTAAAAATATAGCATATATTTTAAAACAATTATTACAGCAATTCCGAAAAGCTACATTGAAGATGTTTTAAGAGAATTATTCAACAGAGCTCAAATTTGAAATGAATTATTTTGTTAAATCACTGAACAGTACATTAGTAAAATCGTGCTTCAAAAAATTCATTGAAGCATTCTTACTGCACATTTAACATCTTCTATTGATAATATCAATAGACCTGGAAATCCAAATAAAATACCTTGCCAAGAATCGCGTATAGGCCATTCGATATGCAAAACCAGCTCTTCTAACTCTAACATTCTCAAGCAGACCCAAGTAGTTAACTTGATGTAGCACCCTTTCATAGTTGAAAACCACCGGTGATTTCAGTTCATTTGGTTTAATGCACCGCACATAGTACGGCTCCTGCAAAATGTAAGTCAGAAAATGTAATCAGAATTTGAACTGTCTTTGATTAGCTGTTAGAGCTAACATTAGAAATTAATAAATGAAAACATGCCTTCTTTGATAAAAGGTCTACCAAGGCTATCATGGAATTTTTGAACATTGTCCCTGCTGTAGTTGGACGCTTTGTGACTTCTGCAATGTGCTTCCCACCTTCTGGCCACATCATCTGCAGAAGCTCATGCTCACTAAACATGAAACATCATTATTATTATACAAAAGAAAACATTCTTATTTAACACATTTTCAAACTGCAAAACTAAACAAAGACGAAAAGATGGAGGTAAAACAATATTACATGTACGTTCTATTATCAACACAGTTTTACCTTTGGTACGAATTTTCAACATCTGTCATGACTTGATCAAAATATAATCTTACTTCTGTACAAACTTAACAAATTGACAGAGGTACCTGTTAAATAACAATCGCTTGAAATCTTGAAAGAGTGTATCTTTGTTTTTGTCTATGAAGCCGTCAACAATGTATATGACATCACCGGCATAATGTCTAATACGAAAATCTTTTCCAAACTGCAACGTCTTGTCACTAGTTTGAAGCCGTCTGGACGTATAATGCTCATGTTTAGCAAGCTTTTGATCCATGGCTTCCAAGAACATCTAAAATGATATGTGACTTAGCCAATGAATTCTATACAGGTTTAAAACTCAAAAGCTTAAAAATTTACACTTATGTTAGAGTTATTAACATGTTTTGGAATCATGCGAACTAATTATAAGCCAAGGCTTATGTAGTGAAAGTCATAATTAAATGATTTCTGAAATGTCATACAATTGTAGCAGTGTCCTGTTGGGGCAGCAGGGCAATTAAAACAGCAATTAAGCAGATTCTTACATTTTTTATCCTGCTGTAAGAATACCATCCCTAAAGCTCACCACTAAATGTGTAAGTTGAAAAGTAGTGCACTGAGTGCAGACATTATTAAATTCACAGAGCTTATCTACTTAACATGGATCTATATCTACTTTCAAAACATCTACTTTCATCGACTTAAATAAATAAAAAAACTAGAGAGAAAATTATTAATAAACTCCTTTAGTTCCTTCATTTTACAATATACAATAAATATAAATATACAGTAAATATAAAACACAAGTAGTCCAAGAGTAAGACAATGTATGAGCAAAGCATTCAGCAAATACAAATTGCCCAAAGTAACAGACTAATACTAATTAATTATAAGAGAAACAGAGAAAATGGAGGAAACACTATGTAAGCTGAAGAGGCAAATCACCTTTGGCATATAACTTGATTAGTTTAGCATTTTTTAATGGCTGTACAGCCTCCAAATCCCAGTGGCATCAGTTTTTCTATGATGCGACTGAGTTTAATCTGCTTTTCTTACCACACTTTCGTGAACTGTTGTTAAATATTTTAATAAATTGCCATTTGCGGTATTTGAATATTTTACTTTTTTCACATGTACCGCACTCAGCAAGGTACTCGCAGCTAAGAAATTTAAAACGTCTTTCATAATTTTATAACTCATGCACTTCATATGAGCTGACATGATTGTTGATTGTATCAGTATCAGCAAAAACTGGCTGTTGATTATGCCACCGTAAATGCAAAGATATCTATGACTAACTGCATATGGTTTGGAATGCGGAGCTACATTTTCTGTATGATCAGATAAAGTCAGGGCGTTTTTCAGTTGATAGCCTAGGTAAGAAAAATATTCTAATTATGATTATTACAACCAATTTAGTAAACTATTACACAAGTTTATGTTGCTGCTGGTTTTCGTGTATTGTCATTGTTTTTCCAAATTTTAGATTGTTTCTTTCCTGTACTATTGTAAATGTCTAAAATTTTGTTCGTTCTGTTCAAGTATTGAATAGCAGTCATTTTTGCATTATGTACCAAAACAAAAATTTACACTAAACAATTTGCTGATACAGTTGGTCATTTTCTTACCTGGTCTGTAACTTTACCAACGTTTAAGCAGGCTTCATCTAAGATAGAAATTATACCCTTGTGTGCTTGTTCAACCAGATCACAGATAATTTGGTTATTGAAGTAGTCGACCTAACAAATATAGTCATTCATCAATTCTGATGCAAATATCAAAAACATGAGATACTATTCAGCCATAAATGGAAGCTGAAGCAGAAGAATGAAATTAAAATAAAAATTCTCAGGTATAAAAGTTTATCAGGTATAAAAAGCTTTCATCTAAAAGAATAACAAAAACTCAGTCCCAAAAAACCAGGAAAGTTAGAGGACCTTCAGGTTTTTCCAGCAAATGAAATGACTAAAAATGGAGTAACACAAATCAACACAACAAACATTTTTGAAATATTATTAAAATACATTAATATTGTATACATACATTTTGCCATTCTATGCCCTCTCGTGTGTACTCTTCCTGTTCTTGTTTCAACACCAGCTCAATGAATAATTGCTGAAGTTTTTCATTGCAGTAGTTGATGCAGAATTGCTCGAAACTGAAAGATAAAACATGTAAATATAATGTTATCATTAAAGCAGATATGTTACCATTATATAAATACTAAACACCAGTGTAAACAAAAGGAACACTTGCTACTTCAAATCTACACAAAATAAAAATACTACACAATCATAAACAAACTGCTCACTCTGTATTCATTATTATATGTTCTTTGAGAATCGTGTATTAAAAGTTGTATCTTAGCAATTCCTAAACAAGGTACTTAATAATTAGTTACCCGCAGCACTTGTCCAACAAACTTAAAAAACAAATACATTATACCAAATATTATGCAATTTCTGCAGAACAATAACACAGTGTAATACACAACATGATTTTATTAAGGTCTGACCTTTCTTTATGTTATTTTAAGTACTTGGTTAGCTTACCTATTATTATCAAAAACTTCAAATCCGTAAATGTCAAGTACACCGATCACTGTGTGCTTGCCAATCATCGAATTTCGAAAGCCATTTGGTTTGACTTCTATAGCCTGGTTTATTCGCTTCACTATCCAAGAAAACATTCGCTCATACAAAGCCTAAGAATGGAGAAAAGATGCAGCATATAATGATACGACTTGCCATATTTGATCTAAATAATTGTCTCACATTAACTTGAGTAAGTCAGTCTCGTAGTAGTTTGGGTTGATTTTGTATCTGTTTGGTACCAACTGTAAATTTCATTGACACATATACCATACTGCAAATGATAATTATTTAATATACAGACCTTTGCAAAAGCGTCTCTTCCATACAGCGCCTCAGGTACAGTGTGCACCTTATTCACTACTTCTCCACGTGCAGCAATTACTCGAGAGCACAGCGCCTCCTGCAGGTCATTTTCTGTAACACCCATCAACTCGGAAAGAATCTTTAACTTGTCTTTGGTAGTCACTAAGGTGTGGTCTTCTTCTTGGGCAAACTCTATATTGCCCTGAAATATACATTCCATTGGAAGATGGCTACTTAAATTTAGTCCAGTGTTAACAATATGCATTCTCAGCTTTTTAAAATAATTTGGTAACTTGATTAGATGAGGTATTGCTCAAAGTGTCTGTAATGCCTGATTTCGCTATCATAGTTTTTATGCTATTAATTGTATCTTTGTATTATTATGTATATTTCTGAGAACATAAAAAGGTAAATATATATTCAAACAATTTTAACACTAAATATGCAAAGCCTTTATATATGAAAATTGTCCGAGTCTTACAAATTACAGCACACCTCAACAAATTTCAACATTGCAACACTCATAAAAACTATTTTTCAAGTAATCTTCAATTAAAATATATCTAGTTATCCAGTAACTTTCCAAAAACATAGACTGGATAATGCAAAAAGTTTGTTGATACTTACCAAATGTAAAATGGCAGCAACAATCTTCCACAAAGTTTCAGCATGGTTGAATGCAAAGCCTATTGCCTTCATAGCTGCCATGACAGTTTTGTAGTCTTGACGGTCATTTATAGTGGGCACCTGTAATGCAAATGGAGAAAAACACATTTTAGACTGCTCAGTGACACATAATTTAGTATTATACAATAAATATAAATGTTATACAATTCTTGACATTTTACTTATAGCTTGCAAAAACAAAACTATAACTAAATACAACATTTTCTTGTCCATGTGAATTCTCACAAGATCAGTAAGAATACAACTTACAACTTATTATGGATTTTCAAACCATGGTTCTAACTTCTGAATCAAAGTTTTCATAACTAGAAATGACCACTGTACATGGCTTTTTCCCATAAGTTCACGGAGCAGGGCCACAAATTTTGTTTACATTTGGTCCAGATGGTAAAGTGCCTCAAGGGTGCAAATAAAAATAGTAACATAATATTATATGTAAATATACACATTTCTAAGAGCAAAATCTTCCAAAAGCATAATTATTAATGTAGCCTATTGTCAAACAACTGGTGTTTAGAAATAAAAGCAAATGTTAACACAAAGTTATGGTGCCACTAACAGGAATGACTGCTGCAAAATCTTAAGAACATCTGTTTGTAGGGCAGGCCTAGGTTGCATAATACTTTTCGTTTTGATTTTGATTTTTCATCACCTCTGTGTCACAACTGAAAGACTTTCTGTGATAATGATACAGATGCCGGTTCCACTACAGCCATCTACTATATATTCGAGGCAGGCAAGATTTTATATTCAGGGCAATATTCTACAATACAGAATATAGAACTATCAAACTGAAATAAATTTAAAAATTTGTTGTTTTCTTTTGTTATTGCAAATAAGAATCATGATATTTTATAGGAATGATCATACAGAATGTGTAGCCAAAACTGTAAAATGTTTGCATCAAGCATCAAATTTCTTATTTAAACCATTCTCTTTGGCCAAATTTCTTTTATAAAACCTTACAGGCAATAAAGGTATGCAAACAGCACTAATTTCCCAGCGGTGTCTCCGCATCTTACAAAGTCAAGCAGTTTTCACATCGAAATTTCTTCTCGCAGCAAGTTTCATACAGCTGGCATTTATTAGATACATCTGGCAACTTTTTCCTTTGTCCCTGGGTCACTGAATGTCATCGCCCGAAAGTTCTCACTGATTATCTAGCTCATATACTTGATATTTTGTGAGATAAAACCTGCCTTTATAACACTACAGTTGCAATTGTTTGAACACTGGATCCTCCCTCCCTGGGGTCGGGGGGGGGGGGGGTAGATAAAATAGTTTTGTCGCAAAAGAGTTGCGAATATGTGACAGGTCACTGTAACTGCTTTCCAAATTTTATACAAAACTTTCTCATCCACAAGCTGACTATATATTCTCCTACTGTAGCTACTATCCTAGATCGTCCCTCCACCTCAGGAAGACGAAGGGTCTTTGCAGGAATTGTCACCCAACACACTTTGCAAGACAAAACCTACCTTCATAATACTATAGCTGCAAATGTTAGAATACTCCCTCCCCCGGCAGGAGGGTAAAATATTTTCTGTAAATGTTGGAATATCAACAAGTGACAGGCCATTGTAAATTCATTTGCGCTGAGCTACTCAAACTCTTTACTATACCCTCCATCCTGGATCCCCTCTCCCTCCCTCCTGGGTTAAAATAATTTTTTCAATGCTGGATTGTCAGTAGGTAACAGGTCACTCTAGTTCTCCTAATATACCAACCACCCTTGATCCTTCCTCCCAAAAGGATGCGGAAAAGTTCTATTAGTCTACATTGGGTTGTCAGTAGATGACAAGAGGCTCTAGTTCCTCGCATTGAACTGACTCAAATCCTCCCAACTATGCCCACCACAGCTGTGTAGCTGTCGAGGCTTCTACCTGTTTACCTCTGCTGTGGATAAGCCCTCAGGATGACCTTTGATCCTGGCCATAATCTTGGCCCAAAGTTAGCGCACACCAAACATCTCAAGGCTAACAGTTGTACAGGTATAAGTGGCTTAAACTCAAATTGTGAATGGACGACAAACATTGCACGATGGCATGTGGTAACTAGACTTCGAAAGTCATGGAACCTAAAAACTTGCATTTTAGTCTTAGACGCAATATTTATGGAAAATAATTGATACCAATAATATTTAGTCTTTACTAGACTACATGACTGTTAACGTATATAATTCCATACTTGTGAATAAAAACAAATTGTAGTAGGTTTCTTTTATTTTTACACCCAGTTTATACAATTAAAAATGTTAATATCATGTATACTCCACATGGAGAAAAAACATCAAAATAATACCTTTTGTGAATCACCTTGGTTGATGTAGAAATACTCATTAGTATCTCTTATCAATCGAAACTTTTCCAAGTCTGGATCCTGAGCACCATACAAAAGCTAAAAACATATTAAAAAAAATCACGTAAACAACTTAAAATGGCAGCAATTTTTCGAAACAAATTCGACGTGAACTTTTGATTGAGGAACTAGGTGAACTCAAGATCGTGGATTAGAATCTTAGACGGCAAATTGAAAATGCGACTTTGTGAGCAACGCAGAATTTGTTCTTGTATATTCCTGCAGAATTTCATTATCTGTCGGAAATTGGTCAAGCTTTAGGCTTCTCTAGAATGATGTTATTGCTGCCATTTAAAATTTAAGATGGCAGATCAAAAATCCGACTCCATTAATCGATGCAGAATTTGTTCTAGTATATTTCTATAAATTTCATTTATTTGATGGTCATTTTGTTGATGATCCATTGCAAACTGGTGGAGCCTTAGCCTTTTGTCGAAAATTATGTTTCCCTGCCACCATGAATTAAAAATGATAAATGGAAAATCTGACTACATCAGTCGATGCAGAGCTCGTTATAATGCATTCTGGTAAAGTTTCACGACAATCCATTGTTAATTATTATATCCTCAACTTTTTTCAAAAATGACGTTATTTTTTTTAACTTAAATTTCATAAATCGAAATATCTTGAATTCAAATTGACAATTGGAAAATCTGACTCTGTAGTCGATGCAGAAGTCGTTCTAGTACATTCATGATGATTCATTGCGATTTGGCAGAACTTTAGTAGCCTTTTTTCGAAAATGATGTTATCGTCACCATCTGGAATTCAAAATGGCAAATCGAAAATTTGACTTTATTATTCAATGTGGTATGCATTCTAGTATATTCTAATAAAGTTTCGCGGTGATCTATTGCGAAATGGAAAAGCTTACGCTTTTTTCTAAAATAGTGTTTTTGCCGCGACCCTGAATTGAAAATGGAGGATAAGAAATCGGCTCCATCAATCAATGTTGAATTCATTCTAGTATATTTCTGTAAAGTTTCATGATAATAATCCATTGCAAATTCCCATAAGCTTAGCCTTTTTTCAGAAGGTCATCTCTCCCAACAACAACAACAACAACAGCAACAACATCCAGAAATGTAGACTTCTGGGTCCAGTCCCTCTACCAAAAATAACACATTACAAGATAGACTGACTATGAAAATAAGTTATGGATAAATCAAATTTATTTGATGTCTTTGTTAATTTTCACAGACTGCATCAGGTTTTCCAAGGTCAGATCAGAAATATATTACTGGTATGTCACATGTTACTTCACACATGCTGCATGTTATTTTTTCAATGTGACTATTTCATAGGGGTGCTTGCATAGCAAAATCGTCCATAAGTCGGCAGTTAAGCTTTTCTAGTTATTCACATATCCTGAATCTCCAGTTCATGAGGATGATTTCGATAGCAAACTCATCGCTCTATGTTATTTCTAAGCTGAGATATTCCATGTTGAAGTTGAGGTGCACGCTGCATGCTGAAGAACACAACCTTGAGAAAATCGCTCTTAAAGTATGCCATTGTTTTTGTCGCGCTTGTAAAAAAACACTTAACAACCGTATAAACTGGTGGCTGCTATGGACTTTGCAGGAATGAATCAAAGTTACATAAAAATTTAAATCCTGTAAATGGCTCTTCCAAACAAAGATCTGAGCTTGGCAAAAGAAAAAACCTGAAGCAAAATGATTGCTTCCATGAACTACTGTCGAAGTTTGAATATACAAGTTTTTCACAATTGTAGTACTAGTTTCTAGCCAGAAAAGTGGGTAAGGGGTTATAAAATTAGATTTTTAGTATTTTTTGAAAGTTTTCTTGATAATTTGATGCTAGAATATAAAAGCCCAATATATTTAGTGTTTATTTTTATAAAAAACAAATAGATGACATTTGACCAAATTTTTGTTGCATTCTACTTTGAAGCAACATGACGTAGTTTTAACTATGCCGACTTATGGACGGTTTTGGTTTGCAAGCACACATATAGGTGTTTGGCATAGTACAAGTTTCAGTGACTTACGAGAGTAAAAAGTAAATTTATCTAAAGGTAGGTTAGTAAGTTATCTATGATTTGTGCAAACTTGTTGCAGTCAGAGTTAAATGAAGTAGAACTTATTTAAATACGAACCAGTACTATGAAAAAAAATAGCAAGCTCCTGATTAGAACAAGCAAGTATAGCACGACTTTAAAAAAAATGATGCATATTATTCAACCTGCAAGTACACTAGTTACTCTTTGATGCTAAAGCTAATAATAATTATCTGGCATTAACTCTATCACTCAGATTTAGCTAAATCACACCAACATTTTAATGCAATGCACAACAACAAGTAAAATAGTGATTCAAATTCGTTAAAACATACTTGATAAAAAGAATGAAAATTGCGTTCTCCTTTCTGTTGAGTGACAACTCTCGATTTTTCCAGGAGATAGTTATAGATATGACCACCTATAGGATCACCCTTGAAATCGAAATTTATATCCATGTACTTGCCAAATCGACTGGAATTGTCATTTCTGTTAGTTTTTGCATTGCCAAATGCCTCCAGAATTGCATTTGACTTTAGCAAAATGTCTTTCACCCTAAAACATGCAAAATTAAGATATAATAAAAATTAACATATGCAATACACACCATACATATATATCATTTGACCAAATAAATGATGAAAGTGCAAAAAAATTAACTAATCAAATTCATGACAAAAATATTGAAACAGAGAACAAGCAATTTAAGTATTGCACCTGGTAGTCATCATTAAAACTACAAAGCAAATAAAAACCAAGTCAAACAAGAAGATAGTATGCTTATTTGCTTAATTTATCGTTTCACATATGTATGTAACCTATAGTCCTATATTTTGCACATAGTGAGTGCCATGCCTTGGTCCATATGGATACCATTATTTTTTCTAATTAAGATGGAATTGGGGGATCAACAAACTAGATCAACAGTCCTGACCACAAGTCAGCTTGGTCACATAAGCAAGAAACAAAAAGCTTACACATTTGCGATTACAGCTGCCCACTACAAAAATATCTTTGTATAGCATGTGACATCGACCCTGGGTTACCAAAGCTTTTAGTGCAAATAATAATGGTGCATAATATATTAAAGTTTTTCTGCTATGAAAAAATGCTAAAATTTTTATGAAAATAGTTAGATAAAATTTCCTATACAGAACTGGAAGATATTCTGCAAGGGCGATAAAGTGCATTAGAATACCACACGAAGCACTGCCAAGCTGTTTATACACAAGCGATTTTTCGTTTTGGAACACAGCTTAATAAATTCTAAATATTAACATAAACAGACAGTATTTAGTTGGTGAAAGAAACATTAATATAGTGGATGCATCATATGCATCACTGACAGCAGAATTTTTATCTAGTATTTATTTTAAAAGTCACACCTGCAAAAGCACATTTTCAAATGTAACAACAGTTACTTAGAGGCAAGATTACCAGGTTACATTGCTTAGAAGTAAATTGTGTTGTATTTTCTCAGAGATTTTAGTACCTCTCTATTTCTTGACGCTGTCCAACATTCGTTACAGCTGCTAGATATCTCATGATGATTTTGGAAGCTTCGGTCTTACCAGACCCACTTTCACCTAAGAAATAAAACATTCTGCACTTAAATGATCAGAAATTAAAATTACTAGGAATGCTCGCTCATAGATAACACACACACACACGTGCACACACGCACGCGCACACGCACACACACAAAGAGGTTCTGAACCAAAGAAGACTTTTTTCTTAATTTAAGTTTGGTTGTACAATTGCTTACAGACATGCAGTTTTTGAATTGTAAATAATTTTGATCTTTAGCAACCCAGGATAAACTTCAAAACAGCAAAAGAAATTCATTTGAAAGATGTGTCACCTGATATCACAATGCATGTGTCTTGGAATCGCCTTTTCATCGACTTGTAAGCTGCATCAGCAATTGCATAGACATGTGGAGGTCGTTCAAATATCTCCCTGCCCTTATAACTTTGAACGACTGCATCTCCATAAATGTCTATATTCCTATATGGATTAACTGATACCAAGACTTCACCAATGTATGAATAAATTTTTCCTTTGCTAAATCTGAAACAGATGAAGAAAAACCCATTTCTTTAAATGTGCTCAGTGACTACTGAAAACTACAAAACTTAACAAAAATGATTGTGTGATAATTCATTTATTAAACCAACACCGGAGCTATAACTGCTTACTTTAAAGTCACAAGTGTTTTAAGTGCAAAGTCTTTAGGAGCATTTCTTGGAATCTTTAATTTTCAGATCAAATGCTTCACAGTTACTAATAATGTGCTGAAGCCAAAGACACCAAAAAAGTACATCAGATAAAAGAAAATAATCAGAACACACCATCTTTTAGGTAATACATATAAGCCTACCAAATAAAAATGTCTGCAATTTCTGATGTTGTCAGGATTTATTCAAGCACTATGCATGTGACAAAATTCAAAGTTGTTTATGTTACAGCCCTTCTCTGTTTACATTGCTATTGCTTCCCGCTGAATACTGATATTATCAAAACAATTCCAATACAATCTGTAACAGGCTTTTCGCTCTTTATGAATTTTGAACGGAATAGCAATCTCTTTGAAACAGAAATAATCGATGATTAACTGGTGTCTAAATTTGTTTTTAATGATCAGATTACCTTTCAGCTTGATCAATACAAATGGTGTCCAAGTATATAATATAATGATAATAACTGTGAGGGCAAAACAACTAGTAGATAGACATATGTAGACAGAACTGAGATTGAATTCGAACCTTGCATGAGATCAACTGAGGAAGTTATTGTCTTACTTTTACTTTTGTAATTTCAACTATTTCCTGATTTTTAAAACTAGTAAGCAAATGAGTTTCGTCCCAATGCATTTACATTCAAGTGATACGGTTAATGGCCAATTTGACTAAGTTAAGAACATTGAATTAAAGCTAAGATGTTAGTTCAATGTCCGAGTTGAATTTCTATAACGAGATTCTATCATTCTAGTGAAAACCAGGAAAAAGATATGATGCTACTGATTCGCCACCGGAGTATATAGTCAAGTCACTAAAGCAGGGTGCCAGCAATATGAGCGCATGACTGCAGTTTCACAAGTAATCTCAAACATACTTCTTAGTTTAACAAGCGATCTCAAACAAACTTTTCACTTGATTGTAAGGCACCGCCTTAACCTTGGGCTATTAAGACCTCTAAAACATTTCCATTCTGCAAGTCTTTCACACAATACAGAAAACATTCTAGTGAACCCATCTTGAAATACTGTATATAATTATGATAATTTTTGCAAACAATAACAAACAAAATTAAACAGCTATAGCAGCAATAATAATCGCTAGTTTATCAAGCAATAACTAAAACATCGATTGAATTAGTTATTAATATTTGACTGCTAGCTTATTTGGGAGCATTCAGTTTCAGTAGATACAGTAACTGAGGTGAAGCATTACTCAGTGCATGCTCGTTATCCCACTTCCATAATTTTACAAAAAAAGACAAGAAATCTCCATCTAGAATGTCAGTATTAATGCGACAAAAATTTTACAAAATGATTGCTTGATTACGTGACTAGTTTCATCACTTTACAGTATTATAACGTAAATTGAGAAAAATACACATACACAAAATGAAATATTAATAGGTAGGCAATATTCTACTACCCTGTAGAATGGAAATGCACACGTTTAAATCAGGGTCTACAACATTTGCTGTTTAGAGAAACTATTTACACTAACTTGCACAGCAAATGTCCTTTATTTTATCTAAGACAGTAGAAGCTACAAATAACAGTATAGGCCAGTCCATAGAGGAAGTGATTATACTATATGCATTAGCAAATTTAGCATGTCAAAGCGCTTAATTATCTTATTACAAATATTGTAACTGGAAACTTGTATAAAAACGATCTAAAAATTCAGTAAAGCGAAATTCCTAACTAGAATTTCTGTGTCATATCAGTTACAACTCCGACAGTCTTTGAATATGACGGCCTGGCAAGTAATTTTAGCAAATTGCAGGCAATCAGTTTCAAGTTTCAACAGCCAAATGTGCTGACGCGCGCATACTTCACGCGTGACTACTGTTCAATAATCAGCCTATCTCATACAAGCTTTCAATAGAGATGACTCAAGCCGCTCTCCCCACTGAGCAAGATGACTCAGTTAAACGATTACTAACGGCTTTTTTACACACCCTCTTCTTGCCAGAACATCACCATGGTGAATCCAATAAACTAAACCATCAACTTAATTTTTAGCCACAAAATTTAGTAAACCTTGTACAGAATCGTTTAACCGATAAATTGACACCATACTGAATGAATGTTTAAATAGCCGGGTAAACGACCACCAGTAGTAATTATGGCAGGAATGCAGGAAATTTTCACGCAGAAAATTATTATTACACATGCCGTATACATCCTGAATACAGATAATTAATTTAATTCACGATAAATCTATGTAAAGAAACGAGTTTTCCAATTGAAATCGCACACTTCTACATAAAATTCGCTCTTCAAATAATTGATAAATTGAATGAATCAGCAACAAAGCAATAGAACACTTCAAGAATTAAATAAGCGCGATGATTTTCAGCAATCATTGTCAGTAGCTTTCAATACTTATATACAAAATATAGCTACGGAATGATTTAGCAATTTTGGTAGATTTTCAAAGGACAACAAATTGCTGTAAATCAGGTTAAAAGTGCAGTTCATCTCTGCACCCTAGAGGTCTTCAAAATCTATAGTCTGCACGATACAAAGTGGCTGCTCTCATCCAGGAATCAGTATTGACAACTATAGTTCTCCCAATCAGAAGGAATTTATGTACAATTTACATACAGTCACACAGGCATAAAGATTTCAAGTAAATAGGCTAAGGTAACAAGCTTACCCAATAATAATAATTGTAAGACCTGCAGTTTAATTAGGTTAAAAAGATAACAAAAAGCAAATTGAGGATAAAAAGTATTAAATAAGTATATTATTAGTCATGACATTTGCAGATAACTAACCAAGTTTTTGCAAACTCCAAAACGATGTCACGGTGGAGCCCATTACTTTGTACAGTTATCTGAAGGTGAGTTCCTGTGTAAATATTTCCTTTTAAGTTTTCTGTCAACTGGTACAGGATGTCTATAGCGTCAGTCAAATTACAAATCATGACTTACTCATTGCACTAGGCTATAAATCAATTTAAATCAAACATTCCCGAAGCTTGTTAATGATGTTTCCAAGTTACTTAGCAGTACATCCTAAATATAAGATGACGCGATATCAAGGTTCATTAAACTTCACTATTATCTGCCATTCTATCCAACATAGCATGCTTAGAAATAGTACAGATAAGAACAACAGGCTTTTTAAATGCTAGATATTAAGACAAATGTATTACTGTTCAAGTATTCATACATGTGTATTCACAAAAAAAAAGACTTTTCACATGAATTCTAGAAGCAACCGTTATTTTGCAGTTTGCAATTACGATGAAAATTTTGATTCAGCTATTTCTAAAGGACTCTTTTCATTTCCAATTAAATTTGATAGCATGGGTATCATACATGCGACAAACATTACAGGTATTTCCTTTGATGACATTATGCAGCATGTGCAAATAGTCATCATTTAGTAACAATCTACCAGATGAATCTATAAAGCAAATTGCGTTTTAAAATAAATCTGATTATCCTTTATGAAGCAAGACATACTACATGTTATTACTACTAATAACAGACTTTGCAGTTACAGACAAAATGCTTTTCAATATTTCACAAGTCTTCTTAAAAGCATCAGGTGTATAAAACAAAAAAAGGTTAGAACAATAAAAAAATCTATGTTATTAGTTACTATACAAAATCACAACTAGTGTGTTAAAGTGAAAAAAGGACTCACACGTAAGCTGAAGTAAGAGAGAAAAGTACTAGCTCCAACATACACATAAGTGTAAACTCGTCTAAACTATAGGTGAGTGCTATGAGATAAAAAGCAACTATGAAAAAAGGTAATATAAGTAGATGCAATTCAAATTAGCCTCAGAGATCTTGGTGTAACAATCATTTACATTTAAAGTATCAACAAGATTTGATCCATCATTGGCTTTGCATCACAAAAGGCTGGTAATCCTTGACCAGCCAATTTAATATGGTAACCCTTGACATAAAAAACAGCTGTGTACTTCAACAGAGTTAGATCCATACTTGCCTTTCATTCATTCATTTAACGGGACGTCACACACAATCTGTTATGTAAGGAAAGGCAATCGAAGATTCAATGGCTTACCTGTGTGTATTTTTGAGATTGCAAAAGGAATTTTCCTACACTTTTTGCATCATATTGACACAAGCAATTACACAATGTCTTAATTGTGGTTACTTTTTAAGTAACAAGTTACATCACTGAACATTAGCTGAGCATGTTGAATTCCATTAAAAGTTTGAGGTGTAGTTTCTCTCTGATCACTTAAACTTGAAAAGTACGCAAATGTGACGGTAGCTAAGTAATAGCTAAGTAAGTAGTAACTAGCTCATAATATGCGCCAAACTTTCTAAGATACTGATATACCAAGCTAAGAAAAATGTGTTTCACTTTGGACATCCTCTAACTGCGTCAATGAGTGGTTAACGTGCAACAATCCCTGAAGATTATTATGATAAGGATGAAAATAACTGAAAATTTCTATTACCAGGGATTCAAACACTGTAAAATTAACATATACTGACAGAGAATTAAACAGTAACAGTTTTGTAGTAAATTATAGGTATAAGAAGTTAACATCAAGAGCTATGTCAAACCTAAATTAAGTTTTTTAAATGTTTAAACCATTTTTTGCTTAATATAGTCATTCCATCTATACTTTTAAGTTCGTGTAGCTGCACAGTCAATAGTTTTTAGCTAAAGGCTTCACAACCTACAATTGTTTTACACAGCATAGTTAAAGAACAGTAGGCTTGCAGACATTAGGTAATATTTGAAGGAGATCACTGCAAATACTTTTATTAACCAACATAAGAAAAACATTTTTTGTATAAACTGGTTGCTGCTAGAGTTGTAGACGTGTTGCCTAGACAGATGGCATACATGCCTACACCACTATTTACAGCTCTGCTTAGATTCAGATTCATTTTATTTTTCCTGTTGTACATATCACACCACTATACACCACTATTTACAGCTCTGTTCAGATTCATTTTATTTTTATTTTTGTACATATCACACTTATAATTATTACTAAACAGAAAATATAATTCAAAGGAAGGGTGGCGAAAAACTCAAGGTTTAGCAGCAGCTCTGTTTGCGATTTTGCGACTGCCTACATTAATGATAATCGTGATTCATAAATTCACATAAAAATTTAGAAAGGCCCAATTTAACACCCAATTTTATTATTATTTTATTCAATTCTCTTGCACTCTCAAAAACTTCGAGTACATTGTCTAGATTTCACTTTGGTTCCTAGTAAATTAGTACTGCAATCAAGACAATAAAATATCTGGGCAAAATTCGAAATACCGATCCCTTCACTCTGCAAGTAATCTTCTCCACTGTTCTTCCACATCCATATAATTACTGTGGTTAGTAAGCCAAATGTAGTAGTACCATGGTCCGAAGCTTCGGGATAAGGAATACCTTTCCAACAAAAAACAGTTCAAATACGAATTAATATTACTTGGTACTCACCGTAGTTCCAAATTTGACATAAATGGCTCGATGGCAACTTCCCCTAAAAGAACAAAATTGCCAATTCCGAACTCCGGACCTTCGTACTCCGCACCGGCTCCCGCCATTTTGAACTAATGAATGAAAACTAGCTTCTCGATTGCACAACTAGAAATAGTCTGAAATTCGTAGTTAAGGCTTTGATTTCAGCGCTCAAGTTTGAGGCAAACATTTTTCAGGACCACAACCGGCGGCATTATTACATTTTTTACCGGTAGCGCTAATGAAACTGTATACATTATGAATAATACATAAAAACGGATAATTAATAGTAAATATAATACATGTACCAATAATAATAAATTTGCGTTAGCGGCAAGTATCTACTAGTGGAACTGAGCTGTGCACCGGAAATAAAGACAGAGTGCAGATTATCTTAGCTAATGAATAACTGTTAATCCTTTTTCTTGCATGTTAAACAATCCAATCCAACAATTTTAATGGAATTTAATAGTGATTAACTAATAACTTAATTACTTAATTTGTCTTTTCTAACATATGAGATTGCCTTAAAACTGAAAGAATCCATTATCATTTCGGTTTTATTGTATAAAACAGATGACTCAACATTTCACAACATCTGCAGATCAATGGTGCCGTCACTCTTTAATTCAAATTTACCATTAATTTTTGTTATTAAAATTTTTTATAAGTTTAGTGTAGCTTCTCCATCTCGGCAGATTTTCAGCATAGGCAGTTGGTGCAGAAAAACGTTATTAAACAATTAAAATTAACCACAAACTGAATTAGTCAATAAAGAAACGGGGAAAAATCTGCTGCGCATACTGTCCTTTTATAAATAGGTCTAGATTCGTTGTTTGTCCTCGCATGCGCAATCTTAGGAGCGAATTTCTGGAACTTTCTTTCCAGAAAAAATCACGACAGATATTTCGTGTAGCTATGTGGTTCTGTGGCTCTCTGTGCGGGACAGTGGATACGGCGGGCATTCAAATGTACGCAAATCGCAATGGCAAAAATTTTCCGAAGAAAACGGACGGAAAAAGTCTGTGTTTATAGCTGGGCAGACCAACACGAGCACAGTGAAATCGCACCCTCTATCATTAGTAAATAACGAATGGAGATTTTTTGCCATTAATGGGGCTATGGATTTTTAATGCCCAAACTTGTGCCTCTTACTCGAAATTTTAACACGTATGTAAGATGTGATTTTCAATTGTTTGCTCAAAACGTTTGCACAATTTCAATATATTTTTTGTCTTGTCATGATGTTGTGGTTGTGGGTGTGGTATAGTGTGGTGCGTTGACATGATAAGATTAAAAGCATCACAAGTATAGATATCTCTACGTGTGTTAAACACCGCATGGCGCATGCGCACACGTTCGAAAATGCAAAACAGAAACCATATCACATAGTAATGTGAGACTGTAATAAAGTAAAGCTCACATGGAACATTTCAAATAATAGTGGGTGGCAAATACAAGCAGTGCATTAGAAATTGATAAACTTGTAATTTTTGGAAAGTTTCCGTATAAAAATTTCCTATGTTTAAATAAAACATTTTAATAGAAAACCATTACATTTTGTGTAGTCGAAGTATATTACAACACAGAATTTTAATCATGCAATGAGCTGTATTAAGTATAAGGTGGAGAAATATGCAGGTGCCAACCTTGGGATACTAGAAAAAATTGAAGATAGTTGGTTACCTTTGTAATATTGTAATGATTTACTAACCAACCTAAATTGCCAGAGTGTAGTCAATGCACATTACTGATTACAACTAATTGCATTTATTGACAGTCAGTTAGTGCTTGTATTTGTTTATTGTTGTTTTAAATGTCTTGGTTGTTGTAATTTGTAAAGTATGTTTTAAGTATTAAATAAAATGTTAAATATAAAAAACATTCGAAAATGTAAAATTAACACATGCTTTTTATAATTAATACTGTGTGATATTGTTAGTTTAAATAGCGGCGTATTTAAGACCACTAACAATACATATTTAAGACCAATAACAACTTGCCAAGGTTTTTTACACCCAGTTATCATATACGTCAAAACTGTATTACTAGCTAACTAGATGTAACGACTATAAAACGCACCAATGTAAATAAAGGTATCAAAACAATAATTATTTTATTATTCATTACCAATATGGCACCAGTATTGTGGAATAGAATATGTCACTAGATAAAATGTGGTAAACACTGATGTTTCCTTTCAGGTATAAAAGACTTTGTACAAGAGAAGATGCAAATAAATTCTTGTAGAAATGGTGATTATTAGCGTTTTCTATGGCATGTCTATTCACCCATTTTCCGTATCAATATGCAAGTCTTTGTATGCAATCGAACTGTTGTTCGTTACTTATTCAACACTGCCCTGCAAGCAGTCATCTACGAGCGACATCTATTCAACACTCCTGATTCGTATAATGCACATACAAAGATACATGTAAAATGCGCGAGTTAAAACATTAATAACAAATGTGTATCGGGTGTAACAAATGTTCGCGGCTCGTTGTTTGAAGCATAACGTGAACAACAATTATTATTACGCTATTATTTTTCTAATCATAGCCGGTTTGAAGTACAGTATTAGTTAATGTACCATATACCTAGAAAGAAAAGACTACAAACTTTTTTCTACCACGATTTTCGAGTGTCAGAAATTAGATTTATAAGGTGAAGAGTGAATAGTTTAAAACTGAGCTAATTTTCGCTACAATAATAATTAACATGCTATCGAGTAAGTGCTCATTCATTACAGTTAACTACAGCGTTGTGAAAAATATACAATATGAAATACTACACAACACAACGATCATAATTACAAAATAAGTTTATAATAATACTAATAACAATAATGATAATAATAATTACAGCAACTCGCGTTTATCTTTCGTCTTTGCTTGTGGATAATTAAGGCCTTTTAATTTTATGTCCAGGTAATTTTTCTGCCTGTCAGAATCTTTATTTGTTTGAAGTCTTTGACGCTGAAATAAAAACAATCGTTACAAAAAGTAAACATGGTTCCAGGCTTCTACAAATTTAAGAGAGAAAGAGAGAGAGAGAGAGAGAGCGAAAGAAAGAAAGAGAGAGAGAGAAAGAGATTGAGAGAGAGAGAGAGAGCGAAAGAAAGAGAGAGAAAGAGAGAGAGAGAGAGAAAGTAATAGTGACGACTGAAAAACAGATAACGAGACAGTCTTTTTTCAGTAATCAGTAACCTCATCACTGACCTTCACTAGTATTCCTATGCACATGTCGCTAAGTATGGCCATTGCTTCCTTCGAGTGCCCTTTGCCGAAAAAGGGGAATGTGGCATCACGACCGCCATACTCTAATACAATATCCTCTCCTCCTGGATGCTATCAAATACGAAATTATTAGAAACATAAACAATTATTATCACTAAATTAATTTTGTTTAGCTAAGCGTACATGCGTCTCAATTTATCATTCACTTCTTTTAAATATGGTAATAGAAATGATGATACGACAGCTGTTTGAGGACATTGAAATAAAACCGGAAACCCGGCTAACTGAAATTGAATTGGTCACAGGCAGTGTGTCGTGATGAGTGTATCATATGGTACCATATATCTTGTCATGAGATGTCAACTGCTACATACGACGACACTGATGACAAGCGGTTGGGTATACTTTCAGCGCGAATGTAACAACTTAAGTAGCACCAAATTTAATGCGTATGAATTTGAAGTGGAGACCCAGTTCTTGAATTCAATAAATATGGCAAATCTCGGCACTGATTCAGTCCCGTCACTAAAATCCTTTAATCCACCTATAGCAGCCCGGTTGAAAGTTCTCACAGTACGTTACCATATGGTTTGTACCCACATTGAATGATACTCAGTTAGTTTCATCAGTTTGGATAGCGCCTGTACCTTATGAAACAGTACTTACTAGCGAACTACACTCATAAGATAGTCTTCTTCAAAGTGAATCAAACAACAACTGGCGATTTGTGATCATAAATGCAAATAGCTTTACCAGGAAAGCAGTTGAGTATGCAAATCCTGTTGAATACGCGAAACCTGATGCCATCATCTTGACTGAAACCAAATTTGCGGAAGGTACTCACTTAACGCAGAATACTTTTTATATTTCCAACCTGAGCGAGAGGATTGCAAGGCAGGCGGTGGTACTGTATTAGTTGTTGTTCGCGAAATTGCTATTCTACAACAGAAGTCAAGCTATCAGATAATAACGCAGAGGCCATCTGGATGGAGGTATCGCTCCAAAATAAGCATAACTACTGCCTTCCAAACATAAACACATCTGACACAATTGGACAACCTAGATAAGACTTTACACCAAACAAGAAGACAATATTGACTGGGAATCAGAATCTGTGGACCCAAATTCTCTGAAGAAATCTCGTTACGTTAAACTAATGCAAATCTTGGAGGATTATGAACTATTCACAAATGCGACGTTATCCCACTAGGCACGAGAAAGTTCTGGACTTGTTTTGCACAAACAACCCCTCATTGCTTAAACTAAAATCTAGGTATCTCTGATAAGTATGCCATTGTTGCTGATTGCAATGTAAATTGACAAAAATGAAGAAAAACCTTCGCACATCTATATTTTTTCCAAAGCTAACTGGATCCTTCTGATGAGAGAAGTAGTGTCGTCTGCATGGCATTTTTACGAACATACAGACAATCTACTATCCAAGGAAATTAGACCTCTTTCAAACCATCATTAATTAAATTTGGTGTATACACACATTCCATTAAAAATTCACAGAGCTATAAACATCAACTGTGCAATAAAACCACAAGAACTAAGCATCCTACTGCGATTTTTGAACTCAAAAAATTCAAAACAGAGACGGCTAGGCTGTCATGGGATATGACAGTTGGCAACTCCTAATAGGACAAAGAAAGATGGCAATTCGTAAGCAATTTTGTAAGGCTTTTGAGGAAGACCTGAAATATTTCTGGAAATATATTTTGAAGCACAGAGACAGAACTCTTTTGGAATTCCACAAACCTAGTATAATGGACAATTCTATTCTATTCTGAGGCAAAGTTATTACTGGAAGAATTCATGCCAGCTTTCACCCAGGAGAATACATCAAATATCCCATTACTACAGAAAGATCCATTTCCTCAAATCCAAAATCTGCTTATTGAACAAGATAGAGTCACCAAGCTTCTGAAACAGTTGGATCTAAGTAAAGCTACTGGTCTCTATGACATCCTCTGTCGAGTCTTGAAGACCCTCGCAGATGAGCTGTCTGCCACCATCAATGCTTTGTATTGGCAGCCTCTTGAAGAGGCCAAGAGTCTGGCCACATATGCTAGCATTTCTCTCGTCTTCATAAAGGAATATGTTGCTCACCTGTCTAAAGTAATGGAGCGTATTCTTTACAAACATATAATAACAACTGAAACTACATAACAGCTTGACAGTATTCCAACATGGTTTTCTGAAAGTTTGCTCTTGCGAAACGCAACCTCTTTTAACAGTTAGCGATTTTGTGGCTTCATTTGATAAAAAAATACAATCAGATGCAGCTATCCTGGATTTTCCCTGTACCTTTAAAACTGTTCTCACCAACGTCGTCTGAGCAAGCTGAACCACTATGGTATTAGTAAAGGAATTCAAAATTGAATTCGCATATTTTTGTGCGATCGTGGTATGTCGGTGGGAAGTACTAGATGGGGACGCTTCTGAAGGTGCGAAGGTGAAGTCTAGTGTGCCACAGAGAAAGGTTCTCGGACGCTTACTCTTTCTAATCTTTATGAATGATCGTCCAAATCATGTTGAATAAGGCAGAACTGTCAGGTTATTTTAATGATGACTGCCACGTGTACAACTTTCCATGATATGAGATAAAGTCTTACTCCAGAATGACATCACTGCTTTAGAAAATTGGGCAGAGATTTTGGGCATTCGTTTTGATCCAGTTAAATGAAGATGATATCCTGCAAATGAAGATCATCGCTTTACACATATGAGTTAAGCAACACACAACTTCAAATTGTAGACTAAGTGGTCAATCTCGGTATTACATCAAGCAAAAATCTGGAATGGAGTAACAATGTTACATTATAGCACAAAATTAAGGCAAGCGACACGACGCAGCTTGAAACACTGTCCCAAACAAGCAAAGCAGGCAGCCTAACATCTCGCTAGTTAGATCGCAGGTGGAGTACAGCAGCAATCTGGAAGCCGCACTTTCAAAAGGACAAGGATGCATAAGAGAAACTCAATAGACGAGCACTAGATTTGCACTCAATGACTACGTCAAACACAGCAGCCTAATAACCATGCTACACCAGTTAGAAGAATGCCAGATGCTCAAATATTGGAGAGTAGGGCACCGTCTGGTATTGACGTACAAGATTACTCAGATTTAGTGGCAGTGCTGTCCACCCATTTAATTCCTGCTGATCCACGTACTAGATTGCATCACTCATTCAGCCTCATCATCACCACACACATTTTCATTCTTTCCACGCACAATCTCACAGTGGAACAATCTTTCCAAAGAAACAGTTGACTGTAAATCTGTCGATTAATATAAAATTAAGGGCTAACGTTTCCTCTTGTCGTTCACATTACTGTCCATCAGCATACACCCCCATCAGCGTGAAATTTGTTCTACCAAATCAGATCCAGAACGGAAGGGCTCTCTTCAACTTACGACACAACAAAGAAACCACATAAAAACGAATTGCTGGAGATCTATGTTGACACGGCAGCGTAACACTGGTATGGCTTCTCCTAGGTCTATCAAATTAGCAAAAATGCTATTGTTAGACACTAACAGACGGTATCAGAGAAGTAGCAAGGTGGTTGCGATAGGGGGAAATCGCAAGGCTGAGAGGGCGCAAAATTCTTCTAGAGTACAATGACTGTTAATTATTAACTACGCCTTGTCGGAGATCATCGTAGCTGCCTTAAGAACTACGACCTAGAAAAAGCCTAATTTTGTTACTTAATGGCTTGTGTAGGGTGTCATGCGGCTTAGCAGTCGATAATTTTGGGAGAAGTATGGGTGTTTCTCTTAATGCCGATTGTATTTTAATGTGAAAACTTTAGTGTTAAAACATGCAAAGGTTTATCTTAGAAAACTAAATAATCTGTCTCTTTTTCATGCTGATGCTGAATGTTAAAGGGCTGTCGTGTTACGACCAACTAATGCATAAAAAAGAGTTATCCTAGTACATTACTGCAAATCAAACTCGGGTGGTTCTTAGAAAAAAATTATCTTTATCCCACCATGTCGAAAAAGGACCGTGGGACACGCACAATTTGTTGCTTCAACCACGAAACAAATGATCAAAACATTAAAAGGGTAGGGCGCCAGAAGCTTTTTTGCCCCCGGGCTCCACAAGCACTTTTTGCTTGGTGAATACAATGTTTAATACAATTTAGCAATCGAGTTTTTAATCCTATTACAAGTTTGCAACAATAAAACTGATAAGTCCACTTTGGCGGATGTGGGAATTGTAATTGAATCAGGCTTGCGTTGCCAATTATTCAAAGCTTATACGTCGTTTCTATTCGCAAAATTTTTGCTAAAAAAGTTCTAAGTATCCAAATACGCGTCTAGTGTAAGACATTTCATTCTAAAAAAGGCGCAATGTGTAAAAAGCAAAAGGGAAAAAGAAAAGTCAGACATTAATAAAAGCATAGAAATCGTCAGATCAGTTGTAATAAAGGAAAGGGTTCCCAAATGAAGCAGCTCTAAAGAAAAAGTCAAACGATTATTAAGAATTTTGACATTACATGCATGATAGTTATTGTAGCACGAAGTAGAAAGATGTATTGTCAGTAATTGTGTAGGAAATTAGTAAACCAGGTAATCATGTTAACCAAGGTTATTTGCAAAACTACGTTCCTTAGCTTGCAGGCGTTCGTAAAACAGGTTCTTAATTAAACTTTGTAAAAATAGCTGTAGCAGTTACAGAGAAAAGTCGTTCTGCTATATCTAGAAACAGGTCAAAAAGAATGTCAATTTGCCTTCGTATCGCAAATCGCAATGTACTATATAATATGTCATGCGACTATCAAGGAAGGTTTAACTATTAGAGCTTATAAGCTACAAGTCACATTTAACTCTTAAGCTTAGCTGCAGAAAACGCATAAAAAGTCACATTTGACAAGCGTCAAGGTAACAGAATTAAATTTGCTTGAAGAAAACGAGATATTCGTGACAATACATAGAAAGAAATTTAAATTCGCGACAAGCTGTAAAAGGTAGTGTAAATGACTTATAAACAACTGGTCTATTTTTCAGTTCTGAATAATACTTGCTAAGCCAGTAGAGAAAAAAGTGGAAGAACGTACATTTTTCAAGAAGTTCGTGACATCGTAGACTTTATCACACACAATTATCCAGCAAGAATTTGGCTCGTCGTGATATCGCACCTCCTCAAAAGTGTATTCCTTTTGCTGAATAATCACTTGATCAGAGAACAGCGTGTGAACTTCCATTCAACTATTTTAGCAGAAAACAAACTATATCATAAAACGGACCATGCAGCAATAATAGACACTAAGTACTAACTAGATCTGTAAAATGGAAAAGACGTTTCACCCTTGAGGCATATCTTCAGGAGTGAAACTATATACTCAGTTTTAACCCGCAGTTTGATACTTTAAGTGTTCTAACGAGCTGCTTCTTTAGACTGTCTCTGGATAATTTCTATAGATATAATTATGGCAGTTTGTTTAAAGCAACTGCTAATTATGTGTGAAAAACAGACTCGCAATTTCTAACCTTGTTTTAAATGTTATGCCAATATAAAGATTGAAAAAACAGCTATCATTGTGTAAACATAAGAAAAGCGTTACAAGGTGAATGGAGCTACATAAAATGTAAAAGCAAAAGCAGCCAAAGACCACGACATGTAATTATTTTCAGACTTACTATTATTTCATTGTTGTTGTTTTCTCAGTAATAAATTTGCAAGTCGCGCAGATATAAACTAAATGTAGCATGTAGCGGGTGGCAACTGACTTACTGGCTAAATATTTTTTATTGTTGTTGCAATTACCCTTTAGTCAACAGTTGTAAAAATTGCCGCTTTAATTTTAATAATGGGAAAAACAGTCTAATACACGATTATTTTGGTCTTTTACAAATCACTTTATGGCGATTCTACACGGTATTCCTATTTACTTTTTTTAACGTTAACGGTGTGTTCATTCCATTGATAACCTTGAAGTCAAGGTTGTTATCAATCAACAATCTTTATATCAATTGATTATTGTTATTTATTAGTTACAATAATATTATAATTGTAATAAATCAATGTTACCTTACAATAACAACTATCCGCAGTGCATCAGTCGGTAACTATAAGCAGAGACTAGCTATTACCAATGTGAAGTCATTCTTATCAAGTAACTACCTCGATCCATCACTAGTCAACAACCATAATAACCAGTTAATTGCTGTTAATACATAAGAATTAAATGATGATGTAGTTAACGACGCTATTATAAAAATTATATGAAATTCAGTCTCAAAGTAAAGTTGACTGTGCGCGCTACAGAACTACACTCACTGATATAACCTGTATCAATCATTAGTGATTTTCCTCTTAGCCTTGTATGTTAGCCTGTTAGACATCATGACACGTGAGCAATGAAGCGTACATTTGCTGTGCACATTAAAGATGAAGATGAATTTAATCAATTTATAAACCTGTGTCATTGCAAACTGGTAATGCACAAACAGAACTATAATTTATAAAATTTACCATTGGAGTAATACACTAAATTTTACTTCTTTTTTTACATTTTTATCAATATTTTTATAGCGGATAACCCGGGATGTGCCTTAGCGTCGTCAGTTTTCTTACAAAACGCAGATATTATGGACTGTATTAGCCTAGCAAGAAGCTAGCTACTAGATTAAATCGAGGCAAACAAAACGCTTGTCTCGCGAAAAGACGAGATAAGCAGTGAGCGAAGAAACACGTACTTTCGACTTTTTTCATTGTAGGTACTGAGATTACGTTAATTTAGGAGCGAGATACTTCAATACATGGCAGATCTCTCTGTACTCTTGATCACTTCACGCATTACATTGTTTAAAAAGTCTGTTAGGAGTGGATGAGAAAATTTTAAAATATTCAGACTTTTAAATGACAATTTGCGTCCTTCATTTTATGTATTTTTTGCTTTTTCAATTTTGTGACTGGTGGCGCGGCGCCTAAGGAAAGTGTGGTTAAGTTTTCTATTTACGTTCTTCATAAAATTCTGACTGTTAATTATTAGGTCAGTTTACGTTGGAACATTTAATTAATATCATATTAATTCATGAGTATTTCCATCACCCTGTAGATCAGTAGCAATGGTCTAATGAAATGTTGGGTATAGCGATGTCAGTTTCTTTTCTAGGAACTAGATTTAGATCTGTTATGAATCCACTGGAAAATACAATTACAAACACTACCAAAAAGATTGATACAGTTCTAAGTGATATTAATGTGACACGTAATAATCTAATCATAACTCGATTTTTATTATTGCCTAAACTAAAAAAGCTTTTACTGTACTGAAAGGAAAACATAGCACTCGGGGAGTGACATTTGTGTCCTTACCTTTTTTTAACTTCTATTTGTTATTTAACCCACATCACCAGTTCAATTTGGAGACATTATAAATGATTTACATACAGATATGAAACAAATGCATGGAAAAAAGCGCCAAACCGCACGGGCTAACCAGCCATTAACATAAATAGCATACAACAGAATACAGTAGTTTGATCGATGGTGACAAGTGGTGACGAAACAATAATGATCAGTGAACGGTTTATCATACAGGATGTTAACTTTTAATGCCGTTAGTTTTTTATACTATAGGATTTTAACGATTGAAGTATGAATATGTATAACCTGAAGTGAAACAATAATATAGCACACATGGGATCAACTTAATTAACGACGGCAATAATAAAATGCCATACATAACAATTATCTAGTATACAAATATCATAATATGTTTTATGAAAAAATAATTTACAATCTTTGTAAAGGATTTATAACCATGAGTATGAACTTTATCAGTCACATGACTTGGAAGATTATTAACTAAAGAAGAATTGATATATGCCAAAGTACAATTTGAAAATATAAAATGTAAGTTAGGTGGACGTATAGTTTCACTAGCTCTTGTAGGGTATTCATGCTAATCAGTTCCTCGCATTATACTAAAGATAGGAAACAAGCAGGTAATAAATGATTGCCATATTTAAAATAAAATTTGACTTTCGTGACAGCAAGTAAATGTTCAAGCTTCAGCACTTTAAATTGACGGAAAAAACGCAAGTTTCACTATTCTAATTGGTCTTTTTTGAAGTTTGAACATTATGCTGTTGTTCCAGTTTACTGATTGACCCCAGTTTAATAATTTATAAGACATGCGAGCATTACTAGTGAATGATAGAGAATTAGTAAAATCGACTGGGGAATGAGGTCCCTGTAAAGCTAATAATGCAGTCACTTGTTAGGCACATTCATTACAGTGTAGATAATGGTAAGAAAATCGTACAGGAATCTACAGCAGTACTCCCAGTCCCCACAGCTAATAAAAGATCAAAGTAGTGAACATAAACCAAAAATAATTCAGTAATCGGATCCGTTCGATTAGACTAGGAAGCAACAGATTAAGTGTAGGTTTCACACTAGCATGTTTTGCTTTTTGAACAGTAAAGTAATCCTATAATACCCGTTTATATTTATTTTATTAATTATGGTAATTCTAATAATTCATTGTCAATGCAGTGTAGCGTAATAACTTCTTATAACGTTTTATGGTATTCGTATTGATAAACTGATATATATGACTGACTGTTACTAATGAGAATAGCCCGAGTCCTTGATGATTTTTCCGATTTCCCATATTGCTAATGTTTATATTTCCTGGCTCGAAGATTGAGAAATTTGCAGGTGACTGGACGCGATCATAAAACGATCAGCATAAAGACTTTAGACCTCAAAATTTATAAAAAATTTGAAGCCAGTGGCATGTCAGCACCACTTCCGATTAAAGTCCATCGACGAACTTTAGTGGCAGTTTTCAGCTTACTAGATTAGATTGCAGCATATTTGGTACCATTTTTTATAATTAATAATAACATATATCATATATATATGGTAGTTTTGAGCAAAACTTACATCACCTTTTAGGACCTTAGCTTTTTCTTATATATATAAATGATCTACCTTCACTTTCTAACTTTCAATCCCGTTTATTTGCATACGATACAAACCTTTTTATTTCTGACACCAACATACAGAAGCTCGAACTAATACAGACTTGTCAAAAATCAGTAAGTGGATGAACGCTAATAAACTGTAAGTTAATACCTCTAAAACTAAGTTCATGATCATTTGTAAAAAAAATTAACACACACCACAGTTTACTATTATAATTAATAACCATGAAATAGAGCAAGTGTCTAGCATAAAATATTTAGGCTTTTACATTGATTCAGACATGAAATGGAAATCCCACATTAATATAATTGCAAGTAAACTGAGTAAAACTGCCGGTATTATTGCTAAACTCCGACATTACGTTGACAGAAACACATTAAAACACCATCCACTTGTTTATCCCTACGTGAAATATTGCATTCTATCCTGAGGAAAAGCCAAAACTATTTACCTCTATCCATTAAGTACTGTACATAATAAGATTGTTAAACTAATGACGTTTACAAAAATACTTGATCATGCCACGCCGTCATATATTTCCCTTGGTGCATGTAAATTAAAAGATATTTACTCAGTAGAGCTGTTTAAGTTTATGTACAAGTACGAAAATAATACATTGCCATCCTTGTATGCTAGCTACTTTACACTGATTAGAGATTCACACTTGTATACTACTAGAGCAACTACTAGGGGACACTATTTCCAGCAACAATTTTTAACATCTTATGGCTTAAATTCCTTGCAATTTGTGGGTGTTAAGTTGTGGAATAGTCTTGAATCTTCTGCTAAATCTTCATGATTATATGCTTTATAATTCTTTGCTCGTTAATCATTTTACATCCTGATAATGGTGTTTGTTAATATTTCCAGATGCTTAAGATTTGAGATAAAATACTGAAAATGTCCTTATGGAATTACGTTATACTTTGATGGTTATTCAGTTTGCAGATCTGAATTTAGTGAAACACTTATAGTCAAACCTGTGGTAAGTGGTGCTGACTACATGCAGCCCTCGCTATGCTTATGGCTGCATGTGGTCAGTATTAGTTAACAGTTATGCTATATAACAAAATGTTAATTAATTTTTAATTTGTTACTTAAAATTATTTTCACATATTACTGACTAATCCAGGTATGCAAGTATAACATATGCATGTGCTACTAACTAACAACTGCTGCTGTACAAGAATAATGCTTTAGATAAAGTATAATAATATTTAAATCTTTAACATTTAATTTACATAGCTCACAGTGCTAATATAAGTAGAGTTTTGTTATCAACTCAGTAGAAGGGTGGTAGACTTGATGACCTTTTAGTCTTTTCACTCCCCTGTCTCTATTAGCTGTCATATCATTTGTTAATGCTATGTTTACTGTGTTATTGAGACAAACAAATTATTCTGTATTCGCATGGTTATTTTCAGGTTAAGTGTGAGAAGCAAGGTTTTAGGACTTTTTATTTTAGCTCAGGTAGGATGATAAAAGACAGAGCATGAACCTAACAGAAACTACGTAAATTCATCAGTTATAAAAATTTGTTAGTGATTATATAGGGCGCGGAGTATGCCACTAGACGAAGTAGGACACTTCCGCTAAAACGCATGTGCTAAATTTGCGAAAAACAGTGATGTACATGCGCAGCCCAAGTAGGGCACTGCTAATTTCTGTCGAGAATCTATAATTATGACATAATAAAATATAAAACTAAATTTGTTTTAGAACAAAAAGTAACTTTATAATAACGATGGATAGTCCTTGACAATTTACTAATGTATTGTAAATTGTACAACGCCCATGTACAACGCGTCCAAAAAAACATAAAAACGTGCAAACATAAGATGATCAGATGACAAAGTTAAACTGAATATAATCAGAGTTAGTGGCATACCAAAATTTATGATTCAAAGTCCAAACCTGTATCACAAATAAACATATATACATACATCAAAATATAGTCAGCTACATTCATTGTGATGCAAAAATATACCGGGTAACATCACTGAGTACTAGCTTGGATTACACTGACTGATGTTCCAAGAGATAGTAATTGACAATGAACATCAAAAACGCAATTTAAATATAAAACTAAAGATCCAGACGATTAACAACAACATAGCAAATCGAGATAATTCAATGAACAAGATTCATGAGGCACTAGGCAAACTGACAACAAAGCCTAAAACCTAATTAAGCAGCCAATGATGACTTGAAGCAAATTTTACCAAAGTGCATTATACTTAATAGCTCACATTTATGATGTAAGGATTTGCTTTCTGGCAACCACTAAATTATGCTTAACTTACTCTCATTTAATAGTATATATAAAAAAAATTTAATTTCATGGTGAATTATGGATGCAGGTTCTGAAGTATTCTTATATTATTTATATTAATATGTGGGGTAGTAGCCGTAGTAGCCTTTACTTGATAAAAGGAAGTATTGTAATCTAGCCCCATTTTGTAATGCAGATCAGCACAAAACTGAAAGAACAGAGCACTTAAATACTTTTCTACGCAGACTAAAATACTTTTTAGTGTCTTTGCTGATTTTTTTTGGCAAACTGTTATAAATCTTTGGCATTTTGCAAGTCAAATTTGCTGGCTAAGTAGTTCCTACTTGGTGTTGAAGCAACTATGGCACTATATGTTGCTGACAATGATCAATATATATATATATATATATATATATATATACAATAAATCATTGACAAAGCAAATTCACCTTTACAAACAATTTAAAAGTGTCATGCCAAGTCGACAAAATTTAATGTACTTTTTATATGCAATTTTAGGTGTTCGCTTCAATGCGCAATGATAACACCAAGCATGTCTCAAAAAATTGCTGGTCTAAGCAATATTTGTCTGATGTTTTATACTGCCAAGTTCAAGATTCGACAGTCAACACTGAGAAGAGAGAGCAGGTCCTAAGCTTGTCTTTGAACAAAGCTTCCAATCATTTGTTAATTTAGTAAATTCCTTGAAAGGTTGCTATTGTGGAGTATAGAAACGAATCCTTTGTGTAAATACAAAAGGCAGTGATTTCTTCGAATACCAAGTGGTTTGAAAGATTAATAATATAGTGAATAATAGATTGAAAAGTACTGAAAATAGTAAGATATTTAGAGCCTGTAAGCTGGCGAGCCTGGAATGTTACCATGTCGAAGAACCCATATGAAGGTTATGGACAAGTAGAAATACCAGCTGTTATTACTTATTCCATGCCAACCAGAGGATCACGTGGATCATCGCGGAACTCTAGCCCACGCTCTTCCCCATCAATTTCCCGTAAGACTTTTATGAAAACTGTAACACCTGGAGAGAGTGCAAGTTCTTATTCTCCTCCTGGTGTGCAGCTAATACATTCAGAAGAGGTACATGAGCAAGTAAACGAAGTGCAACGGTTTGCAGCTATTTCTGCTACATCACCAAATGTCGATAATTTGCAGAATTTAAATCTGGATAACTGTGGTGGTGATGAGAATCAAGATAGGAGTCTTGTTATATCAAACTCTGGAAACACCAGTGCAACTGTTAGTGAGTCGTCAAGAGTTGAAAAATGCAATGAAAATGAGCTATCCAAACAAACTTGTACTGGAAATGTAGGTGAAAATGAATCTAGAGTAGCTACGCCTGCTTATGGTTACACTGAGGATAGCATTGCCGAAAAACTAATAGGCGTGAGTTCAAGTCCAAGTCCATTGAACTTTACAAAGTGTCATTTAAGTCAGGATAAAAAGGATGTTGATTGGTTGATAGGCAGTACTCCAAGCCCATCATCAAAGGAATCTGTACCAGATCACCAAGATGACAGGTGTGTAATACCTGTTACTGTTGTATTTTGATTTTCTGCCATGTTAGCAGATAAGATGCTCAGTTTACGTGTAACAGACCTTGGTGTTATTTTTCCTGTGAGGCTAGACTAGAAACTAAATGGTTGCTGTTTTACTGCTGGTATGCATTTACAAATCATGGTAAGAACAGGATACTGATGGCTCAGACTGTACTATTGCCAAGCTTATTGATTAATTATAGTGTAAAGGTGCTGGTGGGAGATGTACCGTAAATAAAAAATAGAAAGTACCACAAAAAGAGATTGAGAAACAAGATGTTTTAATTCATCACTGTGAATTATATTCAGGTGGAAAAAGAAAATTAAGATACACAAATTCTTGGTAAAAACTGTTTTTAGCTTTTAGAGTAAACATATGATGTTCACAAAAAACTCCTGGATGATACACATCAGAACACACATTTCTTTAATCTTCATTTTTGAAGTTTTATAATATTATTTAAGGGTACGCAATTTTTTACAGTACTTTCACTATGAGAAATGCCCAGGGTAGGCAGCAGCTTATTATTCAATGCAATCTTTTTTTAATTCATGTAGGTTATATAAAGCTCAGGTTCATTCAGCACCACAACAGAAAGCTGAACTCATTAGTGTAATGAGTGAGTCAGGTAAGTCAGTTTCATACTGTTTAAGTGATTTAGTAATATTGTTTCATAGCAGACTAAAAATGAACTAAACAGACAAGCAGGCAGATGTTTAGTTTATTATCAGAAGTGCAAAGGTATTATTCTGGTGAAATTGACTTTGAAAAAAACAGATTGGACTAACTTGTATTGTAAAAAACTACTAGTGAAAAAAAATTTGACTTTTTTTGTGAAAGTGTGGATATATTAACCATGTATATTAGCTAGTCATTGTATACATGTAGAGGTCTTTAGTTTGGAAAATGGGCTCAGTTTGTAGCTATACTAATTGTAGGCACCAATGATACGTAGTCCTAATATAGTTCAAACAGATATTGTTTTCTTCCTGTATATAAGCATCAAGCAATTTTAAAACTAATAACATCAAGAAACTCTTTGACTTACAAACATTTCTGAAAACATGCTGAGGTAAAGGCATTGTAATTAAAGCTTTTCTACTTTAGTAATCGGGAAATGCATGACAAACACAATTTTAATATTTTTCGTATGAATGCTTTCTTAAAATACAGTCAGGCATCAGCTCATGAACGCCTTCTTGAGGAAGCGGGAGCAGGAAGCAGCTGAGGAAAAATGTTCCATAGAGGAAGGTACTTCATTATTCAAAGAAACAGCTGGGAAGTGGGAAGAGTTGCAAAGTTTTGTTAAAAAATATCAGCCTGACAGAGAAATAGCAAACCATGTCATAAACACTTCAGGCAAGTGTTAAAGCGTAAGCAAAAACAAATTTTGACAGATTTTTGGTAAGACAGAGGCCTAGTGAGTTTGAAGAAGGTCCAGTTACAACAAAGAGAGATAAAAGGAAGACGTTTTTACAGTTGTCTGACATTTTTATCCTAGGTTCTGTAATATAATTAACCCTCTGACCTGTAATTAAGGTTCACTTTGCATAGAGTCTGATGAGCAGTGCAAGTCTAAAATGTTTTACATTACACTGCTGGGTAACACTCTCCCTGTCTTTCAGGCCTGCTGTATGAAAATGATTTTATTTTATCCATGATGTATGCAGAGATTTTAGTTTTAAGAACGTTTAATTACAGTTGTATCTTATTTTCATTAACGGTATAATAAATTTGTGATGATTATAAGTGATGTTTTTAAAATTTTCATTAATGATTTCTTCGGGTAAGCATTTACACGAGTTTAGCCTTGTGGATCTGGAACCAATCCAATTTACATTGTTTCTCATAGCAAAAACTGATTTGGTTTACGGACAATTTTGTTTGTCAACAATCAGGTTCTACAAATGGATTAAGTTCTTGAACTGAAGTTTGACTGTATTTTGGAAACATTTAGCAGCTTTCAAGCTACCTATATTAGAATGGAGATTTCACCATCTTTATGTCATTATTTATTTACATTGATTTTTACGTCAATTTTTATAGTTATAAGTGAAACAGAAAGTGATTCGACAGACAAATGTTTTGAATTGGGAAAAGCTGAAGATAAATTACTAAATATCGAACTTGGTTTAACGGAAGACCATTTTTCTGTCCCTGAGGTATAAGAAATATTTTATTATCATGGTTAATGCAAATAACTATTTAACTTGCAACTTGATTATGTTTTCAGGCAGAATTCAAGTTTGATATGATAGCAGGAAATTTGATGAGTTTTAAATGTCAAGTGTTGGATGTAATGCATTTTACAACATGGAATCAGTTTTCGTGAATTGTAATATAGACTTTGATGTGTATAGCTATAGTTGCTTTGGTTGTTACTTGTTTTAATATTATTTATTTTGGCAAACAAGTTCAAACTTAACATTCATTTTTTAAATTACTTTTTTGTTTCTTGATAGGGCCATTTTGGCATGACTACATCTGAAGAGCTGGAAATGGCAATTGAAAATTGCAAAGATTTAATACGGAAAACTCCTGTTGGAATGATAGAAAGACGCAGGGCTCTGGTGCAGAAACTCACTCAACTGAGAATGAAACATCTTGAAATTAAAGTTGGTGTTTTTCCTGTTATTATTGTGCTTGCAAGTATTTAAATTATAGTTTGAAATTTGAAGTATCTGTTAGCTGTGGCAAAAACTTTGCACACACAAACTTTGGTATTTAATTTTTAAAGTGATTTACATGATTTGCATAAGGTTATATTTAGAAATGGAGCGACAAATATTCATCTTCAAACCGTGAAAGGAATTTTTCAAGCAAGCAAGTTTTCAACAGTTAATTTTCATTTTGGTTTGTTTTACAAAAGTATTTTTAAGATTTTTAATTACTTTTCAGATAATAATTCTTTGTATTTACTTAATTTTTTTATTACATATTTGTAGCATGGTACAGAAGATGAAGAAGAGCCAGATACAAAAATTGTTTTGGGGCACAAATTTCGCCGAAAATTGCAGAATACCAACTACAGTAAATATTGTGAGAAGTGCTGTACTTTTATCTGGGGACTATTACAGCCCAATTACAGATGTAAAAGTAAGAAGCATTTTCCAAATTTGAATAATTTATTACGATGGAATTATTACTAAGTCCTTGATGATGGAACCACTTAAAATAACAGAAATGTTGAAAAAAGTCAAGAATTTCTTTTAAAGTGATCTGAATTATCCTGTAATTTACCTCTGGATAGTTGTTATTTGTTGCCAGTTACCTTTTATTGATTATTGTTTTTTCAATTAACATTCATCCTTCATTAAAAACACAAGTGCTTATTGTTTGTTTTTGCATTTTAGAGTGTGGGTTTCGTGTTCATGGAAAGTGCCTTAATTTCATCACACGGACTTGTGCTAGCGTCAAGGTATTGCTTGTTTATTTCTGCGCTGCGTACTACATGCCAGAATTTGGCATTTATTCACTGCGCCTATTCAACCTGATACTTGTGGAGTGACCATAACTTGACTTCACGTCAAAGTTAACCCTGTAAAATTTTCTTTTCTCTACGAAAGCTGCATGCAGTATTCTCAGTTTTATAAATGCTAAGTCGCGCTGTTTTGATGTTCAGTAAGTCCTCGCTTAATGACTCGCCGTTTAGTGACGCTTTGTTTTAACGACGCTGATCTTTTGACACCTTTTAATTCAGTGTGCGACGCATTTTTCATTTTAACAACGATTTTTTGGCCTTCTAGTGTTGAAGTTTTGTTTGTTGCACTTGCCTTATTAACAGAAATCATGATAATAATTTCCTTGCTAAGCAGTCAGTGGCCAGTGGCGACGATTCTTTGCTCACCACTCTGATAATTTCTCTGATAAAAATCTCTCATATTACATTACTGGATTAATTATTGTTGTGTTCATTTCATTTGCATATACGTTGTCAGAAAAGCAACACTAGAAATACTCTCAGGAGTGTTAATCAGAAATGGCTAGTATTAAACATCTGCACTAAGCTTTTAGAGATACAGTATTAGCGCTAGACGCTAAATTAGCGTATATTTTTGTGGAAGTAATTCCGGATAGAGAGCAAATTTCAGAAGTGGGACAAGATGTTGTTTAATGCTTTATAGTGTTGAAAAGAAGTTTTAACAGAAAAAAGAAAGAGTATACACGACCAATGCTAGATTCTTTTCTAAAAAACATAGAAGAAAAGAAAGAGGAAGAAGTGGCACAAGAGGATCAATCAGAGGAAGATACGTGCTTGCAAGAAAGAAAGCCTATGTTTCAAATTTGAATTTTCGCTGCAAACTTTAGTTATCTTTAGCTTTTAGCTAAAAATTGTCAGGAATAAATGTCATACAGTGTTTGATTTATGAGGCAAGCATTATTAATTTTTGTCTAGCGAGGCAACTGAGAGCTTTACATAGCCAGGCATTATTGATTTTCGTCCTGCAGGGCAACTTAGTGAGCATTCTTAGATAGGCCAAGCATTATTGATTTTTGTCCTGCAGGGCAACTTAGTGAGCATTCTTAGATAGGCCAAGCATTATTGATCTTTGAGAGAGGAATGCTGCTGAATGCTTACATTGTTTCCTATGAAAGACATTGTTTCCTATAATGATGTTTCCCTTAAAAACACGTTTTGCTTGAACGCATTAGCATCTTTAAGCAAGGACTTACTGTACATATCTACAATAACAGAAAGGAACTTTTTACTTGAACGTAATTGCTAAGAAATTAACAACGTTTCCAAGATCCTGTCAATGATAATGTTTCTGCTAACTTTGTATTGCCATCGCAAAAACTACAGTTTAACATTTCAAGCAGAAATTCATGTACTCAGAATCAACATATCGGCATGAAAGTCTTAGAGCCAGCAGCAGTTTGACATCTACCACATTTTATCTATCAACTACAAACTACAACATTTGTTGCAGCTAAATTTGGTTACCAGGTATTAGTTAAGTATTTCAGTGTGTATTTTGAGACAACTTATATATGGTATAATCCACTTTCAACGAGCTTCAGGGACGATCAAAATTTGCTTGCTGTAACCAAATTTTGTTATATCCAAGGTTAACTATTTAAGTATATGTACAAGATAGAAATGAAACCCAAGATAGATATGATGTAATAATGAAAAGAGTGCTTCCTTTAGAAACAGGTAGAAGTTCCCTTTAATGAATGAAACTGTTCTATTTGCAAAAGAGTAAGCTTATAGTGTCAAGACTTTGTTATTTCTAGGATTAACTCATTAAGGCAGTATTATCCATGCAGTAATAAAATACAAAAAATACAAAAGTATTAAACTGCCAGTAAGCTGTTTTTAATGACTCATTCGCGATGATGTCTGCTGACAAAGTTCTGAGTGTGTTTTGCTTGAATGTTATTTGTGATCATTTAAATGCATATAGTAACTGTTAGCTCTGCGTACATGGAAGACACTGCTGTTTTTTATTTAAATCGGGGGCTGCAGGCACTGGAAAATTTTTATGATTATGAAGCATTCCACCATAGGCCTACATCTTCTAACAATTAAGCCCACGGTATGTGCCATTTAATGTAAAATCACAGTATTTATTCAAAACAAGTATATTTGTTAAAAAATTAAGCTTGGAAAAGTCACACAATCATTTATTTTGCAAACAGAACAGTTATTTTTTGAAAAAAAATCCTGGCAAAAGTGGCAAGAACAAAACTTCCTAAAAATGAAATTCCTGGCAATTAAGTGGGAAAAAGGTTGTGGAGCGCTTGTCGCCGACAAAAACAATTCCAACTCATCAGCACGTCTGTGTATCCTGTACTTGATAGTTGATACATTTTTCATTTTTTATCACCATTGTACAGAGTAACCTTTCTGCCCTTGGTGAATGGTAATATATCGCATGCTGTAACTGTACGAAACATTGTTTTAGAACTCATGTTCGTTATATACAGAGGAAGTACATTCTCGGGGCAGTAAAATTCCCTCGTAATAAATAAAAACTCATAATATAGGAGCTTGCTGTAAGCAAGGTTTAAATACATTATTTAAGCTCAAGAGATGACGGGAATTCCAATCACAATAACCTGAAGCTAGTTGTAACAGCCTTTATTGTAAGTAGATTATACTGTAGCATTTCTCTAAAACTCATATCTCCTAGAGAGATGAATCATGAAGTAGCATTACACTACTGTTAAATTTTATAACATTTATGTAATTCTTATTACATGCTTCATTTCTACATTACATTGCTATTTTTTATTTTAATACAGGTTCGAGAAAACCCTACATACAATTTATCTATTTGTCCGGAAATTGGTTTAGCTGCTCAGAATTATCGATGTGGCGACTGCCATTGTAAATTCGCTGTCAGTATGTAGTTTACTAAAATAGTTTTTGAGAAACTTTGCATTTTGAAAGTCTAATAAACTGAGCAATTGAGTTGTTTGTAAGTTTTAAATTTTTCAACATTAAATTTTTGACAAAGAGTTACCTGAATTTATTGATTTTATGATCCCATTTTGGGGAATGGAATACATAATTTACTCCATAGTGTATATGACTTTGGATTGTATTTTTTTAGAAAACGGCAACACTGCAATTAGACAGTGTGATTATTCAGGTTTGTATTATTGTAAAGATTGCCACTGGAATGACACTTTACCCATACCAGCTAGGATTATTCACAACTGGGATTTTGAACCTTACAAGGTAATAAATTTGCATAAAACAAAAATTCAGTAACTAGGTCACAGTCACAAGAAAATTTAGTATTAAAAACTTCTTGAGCAGTTACATTTATTCAGTTTGAAAGAGATTAGGTTAATGTGCAAGTAGGAAATGACATGAACAGTAAATCAACAATTTGTACTAGATTTTCTTTCAAGTGTGTTATTCGTCTTATTGTGATATACTGTATAATATTGTGAATACATTAACAAAGGATTGAGCAAAGATAAATTTTAGAGCACGCAATTTTTCATTGACATTTTTGCGTATTTCAGGTTTCTCGGGCTTCAAAACAGTTTCTTAAGTTAATGTCTGGAAAATCAGTTTTGCGAATTTGTGATATCAATCCTATGTTGTTTACTTTTGTCAATGAACTTGGACGCATAGAGGTAAGTTTGTATCAAAGATTTAAATGCCATGCATGCACAGAGAAAGATTACTAGACTAGCTTAAAAAGTGAAGCAACAATGAGAACATATTTTACGACAAATTCTATGGCTTGTTATGTGGCAAAAACAATAGGCGCCACACCACATTTACAAACAAAAACATTCAATTGTATAGAAATAGCTTTTTGAGTGACACAGTTTTGAGCCTTATTATTTTAACTATTATAAATTCTCTTAACTTTAGCATGTTAATTTTTAAATACGTAGGCACTGCTTAATGGAGTCACTTTGGGATGAAAGTATTTTGACCCAATTAACTGTCTGAATGTATTACTGGCTGGTGTAGTATTACTATTATAGAAATATGAGTCATCTCTGATCAGCCTAGCATGCACTAACAAGGCTTTAAACGCATTATAGAAATGAAATGATGTCAAAATTCCTATGTCAAGTATGTTAAGAACATGTGCAATTATTTAAGAATACTAATTTATATCAGTGAATTAATAAAAAAGATAAAAAAATTGCACAAATCTGTTTATTTACACAAAAAAATGACAAAAATTCTTGTTAGTTCAGTTTCTTCATTTCTTCATGAAAAAGTTAATTTTTGTAAAGTTCCTATACTGACAAGAACGTTGAAAATACCTTGCTGTATGATGCAGGTATTCACGTCAAACACCCTGTGCCTGATGCGCTTGAGCCACAGTTTGTGATGACCATGTTTCCCTTGTGAAAAGCAGTTGCTAGTGTTCCTGTGGAAAGCAGCAGGAGTTTCGAAAGCAAACCATTAAGCAAGTGATTAAGTTTATAGCTTCCAAAACAATGAGGTTAATTGCTCGAATGAGCAGGTGACAGATTCAAAGCAAAGCTACTGCACTAGCATATCAACACATACTAAAATACCTGCTTACTACTATACTGTACTTAGTATGATTGTTAATATGTACATTATACTTATAATGCACGAAAGAGAAATAAAGATTAAATAAGAGCGTTAATAAAAGCTCTTTTGTCACACAAAAATATTTTAAGTACATGAAACAAAAATATTGAGTCAATTATGCAGAGTTATTTGAGTCAGTTGCCAACAGTTTTAGTATACATTTAAATAGGAATGACCATACCAGATGTTTTTCAGTCAATTAAATGTTTCCATTAACCGTGAGTCTAATAAATGGCATCTATTGCGCTACTAATATAGTTAGAATTTTGACTACCAGTTGAAACAAATGTTAGGCTTGCATTTTGCCTGTAAACTTGTTCTGCACAAAGCATATCGGTATAGTTATTTTTTATTAGTTTACTTCAACTCTTACGTGATTTTCATTCAAACTGTTTCACAATACCAATGAAGCACAGTTTTCATGTTATTTCTAACATTTCATCGAAATCTTTAATGACTTATTTGTTTCAGAAACTGAGAGAAGAAATTTTGATCATGAAGAAATACTTTCTATCTTGCAAAGATGCATTGCAGGAAAGAATTTTATTAAAGGTAAGAAAAACTTTTGAAATGTCATTGTTCTCAAACATCATTGGAAACTTCTTAAAACAATGTTTGTAAGGCATAATATTCTCATTACCTGCTTGAAATGAATTATATTATATTTTCAAACACTTTTTCACCGTTTCTGGATTTTATTATTACTCTACTGATGAATAATTTACACTTATAAATGCTAATAGATATTTTACTTAAAAACCATGACGATTGCACACCAATTTAATATTGCTTGAATTAATGTTGTGCTTAGTGCCAGTTGACGTCTAACATAATCTCAATCATTTTTGTTGACTGTCCAATCAGCATGCAAGTTATTTCACACACCCCTGCAGCAGGTACGTTCGGGACATTTAGCTACAGCTCCATCTAACACTGTTATGAAAAATGCTCAACTTTTCATTAGTTAGCGAGAGGAATATTAGCCTGGTTCTAGATTTTGTTATTGTCAATTGAAATTGCAAATGAATTAGTGGAAATATATAGTCTAGTTTCGTTTATAGGAAAACATGCACAAAGCTTACGTCTACGAGTTGCTGATTAAACCATTTTGCAATCAAAAAAATATACAGTTTAGTTTAGTTTATGGCTTTGCAAGTTAGGTAAAAACTTTGAATAAGTTAGATAATTTCAAAACAAAATGTTTCCTTTTCTTGCCAGATTTTATAAACCTCAATGAGCTCTTCACAGTAAAAATTAATTCAAATGTGGTCAAAACTTATATTATACATCAATATAATATTAGCTAATTTTATGGTATTTTCGTGGTTATAATCAAGGTTAAATGATACCATTGGGACTTGTGACTCAGGCATTCAATATAAGGGTCGTCTATGGAATGGAACAGTCAAATTTATTCCATTTCCGTAGCTTGACAAATAGAAAAATACAAAAATTTAATAAATCTTGCAGATGAGCACATGATCAGTTAAAACAGAAAAATACATCGCAGGCTTGATGTTCATATGTTTAAAGGCAAGAGAGACAATGTTTTTGCTGCTCATTTATTGTAAAGCAAGGCAAACTCTGCAAATTTGTGTTTATGAAAAAGAGCAATCAGTTTATCTGCTGATTATACATTAGTTGTGACTGTCATGTTGTTTAGTTTAGTTTAGTTTAGTTTAGCATAGACAGTTGTTGTCCTGCATGAGCTGTTGTCCCGAATGTTGCTGTGCATGCTTACGTTACAGCAGGGTGGAGCAATAGATCAATATGTTTGACGTCAATTCGTGGGCTGGTCTTCTTAAAACTTTATTCTGATAATTGCTGGGTGATGTGACTCATACATCTGTTTTCAAGTATCCCTACATTATAAGCTGATTACTAATCCATATTTGCTGTTTCAGTATCAAAAAGGAAATTTTCATCATTGTTTTTTCCTTTAGTTGGCAGATCGTCAACATTTTGTAGAAAATTCTGATATGTATGCGCTACAGGATCTGTTGGATTTGAATGAAGGGTTCCTTGTGCCTTATACAGAAGACGTTCATAGCCATTTTTCTAAACACATAAAAACAAAGTGTAAAGTAAGTGAATTCAGGGTGGTAAACATAATTAAAGATTCTGTTTTTTCTGTACTTCTGGTCCTGCACATTTATCTGCCTGGCTTTCTATTTTATTTGAAACAAAGCAGTGTTTTATGTGAAACTCAAAATTGCATTTCTATTTCCAATAACAAAGTCATTTATTAAGTAATCAGTAAAAACTCAATTTACTAAAAAGTGATAATGCATTTTGTATAAGACAGTTATGTCTGTCTTTTCTGTATTACATTTTAGAAGACTATGGTGTGATTCATTTTGTCAGGTAAAATTAACACCTTATTACAATAATTTCCTCTGACTTCCATTTGTGACAAAAGTTTTTTAGACAAATATAGGTATCCTTCATACAATTTTTTCTGTCTTTCAGAACACTTGTTATGGCAAATTAACAAAAATTTTTCCTACAGTATTTGTAGTCACAGTTGAACACTGTTATTAGTGTACCAGTGAATAAGTTCACAGAACATAGTGGCTGATAATTTAATATTCCTTGTTCACTTATAAAGGAAGGTTATATATATTTACTTGTGTGTCAATACTTTTTTGTGAGAATGCATTTTGATAAACTGCTAGTGCTAAATCTAGTGTCATTGATATTTTATAAAGATGTTTTAACTTTCAAATCAGATGGGAATAATGGAAAGCAAAAAACAATTATTTTCAGCTGTTTTGGCCTGCAAAAGTTACAGTGGTAATGCAGAGACTGCCTGCAAGTTACATATCATTATTGTTCAGAGCATGTATTGTAGAAATGGTTTTGTTTCCTGGGATGCCCTAGGACAAAATCGCTAGGCCTTAGTCTAATGAAAAAATTTGTACAATGGGAATTTATTTCTGGACATCAGAGAAACATGCATAGTCACAGAGCAGAAAGAAATGGTCTATAAGACTATAATTTGCAAAATTTGTTATTGAAATGGACTTCCAATAGGCCGAATCGAACGAAACACAACCTTAACAATTAAACAGACAGAATTAATCTGTTTCTAGCTTTGTCATAAAAAATTCTAGCCCTATCATAATGGTAGTGCGTCATGCCAGGCAGATAAGTCAGTCAATTTTAGCTTTCTTATTAGCTTTTTGGATTTGTAATGTAATCTAATGTATGCACAAAAATACCTTGATGTGGACCTTGCGATTGAAATTAAAAATACAGATTTTGTTTCAGTATGTTTTTAAAGGGGAAGAAAAAGGAATTGTAAACTACCTCCTAAAAACCTTTCCATACGAAGTTATATTGCTTGGCATTAGACTGATTTGTTTGAAACACTAATGTAATTGCAAAAGAAAATTCAAATTTATAATATTCCGACCACTTGGTAAAATGGCACTGCATCACCATTCCAGTTTACAGCACTGATTCACCAAAAAACACATTCTTGACCTTATTGATAATATCAAGTATTTTAAATTTTTCTTTGGTTAGTGAAGAGTATGCTACAAATGCTCTGTTCATTTTATTTCAAATTTTACTCAAAGTAATCTAAATTTGTTTCAAATGATTTAAGATGGTTGTGCTGATGATCATCACTGGAGTTCAAATTTAAAAGATTTATAATAAAATTTCAATTCAAATTTTTTAAACTTTCTTTATGAAGAATGTTTTATTGTGCTTTAACATTTGAATAGCTGCAAGTGAATATTATTGTTGAGGTTTTTAAATAAATTCTGTTATAGTGTTTTATTTGTAAGTAATTTTTTTCTTGAGCTTCATATTTTTTCTGGACATATTCCACATTTTTTTTATTATTTGGCTGATTTGAGTCCTTATCACGATCATTGTGATAAGAAAAACAAATTTATAGTGCCAGTAATTTTTGAACTTTCAGAAAAGCAGACTTATCTAGTTTTTGTATTGCATATAACTATAGGGTTACTGATAGTTTTTTGTAGGGCTGTAAAATGCCAATACTGCCTAATAATTCATAGTTAGGGCCGTAAAATGTCAATACTGCCTAATAATTCATAGTTAACAAAGTGTTTTACAATAAAAAATAATAAAGACCATTTTAAACATTTAGAAACATGGCTAGTTACCAGTTGATAAAATGTTCACTATCACTTATTGTGTGAAGTCATCAGAGATTAAGGTTATTTTTTGGAATATCTGTTTGTTTAACAGCTGAACCTTGTCGAGCATTTGATAATGAACTCTCAAGATTTTATTTGAAGATTTGCTGAAATCTTCAAGGCTATCTTCAAATTTTTGCTTCCTTATCGCAGGCCACTGGCAGCCTGGGTTACGATCAAGGTAATATAGCAAGACTTATGACCAGTCAATTATTTAAGATCACACATTTGTTTTGTAATCTACAGTTCCTTGTATTATACTGTGTGATCTTTATTACTGACTTGCAGTTGACGTGTAATTTAAATCATTGTCAAGGATACTTACCAATTCGTACAAGATACACTGCCAATCCTATATGTTTTGATGAGTTACAAAAATTTCATTTGGTGAATTTGCAATATCTGATTGACTTAAAATAATACCTTTATTGATCTGTAGTCAGCTTAACAACAAACAATGGAAATACATTGATTATCATAATTTCTTTCTGGGAGGCTTAATAAATTGAATAACTGACAATTTTGCCCATTTAAAAAGATATTGTGCTTTGAGATATAAATCTAGAAAAAAATTTCTTCAAATAAGAATTTTTGCACGTGTGTATTTTTTCCTTAGATATGTCAAGCTAAAGGCTACATTTGTGAAATCTGTGATTCTAAGAATGTTTTGTTTCCATTCGATGACATTACTGCAGTTTGTGAACAGTGTTCTGCAGTCTTCCACAGGTATGAAAAAATTTTCATTATCTGATATTGCTGAATAGTTTTTCAGAAAACTGTTTATATGCTGGGCAATTTTCTTGAATAATTTGCTAATAGATGGCAGCCAATCTCAGCTATGTAACTATGGCAGCTATGTGAACAGGTTTTTTGAACTCCTGTAAGTTAGTTCATGTGGTTGTGTATTCAGCATATTGAACTGAAAAGTCATTCTTTCTTGTTTTGTTGAAATTTAAACAACTGTTGAACATTAGTTTCTCACTAAAAAGTTTTTTAACAAAGGCAGGTGGTCTTCACGGCCAATTTTCTTTTGCTGGATTAAATTTTTTTGGTTTATTGTTGTCAGAATTTGCTAACTTTGATTGATTGCATTTCAGCTTAAAAATTCCAACAAATTTTTGGTTTGATTGTTTATCAGCTTTGAAGGTTAAGGTTAAAACGTGACAAAAAGTAAAATAGAAATTGTGTAATTATGTGCTTATCAAACGTTTTTACACAAAGCATGCATAGCTGAATGCATTTTTAACAACTTTTCTTAACTTCTGCTGGAAGTGTTTTTTTCATTGTTTCCTCATAGGCTACCACCATTGTTAATGACTCCTAATTCAAATTGTCATTTGATAGTAAAACATGAGATGATGACGATGACACTGCTGCTGCTGCTGCCGCTGCCAGCAGTTGATGGTTATTATCATTATTATTATAATTATGATAACGAATGTGTGATGGTGATGATGATGATGATGATGATGGTGGTGGTGATGATGATGATGATGATGATGATGATGATGATGATGATGATGATAGTAGCAATGGTGTATTAGTGGCATGGATGACAAAGACAACAATATCTTAAATGGCTCAAGATTGTTTGCATTCATCACTGCCTTTTGTGAAGCCTTTGCATTTTATGTGAATGAATTTTCTGGAAGGTTTGTCAGTTTTCTTGAAAGTGGTTATTTCTTAAGTTGTTCACACAAAATATTATTGTCAACAAATTTTTGTGCCAGTTTCCAGTTGAATGCAAAACCCGGTGAAACATATTTTATGTGAAATTAGTACCCGTTACATCATCAGTTAGTATCATTTTGCAAAACACGCAAAACTATTTTGTATGTAAGGTGTTACAAACACTGTCACTGAGGCTTTTCATTTTAATAGACTCTTCTAAGACTTCTGCAGCATTAGAAATAGCTTCTTGCTTAGAATGCCATATGGCTTGCTTGATGGAAGTAAAATAAAATGTTTTACTCTTTTCAAATAACATTCGTCACTGATTTGTAACATTAACAATGAATTTATAACCTCACTGAAGCCGCAAGCTCCAAATGTAGTGTATTTACCTTTTTGCCCTCAGAAACGTGCCAATAATGCTCCAAAGTGCAGGTGCATGTTTTACGGCATAAAAATTACTGGTTTGGTAGAAGAACATGGGCCTATATGTATCACCAGTCTTGTAAATTTTTTTCATCTCGGACACCACTTAATGGTACTTGTACCCTTGCTCAAGTTTTAAGCATGTACTTATTATACAAACTGTGTCAAACATTGGGTGCAAAAGTTGGTGGTCTGACTATTGCATTTTTTACTTTTATAAGAGGAAAGGCTTAAGAGTGTTGACTGTTATAATTTGTTTACCTAGTAAACCAGTTTCCTCATTTTTTGTTCAGGTGCTTGCACTTTCTTTTAAGACTTCTAAATATTGTTGTTATTTTTTATTAACAACAGGCATAGATAAAGCAGGCAGCTATTTGTTTTTGGATTTGAAAAGCCATGATTTGTTCTTTGTCATTCCTCCTTTTAGTTATACAGATTTGATGAAAACGGGTTGCTGGTTAGAACTGTGGATTTAAGTATTCTCATTTAAATCCATTGTATAAATCCATTACCAGATCTAGCTGAAACCATAGTTGGCAAGTTGTTCACATCTTTAGATGTTGTGTAGGTGGGAAATATTATCATCAGATTAAATTTAAAATGTTTTAAACGTTATTTAATTAAATAAATTTAATGTTTTAATTAAATTTAATCAACGCCAATGAATAAAGCAGAAACTGAATCATTTTCACAAAAAAAATTGTAATAAAGTTTGATAAAACTTAACATCACAATTTTCGTTGCAATTTGCTAGTAAGTTAGATTTTTAAAACGTTTTTGCCACGCGCTGCTGACCCTCTGTGCCAATATTTGTTTTTCGAAGAAAAACCAGTGAAATAATTTCTTTGGCTCAAACTTTATCTTTCCATCAAGGTAGGATTTTTTAGTCTATTGCAGTCGCTAATCATTTCGAAAAGTTATGTTTGCTTTGGGCCTGTTTTGTGAACATAATAACATAATTTAAAAAATTGCAAAGAATGCAGACGGTGGTAGAGATTAAGATTTACAACGCTGACCCATAATAGTCAGACAGTGAACTAGGTGAATGTGTTCTTAATCGTCCTGTTGGTCGAACAGCAGCTAATCTGTGGCTACTTTCTGTTTTCTTGTCTGAAATAACTGTAAGCACTGCCTCAAAGAGGGTTCACCTAGTTCGATTGTCCAACGTGTTTGTTGAAAACTCTTCTAAAGGTAGCGCTTTTGCTTGTTTTTATGCAGCTTTACTACTGCCTGCTTACAGGGATTTCTTGATTTGTGTCTTCTAAATACTGGGTTGCACTTTGTAGCGTATTATTTTCGCTTTTTTGTCGCGTTCCCCGGAAGACGTATATATGCAACTGAATATTAATGCAACACAAATAAAACTATTATTTTACATAAACTGTGACCTAACTAAACATAATGTTCGTTTCATTGAGTAACAGTAATTTTTCTTTGTCGGCAGCTGAGAGATTAATTTTATTGACGTCAATTCTGATAAAGCGAAAAGCGCCGGCGCGGTTAATTGGAATTCGCGGACAGCTGTCAGGCTGCGAAAAACACGACTTTTAACTTGCTTTGCGTGAGTTATAATAGTGAGCATAACAGTCAAGCGTAATGTGTAATAATTGTGTATAATAGAGGCATTCTTATGCCACATATAATTAACCTTTTTGCCGCCAACATATAGTTTACATCGAGGGTTGTTTACAATCACAGTATACAATGGCTGAACTTTCGTTTTCACTTGAATCACTGCAGCTGTAAACTACTCATTTTAACTGTAACTTCTGACACAAATTATAGCACTCTCTGTCCGCTGTCTGCCAAATAAATGTCAGATAAAACATCACGAAGTTATGTTCGAACTGTACTTGAGGATTGTGAGATGGATTTTAATTTCATCATAATAAATTTAGTTGCGATACCATGACTCCGAAAACAGTTATTATTGGTATGTAAATAGAGTTATAACATGTAAATTTAATTTCGAGGAGGGTTTATTAGTGTAGGAATGCAAAATCTGCACGTTTGTGTTTTCTGATGAATATGACGCAAACTATGACAGAAATCTAAGCATTTTGCAACGTCAATTAATACTGCTTAAACTCCTACCACAAATTGGAGACTTGTCGCCTATAATACTTTATTCATTGACAATAATCCTTTTGTTGGAGGAAAGGGTGGACTGTCTAAAATTGCTACCGGATATAGCTGTAAATACCCACACATATCCAGCTGTACATATCCACACATCTTTCCATAATATTTTTTGTATTTTTAAACCATCAACATATAGAAATCGACTTTGTTTTTGTTATAGAAGACTAGCGTAAGTCACGGAAGCTATATGAACCTGAAGAAAGTTGTGTTAAGGCATTGCAGCTTACCTGAAAGCATCTTTAGTGTAACTTTTTATAGCTCTTACTTGATGTTACAATTTAAACAAACTAATTTTCACTTTTTTAATAGGACGTGTTTGATGAATAATAGAGATGGATGTCCGAAATGTCGCCGAAGGCATCAAACTTTCCCCTCAGTTTGCCATGTAGACAGAACAGCTAAATCTGTCTAATTTTACATTCTGTATACTGTATAAATGAAATATTTTCCTATGTTAGTTATAAATTTGGCACAACTACAAAACGTGAGAAAATCTGTCCAGGATAAGCTAAGACGCATTGCTACATGACACTTTAAAGAGACATTTAAAATCATGATTATTTACAGTTATTTAGTGGCAGTTAATGCTACAAGCTTATCAGTTTTTTACCAAGTTTCGTTTTATTTACAGTGATGTGTGTAAGGAAATGGTACATATCTTGCACTTGTTCACTATATTAATTTTAGTTTTAACATTCTCTATTATATTCTGATACCTGATTCAGAGTTTAGAACTCATGTAAAGCATGAAGTAACATGGTAAACTTCACAGGACAGATGGCTCACTACTGCTCTCTGAATGAGGCTCAGGATTTTTTGTTAAGTAATAAGCAGAGAGAGCCAATTTGCAGTCGTTAACTTTACTCTTTTCTTTTGTACATTTAAGCTAATAATGTATATATTTTTGTACAAATTTAAGGCTAAAAATGTCTAAAGATTCTAGATGTTTTAAATATCATAATGCAATGTTCAATTATCTAATGTTCAAATATATACGGCAAAAATGATGGTATATAGGTATATTCCAGCAAGTGCCAGTTTGTGCATTTTATATTTTGTGTAATTTTCATAAATATAAACTAATACTAGTGTATAAAACTAGAATTTTAGGTTAAACATCATGATTACAGTATATGTAAAAATGCTGATATGTTTATGGAAACGTTTTCTGTGATATCTTTTGACAAAATAAATCTATGAAGATGGGTATAATTTTAACCTCAGAGTCTTTGTGTTTGTTTTGCCTAGAAAACCATCAAAGACGTTTTTGGCTATTGCAGGTGAAATAAAGTGACGGGGAAATCTTTTATGGTGCTTGAAAATTTTCTTAGTGTTTTTATCCCATTTTTTGCATTTTTTGAAACTATTACCGCAAACTTCACCATACAGTTAGGTTAAACACTTGTGAGCTACCCACAAAATAAAATAATTATAACTGTGTAATTCTGTTGTAAAGGTAATCACAATTTTTGTGTCGCTTGGTCAAAGAGTTTTGCAATTCGCACTGATTAATTCAAACACCAAAACCATTTAAAACTGCAGACATTGTTTGTACACTTAACCTACATTATTTATTCAACAAAATTCCAACAAACGCTACGGAACGTAACTCACGTAGTTAATTTACAATGAACAAACTTTTGGAGCGCTTTCACGTCTTAGTGGTAAGATCAGAGGTGTCTAGAGTGGAATAAATTTCGTTGGTTTTTTTCCAGTTTCTGACCTGCTTACTTGGTTTGCTCTTTTTGGCCTATAGTGCAGTTGAATTACTTTCAAGTGTCTTTCGTGTCAGTGGAGCTAATTGTTTATCTGTTGTAATTGTGTGAATTGACAGGTGTGAAATATTCACCACTTCCAGTTTCAGAGAATTCCAATTCTTTGACTTGTTCAGCCTACCGTGTAAATGCTGCTTAATAAGGAATTACAATTACATTCTTTTCACAATGCAAGTAACTTGGACACTATGTACTTTTATTAAAATGTTATTAAGTGCACGGTTGCCCAATTTTAAATGTAGGCTTTCCAAATTCTTACGCGAGACCTGATTAACTCAGTCACTTACTGTTTTGTATACTGAGCACATGTGCATTCTCAGATAAGTGAAATAATACTTATGTCTGTAGGTATTTTATATATGTCTGGTAAAATTTAGTGAGATTTATGCTTTCTACAAATGGTATTTTTGTTTGTCGAGCTTATTTCTAGCGATTTTACAAATTCGTTTTTTTCAGAGGAGCAGTTGGCTACATTACAAGATTAGTCCTGACAATTTTCAACAGTGATTAGTCAGCAAAGTCGGATCAAAAGCCTCCGATATTGTTGAAACACATATTGCGCAGAGACAGTTTGTTAGGCTAGGTTTGATTTGTGTTCACTTATTTCATGTTAATACAAGAAAGTTGGATGAATGTGTCGTTTAAAGAAAAACGTCAAACTGACAGTTAGACAAGGAATAGACAAGGGAAATCGATAGAACAAGCAGCTATATGGCTGCAGCATCGATGAATGTCCATTACTCTACTATCTTGCAGTGTCGGCGTGAAATCTTTTTGCCTGACAGGAGCATTTTTTATCCAGTACCTTTTAAATGATATAGTAAGTAAGGTGTACCAAGGAGAATGTACTGAGGAGATCAGGATGAAATCAATTAAAAACCTAGGTAAAGCAACTTACTGACGCCCACTTCTCCCATTAAAATCAGACTCTGGATTTTAAAACGATCGATTCAAGTAAAGTAACAAGTAGGTACCTACCTGCGGCAGTAGCGGCGAAATTTTTTCTAATATAGGCTATAATTGTTCGCAGGTTTAGGTTTGCGTTTAGTTTTTTTAGAAAAAAACTTTAATCTTGAATTCACGATGGGAATGCAGAATACATTCTTGTATGTTGCTATAAAGCTTTACGACGATCCATCGCGAATTGGCGGGACCCTGGGCTTTTTTTTCAAAAATGGTTATTGCCCCTATGTCAAATTCAAAATGGCGGATCGAAAATAGGATTCGTCGGTCGAAGCAGAATTCAATCTAGCATATTTGTATAAAGTTTCATGACGATCGTTGAAAATGATGTTATCGCGGCCAACTTGAATTCAAAATTGCGGATCGAAGATCTGATTCCATCAGTTTATGCAGAATTTCCAAATAAAAAAACTAGAGAAAAGAAATCTTCAAATAGGCTTAAACCAATCACAAACAGAAGCATATATTATTGCAAGAGAAGGTAATGAGTCATGGAAAAAGCTTCTAAACGCCGAAGATGACATTACAAGTAGAAAGCAGCAAGCAATGCATGTTTTTCTTCAACACAAGAATATATTAACTAGCAAGAAATTAAGTCTTAACATAAGATCTCGATTATTTAATGCTTGCGTTACCAGCGTATTTATGTCCAAAAGTGAGACATGGGATATAGCGATTACTCCAGAAAAACAGATTGACAAATTTTATAGAAGTCTTCTAAGGAAAGTTTTAAAGATAAGATGTACATGGCCATAGATAATAAAAAATGAAGATTTATACACTAGAGCGAAAAAAATTCCTTGGAGTTCAAAAGTCAAGTTCAGAAGATTAAAATGGCTAGGACACCTTCTAAGATTACCAACTGAAGTACCAGTAGGAATCGCCTTCAAAAGCTTTAAAACCTTGCAACAACCACCTGGCTGATCAAAAATAACTTGCATAGCTAAGATAAATAAAGATGTTCGACAACTTCAACCAAATCTATCTTTAGGAGTAGAAGAACTTACGCTGTTAGGTCGGGATAGAAGTGGATGGAATACTCTAATAAATGCTAATGCCTCAATGTCTACATTAGATGGAATGAGACGGATTGAAGGAAAAATGCTGAATTCATTCTAATATATTCCTATAGCATTTCACGCCCATTTGTTCCTAACTGGCGTAGGCCTTTTTTGAAAATGATATTATCGTTGTTAGCTTGAATTGAAGACGGCCGCTCAAAAATCGGCTCTGTCAATCGATACGGATTATGTTCTAGTTATTGTAAAGTTTTACGACGATTCGTTGTGAATTGGCAGAGGTTTAGGCTTTTTCGAAAATTATATTATTACCGCCATCTTGGAAATAGCACATCAAAAATCCAGCTCTACAATCGATGTAGAATTCGTTCTAGTATACTCTATAAACTTTCATGGTGATCTGTTGTGAACTGACGGAGTCCATTATTGCTGCCATTTTGAATTCAAGTTAGTATATCAAAAATCCGTCTGCAGTCAATGCAGAATACGTTCAAGTATATTCCTGTGACGTTCAGTTTCGTAACGATCTATTATGAATTCACGGAGCCTTAAGCTTTTTTTCAAAAGCTCATCGCCCAAGAAGAACAACAACATTCAAACGAGTATGATATGGGTCGAGTCCCTCGTCCTGACACCTCGTCTGAGACGAGAGACTTACAGACATAGGTTACTCTATCACTATAAGGTTTAATTTTAGTTTGTACTATTATCGCTATTTTTTGTTACTGATGTGAAGAAGATGTCAAGCCAGTATCTCCCAGTTGAATATGGACGTAAACAGTTATATCTAAGAATCGTTGCATTTTAATAATCAAAAATATAGTTATGTCATTATCAAAACGCCGTTTTTTTTTATCAAATATCAACCGCCCATTGTCAAATAGCCACACGCGAATAAAAATATCTGTGCAACAAATTGTCTTATGCAAACTGTCTCAGACAAAATTTACCCGCATACGGAAGCTTCTCTATGAAGCACACTGTGTCACGCATGTGTAGTCCCAATAAACTCTCACTAGATGACGCGTGGCCAAAACCATTGCTTTTTGCGGCTTTCATCTTTGGTTTGTCCGAAACAGATTTTTGTTTTGAGGCAGGCGAAGGCAAGAGGTATGAGACAGAAAATTGAGACAAAATTGGAGAAAACGGGGTTTAGCGAGCCCGCAGACGAGCAAAATCTGTCTCAGATAAGTTTTTGCGGAAAGATTTTGCATCGATCTTGTGCATTCTGGATTATGTACTATGAGCTCACAAAATGGACAACTAATTTACTCTGCTAGTAATTGCAAAAGGTCTGTAATGAAATATCTGTTGTGAAACTGAAAGCTAACTCGTAACCGCTTAAAAAATTCTTGTCATTTTTACCTGTTTTTCTGCCAAACCATATCATTTGAGTCCTATGATCCTACCATTTACGCGGCATAATAGTAAGCAGTGTTCTCTACTGGCCTGAGGGTTCGTTCGTAAAATTGCATTTTAATGAGTTGGAGCGACCATAAAAGTTATGTTTACAGCAGACCCGCGTGTTGTCATAATTAAATTTAACAGGACCAGGTCAGTGAAAGTTGGTCACTTTTACTAAGAGGTATTTTTCGATTTTTAGAAAACAAGCTTACATTTGTTGCAAAGTGGAACATGTGCATGGTAGCAAAAAATTACTGTCGTGCCGTGAATGGCTTTTACTTTGCAAACTATAACAGCAACGATTATTTATAACGTTAATAAGGCTTAACATTATAAAAGATTGGTGCGCGATTTTGTTCTTTGTAATATGACGACTAGTGTATATTGTTAGCAAAATCGTGAGACAGCATATATCAGGCGCAAAATGTCATGATAAGCCAGCTTCAAAACTAAGATTTTGCGTTAGATTGTTATTTTAGGCACATGTTAAAATTCTATAACAATGACTCTAAAAAGAGACAACTATACTTACAGAAATAGAGACTACGGGTAATAAACAATCATTTTCTACTATTTCGCCATGTAAATGACGAATGACTAATCGCAAGCAACAAAATAAGCAACAGCATCACTAAACAAGCAGCAAACATTATATTTTGTTCATTTTTCGCAGTAGCAGATAAGACCTCTGTTTTACTCAGCGCAGTTGTCTTTTTCTTTGATTATTTATGAACTCATAACCTCTCTTAACTTCATGACCTCACTTTCTTTCTTGTTGCGTTGCGTTGCTTTCCTTCTTTCCTTTTTCTTTCTTTCTTCATTAATTCTGTCTTTCCTTCATTCTTTCTCTATTTCTTTCTTTCCTTCTTTCTTTTTCGCTTTCTTTCTTTTTCTCCCAATGTAAAATTTAATTTACCAAATTATAAATATTTATAACTCAAAGGCTGCAAACTTGCAGTGCCAAAAGGGGGTCACAGACTCACAGCACTAAAGTCTATACCCAGAGTTCTTTGTAGTCTAGGAGTACCATATTTGTTGATAAAAGTTGCTTGGAAAATTCGTTCGTAATGTATTCTTACATGCCATTAATCTACCACTGCTTTCCTCGCATTAATGGAGTACTACAGAAATTTTGGCGCAAAATAGTAACAACCACAAGTGAATTTTCTCACTTTCATGGCCCGTAGCTGTGTCAACTCTCATTTATTGTTTGCTGCCATAATGGTCATTGGGTGGTGTCAGTCACTAATTACAAACTAATCGTACCTTTTGGCCATGTGCATTGTCATAACAGTTTCAGTTCGTAAAACTATGTAAAGCTGTCCTAGAAGACATGATGTGGCAAATCTGATTCGACATAAATTATTGTGCAATTGATAAATTTCCCGTGTTAAAAAATGCTTGAAACCGCTATTTTTAATGACATCACGCAATCTATAGTTATTCTTTTCACTTGGGTTTCCGTAGTTGAATATATTCGAACAAGTGGAACCATGGAATAAGGGAATCATGTTAATACTGTTAGTCTGGTAATTGTAGGTATTGAATCCACAAAATTCGATAACGCATATGCCTTTTTATTGGTTTCTTCTTTAATAAGACTTTTCACAAGTTCCATACATTTCGGGATGAATCCTCGTCCCATAAATAGCACGTACCGTCGCCACGCAATTTGTGTGTTACGCCCTAACTGTCTCAACGCAAATTTAGCAAATAAATAACTTGCGAAAAAATGATTAGAACGATGGATTTACATGCTCTAAATAAAAATTCTCCTTTGACTATGTTTTTTATGTTTTGGCAGTTCTGATAAAACTAAATTAAGAAATTTTTGTTAGTGATTATCGAGTTTTGAAACAGAAAGATTGATACAGCGGGAAAGTTGTTGTTGTAACTTGTATGATTTAATGTAGGCCGTTTCTTGTGATTGTCGGAATTTAATCTTTAATTCCAAACATTATTGCTGTCAAATTAAACTTATTTTACTTTGTACGGTGTACGCGGCTGTCCTAAATTTGTCATTTAATGCCGATTCCTCATTGAGCAACATTTAGCATGGCTGTCAGACATACTGACTGCATATACTCACTTCGAGATTCTAGCTGTCAGTTTCTTGACTCCCTTTTCTTCTTTCAGGGTGCTAAACAAACTACGTGTGATCGCGTGGTAAAAAGAAAGTGAACACTTTATCTCGTTTTCACATCTGAACATTTCTGTGTTTTTATACTGTCCCACTTTCATTTTCAATCCGATACCTGCCAAATTTCGGTCGCCTTAGTCGCATTGGCACCCACTATTTCAAGGGCAGGTTCTTACTCCTGTTATCTTTTAATTTATATTAAACAATCACTTCATATATACGGACAACGGAAGACCTGGCTGTTTAAGTTCGAATCATAACACAATAGTCACGTTTGTGTTAATAGATTATAGAAAATGTAGCTGGTGACGTGTGAATCTACAATGTTATCTCATTTCTAACCTTGGCAAACACTTAATCAGGCCTATTGAAATAAAAGTGAACTATTCATCGAGATGTTGTAACTTCCTTTTAAATAAATCATTTTGATTTTTGCGCACACCACGTACGTTCATTTGCAAAAAACTCCGGCTATACATACCTGCAGCAATAATTAATCAGTTAAGTCACATACAGTTAAACTCGTTTATAGTTAAGGATTCGTGCAATAAATATGTAATTACACGGGTGGTTAACAAAATACTTGCTGTAAATGAATTCATTACATCTTGAACAAACAATAAATCACTAAAATGGTTTTTGCTTTAGCCAATTAATTCATGCCACACAATTGTTTAATATATGTTTATACTGGAGTATCTTACTTCATTAGAGGTAGGTCACTAACGGGCTACGTCTTGGTAAAAACATCGTTCAAAATAGGTTACATTATGAATAAATGAAGTTTCGTACACTATTAAAAGTATACTGTGCTTGGATGACAACCTATACGTTCAGGCCTATTTTGAAAATTACGTTTAATGTTTACGCAGCTTAAATAAGTCAATGCGATGGCGAAGTTAATTTTTGTGCATGATCTATTTTTAGACATAACCAAGGTTGTCTAAGTTTGTCTACATTTTACAAGTATCATCGATATACGATCAATAATCAATTACATACTATAGAAAGGAAATTAAAAACCATATTTGTTCACACTGTAGCAAATTACTTATTTTTGTGCACCAGTTTTTTGTGCAGGTCGATCTTCGACGTAGAAATTTATATTCGTTCTTAATTTGCTGAAAAGAATGCATCTTACTAAGTACACGAATAATTTAAACTAATCCTGTGGAAAAACAGATACTAATCCCCTTTATCTTACCGGCTGATTAGAAACTCTCAATTGTGGACTTACAGTAACGGATAAATTGCAGGTAACAAAAGCAGGTGTGATTCAGAGCTCCAAACAACGCGATTAGTGACCGAATTTTACTTTAAAAAATGAACTAAGAGCTACGTTTGAGAACACAAATAATGCATACTAGTCCAAAAAGCAGCAGGAATCCACTTATACTTGTATTTTTAATAAAAAGAAATGATCCCATCATGACCCATAACCAATTTTACTGTCTGCTCCGGACATGAGTTAGCGTTTAAAATCAGTTAAATAAACATCCTTGAATATAAGTGGTTCCTATTTTTATTGAAAAAAGTGCGTGTCCCAACGACAGTAAGTTAGGGGTTTACAGAGAAAACCTATTAAACTAAAAGGCAAACGTAGTTCTAACTGAAAATGTGGAGAATATGTTACCATTCTGCGCCTTGAACTTTAGAAAGGTATAAAGGAAAAACGAAACCATCAAATTTTTTTAACATTTGTTCAAAGTTTTGAAATAAGAATTCGTATCGAATGTCTATGTCGGGGCAAGCGTGTAGCTTGTAATTTAGCTCAATGCATTTAAGAGCTCTGAATATAATCCATTTTTATCATTTTTATCAAATTGATAAGCACGTGCGCAAATGCTGTAATTAGCCTGTAAATAAACCATTGTATTATTATGACACATGTTGAAATTTCATTTTTCGTCATTGCTCACTTTGAAAGCGCAACTTAATTATAAACGATTGATAAATAATTCCTTATGCAGGCATTTAGAGCTGGTTTATAAACAGATAGAGCCTATTCATTGCTTAGGTTACTAGATCATGCACTCTTTGCAAATCCCTTTTTCGTGCTCGTATGGGAATGTAGTGCAAAAAACTTTCCATGAATAAAATCCGGCTGACAAAAGCAGAAACAAGAATAAGTAGACGTAACTAATGGATAATGAACAGTTAAATAAAGTGAAAGTACCTACAGGCATGATTGAACTGCTTACATACGTCAAAGTGGAGATAAAAATCAACCACATAACAATGACATAGTAAAATGAAAGAATTTTCTCTGTTTATGTCGATGTTGTTTTGGTTTTCAGAGATTTTACAGATAGAAAATAGCTGAATGACCAAGTATTAGGCGAATAATAATAAAATTTTCGACCTATACTCGTTACAGCAAACTAATTATATTCTGTCGTGCACATTCTTCAAATGATATAATTAAGTGTGCTTAATTGGATTAGACATGTGTAACGATAGTGACCTAGAAAGGCATTGACATTTCTTGTCTTATGCATTTTCCTTTTTTGCAGTTCTGAATGTTTTTGTTTTTGTAATCAGCTTTTTAACATAATTATGTGATTGGCCTGGCAGATCCATTTTAAAATTATGTAACTACGTAACCGCCACCGTGACGCCTTGTCTATAAGTAAAAAGTACAGGGTGATCCCGAATTTGAATAGTCATAGTCATTTAGTCATAGTCATTTATTTCACCATACACATTTACAGGTTACATATACAATATCAGTGAAAGGGCCTACAATGGATATAATACAAATAAAAAATACTGCACAGAAAAGCCTCAAGCACTATTTACTTATACACGAATGTAAATGTGTTGTGGGCAATCAAAAAGCAGGGCTTGTTAGATTGTCCCACACAGTGATAGAGAAAAAAAAGTAATGGAGATAATCTGAAAATTTAAAAATTTAATTTTTTTTCCTGCTTCATAAGCATGATGTATGTAGGGTTACTTGATGAAGAGTAGGAACCTATCAAAGTTAATTAACTAATTTATCTTCTCACACAATTTTACCAAAATAACGCAAGCATGCGCATTAAACTTCGGAACTCGGTGTCTGTTGACCAAAATCGTTATCTCTTGGTGTTAAGCCATTTGATTTCTGGAAAAATTCTGATAGAAGTCATACAATCATCGACTTGACTGAAATGCTTCCTTAAAAATAACACTGTAATATTTCTAGTTCTATATTAAGGCCTACACCAACATATGTAGGCCTCTTTGTTTTCCTTGTCAATCGATAACGCTTTGTATCACTCTAATATGCCGACAATGACTGTTTCCCACTTATAGTACTAAAATTTTTGTCGCTATTATATGTGCATACATGCTAAAGGAACCTGTCTTTTTTATTTCATTTTTTGTTTGTTTGTCGGAGAGTGTTAAAACACCATAACTGATACCTGACTAGTCACAATCATGGGCCTATACAGGCAATATGTTCATTATATTGTATATAGTTTGCACTTTAGTTTTTTTAGTATGCACTGGACGCATTTGTCTTGAACAGTGTTGTTATTTTAACATTACGCTGAGGCTAACTCAATTTTATTATAATGAGGGAACCGTTTTTATGACAAATAAAGAATTAATATATATATATATAATAGTAAATTTTTAACATTAATGTTAAATAGGTTTATCTTTAATTTTTATGCTACATCAACAAACCATTTTCTTCAGATATTACAGTATTAATTTTATATATATATATAGGCACTTCCAAACGTCTCCTTCTTAGGTGAAATAATTGTTCGATAACAATATCGATAATGTGATTCTTTCCATCTTCAGTGCAATGCGTTGCAAAACTGAAAGATATGTAACCCGTATGAGGTGCACAAAAATAAAAACATATATATTTTTCAAACATAATAAATATTTTAATCTCATTAAATATTACGCAAGATATGTTATGACTCGAATTTAAATGTGACTTAGCAAGATTTTTTACAATTTTTTATGTGACAATGTTTCATACAAGTGTTTAACTTTCGAAGCTAAAAGTAATCTGTAACTTTCACTAAGTCCCGACTCTTATTCTCCACCTGTTTTCACCTGTACACAAATATCTAATCCAGATGGGCAGGTTACGTGAGGTTTCAACACTTTTTTAAGAAAGTAGGTCTAATGAGAGAAGACACCGCATCAGTGCGTAGGGCGGAGGTTCGACACCTTGCTGATTGAGTGGCGTTCTTCCTTGCGCCAATGGTTTCCGCCACGCTGCCTACCGGCATTATTAGAAACGGTCATAACTATCTCAGTAGGTCATACTTTTCATATATAAACAAGTAATGCCGCCGATCGAAGTCAGATCTGTCTCAGTGTTCTTGTACATAGAGCATTACCACAATGAGGCTAATCATAGTGCTAGCTCTTACAACACTGGGTAAGTTAAATTGGACAGTGATGTATGAGTGAACATCAGCAATTGCAGACGCGATTTTATGGTGTTGTGTGTGAAAAGGCAAACGCTTACAGTGCAAAAATATATTATTACGCGCGTGAAATATTGAAAGTTTTCAATCGGGGATTTCTGACTTTCAAAAAGTACATTTTAATTTATGAGAAGTTTTGAATTGGACGTGAACGTACAAAACTAAATACTGTTCAAGCATATTCTTAAATCAACAATATAAAAGAATAGATGCTGTTTTTCAAGAAGTACATCAACAGTTATCTCTCGTTATTAACAAATTAATTATAAGAATTTCATCTTTCTGAACCTATATCATGTTTTCGTTTTCCTTGGTGCAGTCCCTTTTACTGAGTACCAATGTATTGACCGCGTTTTGGCCATTCAAACATTGTAAAACCGATAATTGTTATTAAGAACAAATAAATGATATTGATGCTTCTGTCTTAGTTTAAGTGCAAATGATGGGTATAACTTTAAAATTGTTCGATTTTTTCAGCTTTGGCCTCTCCATCCAAAAGGCTTGGAGTGCCATTAGAAGTGGAAGATGAGTGTCATCCTCAGATAGGGAATGCTACATTCGTCGCTGATCCAAATAACTGCCAAATATTTTACATCTGTGATCATGGATGGCCAAAGATTACAGTAAGTAAAAATTGCCGCTTAAAAGATTACATTGTAAATACTATGTGATATCTAAAAATGTCTAATGGCATTACTACAGCTGTGCAACTATTGGGAAATAATTTATTGACCAATATACTGACCAACAGTCAAATAATCGCAAGACAAAAGTAGAAAATAAATAAAAGAAAGAGTGGAAAACTATTCATAGGCTGGATAGCTCAATTATTGAGATGTTTGCTCATTGATCTAAACTCACAAATTTATTTCAAGTTTTTCGCATTTTCTTGCATTTCATGAAATCAAATATTTGTGGGCTATTCTGTCAGGTTAAATGAGCCCTAAAATCTTAAACGTAAAATTAGCATTATAAGAGCTCTCCAGTTTATAGTGCTATTTTTCTTAACAGTTTTGCCCGGAAAACAGCGTCTGGTCTCAAACTAGTAGACACGAAGGTAAATGTGAAGCACCAGAGTTTGCTATTAACGACGTCTGTGGTCATATTCGTCCTGAAATCAGTGAAGTCGCTCTAGGTATGACCAACCCAGCATACACCAGCTGCCAGTACCAATGTAAGAACTCTCCCGAATGCATCATCTGGACTGCAAAGTGTGACGGCAACCCAGACTGTGGTGACGGCTCTGATGAAGTAGATTGTGCCACTCCATGTGATCCCAGCACCTGCCGGCTTCCAGACTGTCTCTGCTCTGGTACCGATGTGCCTGGGGGCCTACTTGCCGGGGAGATTCCACAGATCGTCTACCTAACTTGGGAGTCAGCTGTCCGCTTGGAAGACTACAACCATCTTCTGCAACAGATCTTGAAGCGAGTAGGTCCAAACAGAAGACGTGAACCGCGTCTCAATCCCAATGGATGCCCCATTACTGGAACATTTTTCGTTGAACATCAGTTTACGGATTATGCAGCAGTTCAGGATCTGTACCATATTGGAAATGAGATTGGCGTACTTTCTATCAGGTGAGTCATTAGAATATTACAAAGTTTATCCCTATAATCAAAATGTTTGTTTAATTTGGATAATGACAACTGAGATATTAATAAACAATTTTTTGCTCAATAAGAAGTTCACAATATTGTTATGATATCAACAAAAGTATTTTCATCACATCAGCAGCTTCTTCCACATGATAATTAGTATAAAAAGTATTATTTATTTATAGTAAATCACTGAACAGCGACTACTGGCGAGATGCTGACGAGCAAACATGGGCAGCTGAAATGGCAGACCAAAGAGGGATTTTGAGTATGCTTGGAATGGTAAATGAAAGGGACGTCATAGGAGTCCGTGCTCCTTTCTTGCAGCCAGGAGGAAACGCTCAGTTCAGAATGATGGCCAATAATGGATTTGTATACGATAATTCTATGCCTACAGCCCAGATGGACCCACCAATGTTCCCGTACACTCTGAGACACAGAAGCACGCAGGAATGTGTAATAACGCCGTGTCCAACTGCTTCTTTCCCTGACTTGTGGGTAGTTCCTATGGTTGACTGGCTGGACACTAACGATACTCTTTGTGCTGAAGTTGATAACTGCTATTTCCCATTGAGTAAGGAAGAATCTTTGGAGCTTCTGAGGTCGAACTTTGCCCGCCACTACACTAGCAACAGAGCCCCATTCGGTCTTCATTTGAGAGCGAGGTGGTTCTACGAAGCGCACTACAACATTGAAGCAATGGAGGAGTTCTTGGACGAACTCGAGCGATTGCAGGATGTATATATCGTTTCCATTGACAAACTCCTTGGTTGGATGAGGAATCCAACTCGATCATCTGACAGCAGGCAATCAGCATTCGACTGTGATTATCCAGATCGTTTACCCCTCTGTGCTCAGCCAATCACTTGCTCATACTATAATATTACATATCCACCAAATTCCATTGAACATCAGGGAGACCGGTACATCGAGACCTGTGCCGAGACCTGTCCTCCTCGCTACCCATGGGTAGGAAATCCAGAGGGTCGTCTATAAGTACTTCAGAATCCTAGTCGACCTATGCAAGCATACAGGAAGTTGAAAACGTGCGGTAAGAGAGTAAACAAGTGAAATGACATGTAAATAATCAACGACTTAGGCCTATAGCTGCAATAGAGCCTTATTTAATTTCATCACATTACTATTGTAGGTGTCTTGATAGTATTTCTCATCATTAATTTTATTCATATTCTGGTGTACTTGAAATAATGTACTTTGTTATGTAATTTATTGTTAATATGAGGTAGGTAGTAAGAATTTTATTTTATTTGATCACTGTGATTTTAATTTATGGAACAATGATGAATTCTCCAAAAGGCGCGCCTGGAATAAAATCAAACGGACATTGTAGGTCGGTTTCTTGTCAAAGGGTTGAATAAAGGATCTGAATATGTGTTGTACTTAAGTGTATATCCATGTCATTCGCATGACGATTAGAATTACGGTAACTTATTTGCATAGATAAAATAAACTTTTTTTATACATAACTTGCTTTTCTTGCTTAATTTGAAAATGAACACCGAAACGTAATTCGCACACATTTATCAAATTTTGACTTTTAATACTTCGTTACAACAGCGAACAGATAATGATTGAGTGAAACTACACGTTTTCACTATGTTCTATTATATTTTCAGTTCTGTTAGTGTAGAATTTCTTCATATGGTCAGTCATTGCGTGACGACTTACGGCGGGTTTTTCGATTAACTTGTTCTGACGCACTCTGTGACCGTATACGCTGCTGCTTAGAGTTGGAACTGCTTTTGTCCGTTCCTACAATAAAAAAATTTGTGTGAATTTAAAAACCTAAAAATTATACCGAGTCATTTTTAAACCACCCAGTGCTTCCCTACTGAGCTTATTATTAGGCTTATTATGCATTAAGGCCAAAGTTGTGCAGTGGTAGCACGCATTCACGTGCTCCATCACTAAGCATCTCTGATCACAAAGTTGAACTCTGCTAATCACCTTAGGTGTAACGCAGACCTGCCCACTAAACATGAGTGGACAATTATGCTGATGACCGCAAAACACCCGTCCCTGTAAAGCTAACCGTGTCGTCCGAATTAAAAGTACTTTTGTAAGCAGAATGCGCTACTTCTTGACCTGTGCACTGTTATCAATGGAGGCTTAACAAGTTGTTGTAGTAGTGCGAGAAAGTGGATCAGAAAATCAGTCATCTGCAGCCAAAGATTTATCTTACAATAGCCTTTTATGTTATACGTATAGTTAATGCTTTAGAAAAACATTCGCTTTTAACTAGAAAGTCCATTTAAAAGTAATTAAAATGCGTCGTGCACGTAATACGAACGCACCAACGCTATTTTAGTAACTGGGGGTTTGTAATTAGCATCGAAATTTTTAAGATACTGAAACAAATTTTAACTTAGATAAATAGGCGGAAAGATTAGGAACTACTTAACACTATATTTGAGATACCGTTAAACGACAACCTGCTTATCGTGTAGTATTTTCAAATCAAAATGTGTGTAGTAATTATTATTATTATTATTATTATTATTATTATTATTATTATTATTATTATTATTATTATTATTATTATTATTATTATTATTATTAACAATTATAGTAATCTGTTACTATTAGGCATATACATAATTACATATTATATTTATCGAGTTTCAATAGTACGACAGCAGACGCCCCTGAACCGACAATTTCAGGCCCGGATTGTGCAGCACGTCTAGAGATGCCGCCTACGTTCCACACATTCCAAACATTCTGGATTGCCGTATTTTCCACACATTTCATTAATGTTACGCATATGTCACCCCCCTACCTTTTTTACATGTGAGCCCTCACGCGATAGGTACGCAGCTACAGGAACAACTTTAGCTGTTGGTGATGTAACTGATTGTGAAAGAGATTGTGACTAAAAATGTAATACAGAGTTGTATTTTGAGTTGCACAACCTTTACACAGAAAGGTGGAATCGCGATGACCGAAAAATCTCTAGGGAAATTCGAAGGAAGAATTAAAAGATATAAAACGATCTTAAAAAGGCTTAAAGGAAAAAACAAGTCATTTAGTAAGTTGGGCTTATTTTACTGTTATCACGTAAGACAAAGAAATTTGCAAAAAACTTTCTATAAAGCATAAGGTTAATTTATACTACCGCTGTATAGAAATTTTGAGGTGCGGCGCATGGTGCCATTGATTTGAAAATTATGACGTAACTGGCGGATGGCGGAGTTCGCGACTTTTCGTAAGCGCATCGTAGCTTTCTGTAAGCATGCGCTGCTTAAACTATTTCAGACTTCTACAGCTTATCTAATATTCATGTAAAAATATCACAAAATTGACTATCTATTTGTTTGTAAAAACTTATTGTACTTTTGACGGAAATTGCCAGTACACTGCTTTTTTCAGCCGATACACGACGCCATTGGTGGAAGAATGGGCGTTCAGAATGGGAGTGCCCAAGCGTGAAATGCCCCGACTTTAAAGTGATTTTACTAATTACACGAGGCGCTTATCGCACTTTTATTTAGTAAAACATTAGTAAATCCTTCTAACATTCTTTGCAAACATTAAAACAAGTTTAACTTTACAGAAAAGTGTTGAAGCAGCAGGCCTTTACCTTGATGTAAGTAAGATAAACCTTGATGACTATGGAGAGTTACAGCAGATGTCGCTGAATGGAGAACAGCTTGAAATCGTAAACGTAGTGTAGGTCATTTTCTTGGGTTCCTTAGTCACAAACGACTAAAGCAAAAAAAGAGTTTCGCAGGAGGCTTGATATGAGAGATTGGCTGTGAGGAAACACAGAATCCCCGAGAGGACAGACATAAAAGTGAAGAAACTCTGGGAAGACTGTTTTCTGTATTGTCACCAGTGCAGCACGTAGCATGTAGTACGTAGCTTAGTTTGAGTAGTTTCAGGTTGCATGCAGTAGAGGTATGTGATGTAGCTAGCGCATCTGATGTGAACTAGCACTCGGGCAAAAGGCAGTTGTGTGTAAGCCTTGTATATATGTGTTGATATACAGCCTTTCCACACCCAAGACAAGTGTGTAGCATCCACGAGATGCGAGCTGCTAACTGCCCTCTTCCGGGAATAGGCTAATCAACAGGGGAGTATCGTTCACCTTACAAGAAATTTCTATTATTGCTACTATGGTAGTGACGAATGCTACAATCGAGGGTAGACGGCGCTGCAGCACAGTCGGCATGCCATTGAGCAAAACCTGATCGAGAATTTGGCAGCAGAATTCAGACGGCAGCAGTAGTAGGTTTCTGGCGATTCAAAAAGCAGTGGTGGTTATCTCGTAACGCGAAGCTGTTCATCACAATTGAAACTACAAGTATACTGACGAATAATAGTGCTGTTCCTCTCTTTATAGAAGCTAGTACGCTATACTGTCGACATATTCGGACGCTAACGAGAGCCCAAATGAAACCTCTCCGAGAAATTATGGGCATCAAGTGGGACGATTACGTGTCCAATGTTGGGGCTCTAAAGAAAGCAAATTGCCCAAGTGTAGAAGCTTTAAGAGCCGAAAAGCAGCTAAGATGGGCAGGGCACTTAGCACGACTCGAAGACAGCTGAGTTCCAAAAGGAATAGTCTATGGACAATTGGCAGCAGAGAACAGAAAACCTGGGTGAACAAAAGCTCCATTACAAGGATACGTTGAAAATGTGGTCGCAACAGAGATTGATGATGCTGGTTGGGAAGAATTGGCTGTCGATAGGGAAAAGTGGCGGCAATTACTACAAGGGGGAATGAAGCGAATTGACGTCAGTTGAGAGGAAACCTTACAACCAGAAGTTCGCATTACGTTTTCTGCTACTGCTGCTGTTAATGGGGCATGAACGTGTCAATGAGTTTGGAGGAAAACAGGAAGATATCTTTTGCCATCTTTTGGTTATGCCTAACAGACGGCTACTCAAGATTAGCTGCAGAGAAAGGAAAACGAAGCAGTTTGTTCTGGAGAAAGCGGCTTTCTAACAACACTCATTTATACTGTTCTACCTAGGCAAGCAAGGCATATTGAGCATATAGCTCAATGGAAAAAAACATTTTGTCTGGGAAAGTTCAAGGTAGCCTGGGGTAGTTCAAAGTCCTAGAACTTGGTGGCTGGATCAGATGAAGGATCTGGTTGAGGTGGAATCGCTACAGAAAATGGTGGAGAAGATGAGGGATAGATAAGTGCGGAGAGAAACAATCCACAATGTCACCGAGTCGAACCTTACCTGATTGAAGAAGATGGTGAATTAATAAAAATAACTTAATTTTAAGAAATTAAATGAAGCCAAATGCATTTTAGTGTAAAAAATCTTTATTTCAATGGATCGTAATTAAAAGTTGTACTTGATTAAAAACCAAATAATGTTGAGGGGATACAAAGCGCTGTCAGAAGTTCTCCCCAATTCCTTACCTAGCAAAATTCCCTTTCTCCCATGTTAAAATCCACATTATATTTTAGAGTAATCCAGAGCTCTGAATTAGCCGAGCTTACTTTGAAATAAAAGTAGTACCTCTTCGTTAATTTTGAGTAGTTTTCTGTCTCGTCTGTCGTCTCGATGCAGCTTCTGATTGTAACCCTGCATTTGAGGCGCGTGAAAAGTTAAATCGTAGGGCGAAAGAATTACCCCCTAAAATAAATTTAATGTAAAGGTAGGATAAGTGCCATTTTTGTATTGTACTTTTTCTGCAGATAATGGTAGCTATATTTATAAAAACGATATACATAATATATATAGTCGTGTTTAAAAAACCTCTAACAATATAAAACAATTAATCATGCATATAGAATATATAGAACTATATAGAATACCGGTATATAATGCATAAGTGCTTCAAATTAGGCAACACTTCCAATTTTAAAATTTCTTTTCTTTCTGCTGAATTATCTTCATAAAATGAACCCTCCCATGTCCTAGTTACAAGTTGATTCTATTGTTAAGTTCGGGTAAGTAAGTGACTTATATTTAGGAACCAATGTCTGGCGTCTGTATTTTCGTCACGATATAGCGACTCTAATTTTAGCTGTTTAGACATACTTCTCTGGTAGTGTTGAAGTAATTTACAGGATTATCTTGCAACTCTTCTTCCGAATATCCTTTTGACCCTGGCCAGTGTTTAGATCCATCGCCTCTTGTTGCTAAGTGAATACTTTGTAATCTTTTTTCCCGCTGTGTTAAATAAGAATAGATGACATTTAGAGGATGAAAATTGTGAAAAGGTTTTGTTTCTACATACAGAACCCAACTTCATTTTCAAATCTGCGAAAGTTTTTTTCGAATAATACGAATTTTCGAACAACAAATGTGAAAAAAATTCAAGAAAAGGCAGTGAGATTTATCTGTAGTGAATAAGGCTCAAGTTATGAAACACTGCTAAACAAATAAAAAATGCCTTCTTTGCGAGTAAGACGCATAAGAACATTAGCCTCATTAATATTTAAAATTCAAAACAAAGAAGGACCTAGATACTTACATGACCTTATAGCAATTAAAGAATCTAGGTACTCTTTCCAATATGATAAAATTGCAAATGTATGTCAAATCTACTAAATACGGTTTAAACTCTTTCCGATATTCTGTTGCAGTTTTGTAGAATAAATTACCAAATGATATACGAACTGCATCAAGCTATGGTATGTTTCAAAAGATGGTAAACTTATAGAAAGACGACGAATGTAAATGTACTGCATGTCGCACAAATTGACGTTTTATGTTTTCTTATTATACTGCACTTTTAAACTATAAGCTATTTTGAAATATGTTTTTAACTCAATTAATTATACTCGATTAAACAAACGGCTAATTTTAGCGTCTAATTTAGCATTTTATATAATTATTATTTTAATGTCATCTAGAGTCTAAAGTATTATTTTAGATGTATAATTGTAAAGTCTTTTTAGTACTTAAGCACTGTTTTATTTGAGTAGATTAGTTTTGTTATATAAGTCCTAATAGCTCCTAATAGCTAGTGTTTTTATGTTTATGTAAAACCCGATTTTAAATAAAGTTTGATTTAATTTGAAAATTCTAATTCAGTGTTATTATATTAAGTTTAATGGAGTGAACTCGGAAATGTGTTCAAGTAACGAAAACAAGAAAAGCTATAGGACTAAACCTGGATTTTAACCACCACAGAAAAAGTGCAGTTAGCAGTAAATAACGGCTAGAATGTTGGATTAATTTGTGAGCTGCTGGGGTTTAATTAATACCTTGATCACATGCGGATGTGTGGCCTATAGTGATTTTCGTGTAAGGCTGAAACTGAACATGTTTTTTTGCATTTCTTTCGAGTAGGTTTAGTTTCATACAAAATAACTACCGGTAAGACTTCGTTCCATTATTAATTAATAGTCTAAAAATTAATCAGTATTAAATTCAGATAATAATTATTATTTCTTAAGTTCCCCTAAGCAATCCCAAGAACAACATTTTTAAATATCTGACCTTCAAATAAAAAGCAACATTCCGTTCACATTATGTTCGAGTTCTGTTTACAGAGGAACGAATTTCAAAAAAATATTGCTTGATGTTTAGGCCTATCCTTTCATGCGTGACAAGTTATTTAGCCTAAATAAACGTTGTCTTAGTTGAATTACATGACTTACTTGAATGCTCATAGAGTGTTGTAGTTGTTTGTGCAATGGGCTGTACTCTTGCGAGCCATACCCAGACATCCTTCTTCCCTCTCCTGGGTACGACATTTTTATATTTGAGTGTCTTTAAAATTCTTGTGAAGAAAATTTGGTCACAAATTAACGATGATTCACATTGACAGGCAAGTTGCCAAGCAACTGCATTAACATTTATTGTCACGATAAATTTAAAAGACATTTCAGTATACACGTCGCGTGACAGATTTATTACTTATCACCCCAATTTTCTGATTTGTAATGGCTATATTTTATTTTTGTTTTAAATGCTGATAGGGACCTGATTTGTTTAACCTGTAATGGTAGAGAATTCCAAAGTAGAATTGCTTGCTTGATTACGGAGTTCGCTCCATAGGACAAATACCCACTATGGAATGAACTCTATAATCAAGCCAAGCAATTCTACTTCGGAATTCTCTGCCATTACAGGTCAAGCAAATCAAGTCCCTATCAGCATTTAAATATATATTATACACTACATATATCATTATACATATAATATATATTTAAATGCTGATAGGGACTTGATTTGTATATAAGTATAATATATATATTATTTCAACTTTCAAATTAAAGGATTTATTGAATTAAAGAAGGAAAGCTTTGAATGACAAACATGATGTAAATAACTGGTAAACATTTTAATCATGCTTTCAGCTGTTTTATCTGCACGTAAGGGCACAAACACTAAGAAAGGTTACACCCTTTTCGGCAGTCTCGATTACGGATAACGTGATCACGTGTACTTTCTTCTGATCATGATAAAAACTTTTCTTTTCTTCATGTTTGCGAGTAACTAAAACGATATTTTTGTTTCCATGTTTTTCACCGTTCGTGACCTGGAGCATTTTGCAATTCAAATGACTGTAAATAGCGTAGTTGTGCCTAAAGTTGGGTAATTTGTAAAAATTTTAATGCTCAGCAACTTATAGTAACAGATGAAGGTCATATTTTATTGGGACAACCGTGGTTGTGTGCTTGGCCCATACTTTACCATTAATGGGGATCACAGATCAACCAATCTCGGCGTTACTTTTGCTATTCAATTGGTCTCATTGAGGCATTTCATTTGATGTATTTCAAGCTAGTTTAGGTTGACACTGGGAGGTATTTGTCTCCTCGACAACTATTTTGCCTTTACTGGGGTCAGAAATCAACCCATCTCAGCGTAACTTATACCATTTATGTCAAATACCTTTCATTTGATGTACTATAAGCTAGTTTCGGCTGGCAGTGGAAGGCATTTGTATCCTTGACCCCTTTTTGTCCTCTAGTGGGGTCGCAGGTTAGCTGGTCCCACTGTAACATATACTATTCGATTTGCCTTTGCCTCATCATGACCTTTCATTTGATATGCTATTGCTCGACACATTTCTGTTTCCAACCCCGAATTTTTCGATTTTTGCCTCCTAGCGAAAAATTTCCCTACATACGATGTTCCATATTTAGTAATACACAAGGGCGCGACCCCAACCAGCCACATGCCATATATTCTGACCCTTGCTAAAAACTGTAAGAGCAGATGGAGTGTAAAAAATAAACGAAGACCCGTCTATGACATTTGACCCGGCATTCTCGGGTCATTTACTCAGAGAGTGCACCTTATGAGTTTTCTGTACTTAGCCGTCAGCATGTAAATGGTCAGCAAACGTGAGTACCCCCGATTTTGCCTTTTGGCCCTTCTCACGGACATCTAAGACTTGAAAGCTTTTTAAAAGCCCACATTTACACCACAGTAAATAAATGTGAATAAAATTGAAAACAATTAAAGACGTAGGAGGAATTGCGACCTAATCGAAAAATTAACTGACGCCTATTGCCTTTCACCCCTTCACTAGAAATCAAAGGTCAACACACTGTTGTCCTTCCCCCGCCCAGGGCTAGCCACCCTTATCCTGTAAACTTCGTGACTCTGTCTTCGTGACGCCAAGCCTATAGAGTTATTAAGCGAAATGTTTGCAGATAACAAATAACAAACAAATAAATAATGAATAAATATCTGTATGAAATTCAATAAGATTTTACTATTAGCGTAATCAAATAATGGGACATAATACAAAACTTGTACCGCTTGCAAATGAGCAGCTATATATTGGCCCAGTGTTCTCAACAGTTCGAACACAGGACAAAAAAGTCATCAAAAGCATTGTGCAAACGTTTGATAACCAAAGCTAATAACGAAGTTTTATAATTTTGCACAATACAAATCACAAATATGAATGCTAATTAATAATTACTATTGTACAGCACAGCAAATGTAGTGCCGGCAAACAGTTGATGGCAAACTCTCTGGTGAGTTTGGCAAAACAATTATAGAATGCATGTGAATCGAGAATGTGAAATAATTTTTATTTGGCATTTAGAACTTCAAGCTTTGAATAATCTAATTGAATAAATGACTTCGGTTCATTGTCATCAAAAAAATTGTTAGTTTCTTTAATGGACGAATTTTCTTAAGCTCTTCTACTAAAATACGGCAAAAATAAGCACACACTAATAACATTCACAAGACCAGTTAAACTTCCGAGTTAATTTGAAAGTTTGACAGTCGCCATTATCATCTTTCTTTGACTTATTAACTGTTGGTGAAGCCAAACTCTTTTTCTGATCAATCTGTTAAGGTCAAACAAAACTGAAGCTTGACAGTGAAATATCTATAGTCGTCTTGCAGTTTGCAATATTGCATTACGCAAGATAGCGACATTTTTCACACAAAGTCCGTGCCATATTAAAGCTAGAGCTCATAATATTCATGATTATTTAATTTCTTCGCGTCATCTGGGGTCTTAGAAAAAATTAAATTAGTCAGTCATTCACACTCTCCGTCACACCTTTTTTCAGCTTGTTATCTCAAATGGATTGAAGTAACTCTAAAAATATTTATCAACTTAAGTTGCATTTTTTCCAAATTTTATATTTGTATTTTTTGCATCTACTTTACATTTTTTTCTAATGTCATAATTGTGATTGTGTACATGTGGTCGATTTAAATTCGCCGTTTTGTTTTATTTTCCCGTTTAAACTGTAGTGTAGTAATGCAACTAAAGTAATATAATTCAATGCAATGCCTTTAACAGAGAATATTTTATTGACATTGGTAGATGTTTCCACAATGTTTATTGTTATTAGCATTCGTATTTTATATGTCAAATAAAGGATTTTAGCACTACTACTACTCTACTACTAACATAAGATTACATGGCTACGCCACAGTGTATTGGCCAGTTATTGAGGGTGTTTTGTAAACTAGAAAAGTCACCTTTTATATTCACTACCATCAATGGAATATGTATACACTATTATAATCATCATGCAATAACTATTATAATATCATTTAGTGTTTAATTTATAGTACTTTATCGGTTGACATCAATTGACACTTGGCTTTGATGTTAGACGTTCGCCCGCAGGGAAATCATATTTTTAACGCCTTCACTATAGATGACAGCACCGCTGCTACATGTAGATCATCACGTCTTTAAACGTTGATTGGCGTTTGCGATTCATCAATTTTTAAAATTTAATTTCATTGAATTCATTAACTAGAAATATTTAATAGCGATTAGCCAAGTCAGCCGAAATACTGAGGGGTTGGTTAAGATGAGGACAGACGTATAAGTATAACTTGCCTTCGTTATGATGCGCTCCTGTCCTGTGCTGGTGTGATTGGAAGTAAGTTTGAAAAATTCTTGTTTCAAAATTTGTAAGGGTACTTCTACCAGTATGGAAAAATGCGGTTAGCAGCCATTCTCTGTGTTCCCCTAAAACTGAATCTCGGATATTTAATCGTTAATTCCTTAAGTATAAGAACAGCAAAATTTGAATGGTGTGTACACTAAGTCTTGTCTTTAATTTGGTCTTCTTTTTCGCGTGTGCGCATGCATAGTTTAGATGCTAACAATATCATTGCCTAAGCAGCTCATTTATGAATAACACACTTGGTAAAGAAGTGAAGAAATCCTTTCTTATATTCGTACCAGAACACTGCACACACAACTTTCTCCCATGATCCAGTAAAATACATTATACAAACTAGTGCTGCCATTCATAACCTGGAAGATGTTAGTCAAATCTCTGGTGTTACGGTATTGTTATAAGCTAGACCTGTCATCACAGTTGACATCAGTATCGTCTCTGCACAGTATATTTTATTAACGGGTGGAAAACAAGCTTTGTACCGAGGCGCATTAACGCAGGCTTCACAACATTTGACTTTCTGATGAAATCAATGTTAATGTTCGTAATTGCAAGTGAATTATGTTCATCAGACATGAGTGAGTGAGATATAAACTCCCAAATCACAGAGAAGCATTGGTTTTCTAACTGTAATAAGTAATGACTTTTTAGTTTCAAATTTGAAGTTAGAACTTTAGCTTCAAGTTAGCAATACTGTTATAGCAAAGGCTGATGTAATGATCCAAGTTTGTAAGTTTTTAGTATTATCATTATGTCGTTTCTTTTAAATAGGTCATCGATGAAAAAAATAAAGCTGCTACAGTAAATTTTGTCTGGCTTCATAACCACCTCTAAAACAAATGTTGACAAAACTTAGACTAGCTAATAAGAAATTAGGCAAAGTTATCCAAAACTTACTGTCACTTACGCGGAGGTCTGTAAAAAATGGAAGGAATTTTAAATCAGACATATGGTACCTTAAGGATCTTGGCTAAACTGAAATTACAATAATATGAAATTATTATTTCATACATAAGATTTAATAAACTTTTTTGCCTCTATGTCTGAACAACAAATCCATAATATTGTTTATTACAAAATGTTTAAAAGAAAAACCGGACGATTGTGCAGACATTAGTTGAAAATAAAGCATGCTCTAAAATATTGAAAACTACAACAGCTTTTTTTAAATCAAAGCTTAGATTCAATAATAATTACCTTGGATTGTTAAATTTTATTAAACTTTTAAAGCTAATGGGTCAGCGAATCCACTAAAACTAGCAATGGCGCATTTTTGTCACATTCACATAGCCGACAAATAGGCATGTTACCGTGATAAGCATGATCATGAACTGCTGTGTTCGTCTGTGAATGTCGGTGTGACATAGAGCTTATTTTTGTGACATCAGCACCTTATAGCAATCTTCACTTAAGCAAATGTGCTTGATGCGCAGGGAAGATGCCTACCATTGCACAAACTATCTTTAGTTTGTGATGTAAGCGATAACTGTGTTCGGTTGTCGTTAATTAACTTTCCAAGGTATTTAAATATTAGAAACAAATGCTAACTTTTATAGGCAAGAAAATGGTTATTTTGGACAGTAAATTAAAATGAGTCTAAACAATCGTCCGGTCTTCCTTTAACATAGTTAATTTTTTCGTTATTTTATTTCAGTTTTTCATGGCTATTCGAGGTTAGATGCTAATGTGCTGGATGCAAATAAATTGAACATTTTATGTTCATCTCTTACTGATTCATTGTCACAGCTGGAAAATTGTTTCCAGTCCACATGGCTGAGTTTTGGAGAAAAGTGTAAGTGTGATGTTCAATAATAGATAAAATTTCTTAATCTATCTCTAAATCATACAGATGAAATTAAATTCCATTCAAAAACAAGTTTTGATACGTATATCATAAGACTTACAATCGAAAAGTATAAAAAATATACTTTTGTTGTGCTAAAGTTCAGCAAGAATTTAATCGAATAATCCAGTTTCGTGTATGTAAGCTGGAAAAATTAGTTTCATAAATTTAATGTGACAATGTTTTAAAAAATTAATCTTAATAGCTGTTGTGCTGTGGTTAATATCCAACTGTGTTGTACCACGCATAATAATTCTCCAATGAATAAAATTTTTGATATTTGCTTAGTGAAGTGTTAAAGAATCTTGTTTGCTTGTTTGCAACACAAATATTTGAATTCCAAAATAACTTTTATTTTGAAAAAAAATTGTATTGACGCCAGTCAAACATATTTTTATGTAATTAAAGATATACTTGAAATTTAAAGTCACATAGATCACAACATTTTAGTCACTGAACATTTCTTGACACTTCAATTTGGCAAATGCCATGGCTTTACTCCTTGAGCATATTAGCAATTTTTAATGAAACGTATGTGAAGACGTACGTTTTTGTGTTATTCACTGTCAACAAATAATATTATGTTACATCCAGTGCACAAAAAGAAACAGCAATAAATAAATTATAATTTAATTTTACTCTGAAACTTAGATTGTAAATTTAACAGTGGTTAGTTGAGTAGACTTTTTGCTAATGTTGTTTATAAAAAAGCATGTACAAATATTGTTATTGGATTAAAAGAAGTTTTGCCTTTAAGTAGTTGAGTGGAATAGTACTTGCAATTATTTCTTTTAGCTCAAATATTATATATATTAGACTGCAATAATATTTAATGAAAACCTTTATTTCAACAATAAAGTTATATGATAGCAGTTAAGTTCATGCTGTTGTACAGGTGTTTTCAGAAGCAAAGTACAACTCAAAGGAAGCTTAATCATTTCATTAGAGCTGAAAAAGTTTCACCATTAAGATAAGATAAAATTCTAATGAAAAAATCAGATAAATTAACTTCTAAAACTAGCAAAACTTTATTTTGAAAATTACTTGTACCACCAGATGTGGTAAATGCATGGATGAATGGACGGTAATTGCTGGCGATTTGCCCTAGATCTCATTGAAGGATCTTAGGAATTTAACTTTTGGAAGTTAGAATTTATTGCAAATTGTGTCAGTTTGTAATTATTGCTTAGTGCTGCCACCTGCTGTATTCTGAAGAAGGTTTAAAATGCTAAGTGTGCCAAATAAAGTCGTTGGCTATTTTAATATCATATGGCATTGCAGCCAGCTTAATTAAATTGATTCTGAACAGCTTTTTATACTGATAAACAGGTTTTTGCATAAACTTTCTTAAAAAACAAGAAAATCACTGGAAAAGTTGTACATTTATCAGTTTCCATTTATCTGATTCCTTAACTGATGCAGTCATGTCAATTCTGGTCTTACCAAATCCGTGTTTTGCTTTAGAGGAATTTTATTCCTAAGCAAATTTTGAATTTAAACACTGTCATGCTTTTAATGGCAATAGGTAATGTTGTGTCTGGTGAGAGCTCAATGTTTGGCTCAAACATATACCATTCTACTCTCATCTGCATTACCTCACCATCAATCCATTAATAGTGACTCGTTGTATTTAATATAATCACTTTGCTACTTGCAATATAAACTAGGCTAAATGGCCTGGTTTTCTTGTTAGGTTATCTAGCAAGACTGGCAACTCTTAGCACATGTTTCTTATTTACCCTTCAGCATGTTGCGATGCCTACTAGCTGTTACAGTTAATTTCTTGCATGCGCATCTCATTGATTTTGACTAAAAAGTATTTGCTGGCATCTTGCACATGTAGAAAAATATGGCAAATTTATGTAAACTTCTGCTCACATTCAATTTTTGCCATCATACTGCTTCTGTTGGTTATTTTCTGAAGTAATTAAAACACAGGAACAACTTTTTCACCCTTCCACTTAAGCAATATGGAATTTTATCGTACTTTTCAGCAATGTAAAGAGGAACGATTCCTATAAATACTATCAGTTTTACTTGAAGTCTCATGAATTGATTTGCTTTTGAAAAATAACCAAGCACTTTCTGAAAAAAAACACTTATAAAATTACAGATTTTATGCAGGGTGTGTCTAAAATAGGTCTCCAAAATAATTTTAGGTTGATAGACAATTTATGAAGTCACATCTGTTTGCCATGTTGGCATCTGCATGGCTCTATAAACTAACCTGCTAATGGGACCAATATGTAGGACTAATGTGCCGTTTTTATTACTGTGTAAATTTATTTGACCAGCAGCTCTCTTCCTATATAATATGACCTTTAAGCTGGGCATTGGAAATAGGTTGGCTTCCTCATTTAATTGGGATAAGGGCCAAACTTATAGTTTAGCTGCTTTCAGGTCATTTAAATTATTTATAATTGTAAAACTTTTTAGTGCATTGATTACTGATAAAATTAGGGAAAGGGGAAGGATATGGAAGTATTAATAATCTTGATGCAGACAGAACTTATTATAAACTATAATATGAAATATTAATGTAAGTTCTTTGGGCCATTCTTCCTTTCACGCAATATCTTATGTAATATTATTTCGATGAAATTGATTTTTCTTGTGACATAGACTCCATTTTATAGGTTTCAAAGATGTAGACTCGAAATTTTGACTTAATTTGTGTTGTAAATTTCTAAGGATTAATTTCGTAAATTCCTTTCATTTAGCTTTTACTTCTCACAAATCAAGTAACTACAATTTTCACAAGTGACAAGAATTTATAACAAAATTGCTAAAATAGAAAAAAATCAGTGTTGCTAGGTTGAAATTTTCTACCAAAAAATTTCTCAAACTGTTAGTGCTTTGAACAGTACTTTGAGTGGTTTGGATTGACCAAAAACATAATTATTTTAAGAAAGCCAGTTGAATTCATAATTCTTCTTTGTCTACAGACATATTAAATATTTTGCTATAAACTCAAAAATGCACAATTTTTCACATTTGCAAAACTAACTTAAATTCCCCTCAAAAAATGTACTGTTTCTTAAAAGTTACAAAAACATGCCTGTCTGAGCACAATTTAAAACTGTAGCTATTATCTTACAGTGATTACAATTGATTCTGTGTTTTGTGTCAAGAAACATCAGTCATTACTTGCATTACAAAAATGTGGACATGGCTTAGTCTTCTGCCTCTCTAGACTTGCTAGGTTTTCTGCACTCTGGGTAAAATCTGTATTTACAAACTTTCCGCCCAAAACTTTTCCACAGTAAAAGACTGATATGTGATTTGTTTACATCATGATCTGTCTAAATTTAAGTAAACATTGTGTGGTTGAAGTTTGCAGATGTAACAACTTGTACATCACACTGCCAGTGATAAACTACCTGATACCAGGCTATGACGTCAGAGCTTGCAAGTTCGTAATTCCATTAGTCTTATTTCTTCAACTTGGCCTAAAAATCTAGAAATATTACTGCAGCCCAAATGAAAATTGTACGTCGTGTTTACATTATACTGGAACAGCTGTGGCATGGATTTATGGGAAAAAACCACATGTTCAATTTTGATGATAATGTCTTGGCTCCTCAAAATTCAAATATGCCTACTTGAAAAATTAATACATGTATGTGTCTTAGCTTCCTAAGAATAATTTTGATCATCTATGTTGTGAGCAGTGCGCCAAATGATAAAATAAACTAATTGTACTACTTTTTTGCCTCCTAATTCCTCTTAATTAATGTAGAGTGGTTCAGTTAATGAAAATAAATGAAAAACTTTGTGCAGCTGAATATATCAAAACCTGCTGGCTCTGGCTGCATTGATCAGCCATTAATTGAAATATTAACTTATTAAGGACAATTTTGCTTTAACATTTGTTGGCGTAATGTCTGTTTTATTTGCAGTCCTTTTCACAATTATTTCATGACTAGCACAGACATAGGCTCTTGAAATAATCTTGAGATGAAATATAGTGCATAAAGTGAGAGGAATGTCTAAGCCGATTAAAACCTAATCACACTGTTAGATTAGTGATTTATATAAGTGCTCATATATATATATGTAACTGCAGTACTCATATGGAATTCAGAAATTGTATCCAATTAAAAGCAAAAAAGAATTTTTCAATTCTAGTGTTAGCTGCTCTTATTTAAGCTTTGGGTGGACTTCAAAAAATTGTCAACTTCAAAAAATATTGATTCCATTGAACAATTTGCATAGCAATGTACTGATATTTGTATTGACAAAGTCTTTGTAATGTTATGCTATTTTATTGGCCAAAAAGTCAGAATAAGTCTAAATTCTTTTAGAGTAGTCTTCAAAATTTCAAAATAACAAACTACCGATTAACATTTCAATGCTCAAAGAGATTGAACACAAAAGGTACACTTTTTATGTTTATATGTTTTGTTTAGGAATAAGTGTAAGACATAATGTGAAATAGCTACTTTATGCGGAAGCCGGATGTACGCAGCTTCCTTACAAAATTAGTAAACGGTAAGATATGTGTTGTAAAATGTATGTGTTTTATTTTGGAAAATTAATTTGTAAAGCTTTAGCTCTAAGAGCCTTTGAACCAAGAGACTTTTGTGCAAGAATTTTTGAAATTTATCCTGGTTGATCCTCCAGCTGGTTTGCCGTGGAGACCAGCTCAGAAATGACCTTCAGACACTGATATGTTTGCAATCCAATTTGTTGGTGGAATACCACAATATTTGTATATCTGATGTTTCGCTTCTGTATAGAGCATTCACGGATGCAGATAAACAATCATGTCATGGTCCAGTTTGTTATCCTGTACATAAATTTAACCTTGTTTTTGCTTAGTTACATTAGCAAGCTGCTGCAGCCCACAAGCCCTGGAACCATCATCATCATCCTCAAGGCTTCATGATAGGCAATTTCCTGCAACCTGTTTGTAATTTAGCTGTTTAGTGTGCTGTTGAAAGGAGTGTGGTGCAGTCGCATGGTTAACTCAATAAATACAGAATGCTAAATAGGTAAGTCACATTTTCTCCATCTTAGGTTTTTCTTAATTGTTGTTGACTTTGGTTATTAATATGAATTTAATGTAATATTGGTGAAAAGTTCAATAGGTTGTTTCAGCAGGGTCTGTGTATTTTTATTTTATGTTAGTAAACTAATGCAAACAAACCTAAGGCATGTAATACTTTTATGAGTATTGGCCAATAACTATCAACTAACTATCTAATAATATATGAATATTAGTCAGTAAGTATCAACTAACTATCTAAGTATCAACTTTTCTAAAAAGAGATATAATCTGCACATCTGTTTATGTAGATTTTTAAGCACATGCCTAAGTGATAAGGCATGACTGCCAAATAACTCCATATTATGCGAAAAAAGCCCTTCTTAACATATTTCACATTTTAAAAAGTGACAATCAATATTAAGTTCAGTTATCAAGTTTTCAAATATAGTAGCAAAATAGAATCAGTTTCAGTGATAATTATAAAGGAATACACTATGAATATACTAGGCAAAGTGGTTTAGTGAATGCCATTGCTGGCAATTATTTTATTGACATTCCGAAACAAGCTGGTCATCTCACCATGATTGCGTTGCAGCTGTGGAATTTCAGCAAAACCTCTCATTTGTAAAACAGTGGAAAAACTGATAACAGATGTCACTACTGCAGGCATTTGGAATTATTTAACTAGCAAACGGTAAATATTTACACTGTAGTATGTGAATGAAAAATTACTGTTGTGCCTAGGTGAACCAGAACACTGGATTTCCATTCACTACAGGGTTTTCTCGCCTGTCTCAAACAATGATCACTTCTGTTCATTTCTTAATTAGTTTTCAGTTCTTAATTTAATTTGAAAATAAACTATGTACATAGTGTGCAGATTCAGCAAAGCTGGCTGGTGACCTGAACAGACTTTATATTTATAGTGTTAACTCAGGTCTTTAATTTTGTACATTGGCTGTTACAAAATCGAGACGAAGCCATAGCTTGTCATAGTTGTCCACGTGTTTTCTAGCACCCTAAAATACCCTTTACTTGAGACGGAAATGCATGTAAAGACATTTCATGTTCATTTGGCAGCATGTATGACATTATTCTGTGCACAGTAATATGCTAATCCAAGTTATATGCTAAACAAGGTTTTAAAATTTAAAAAAACTAGTAAATTTCCCAAGTTATCATGAAAGGTTTTCTTGAATAATCCTGCTGTTATGATATTATTAGAGGTATATTATCAGAGTCTACAGATATTGGGCTCTTCTTTAAGAAGTGGAGAGTAATGTTATGCAATCATAGCACTCCATTGAAAATCACTTTCCACTTTTGTAAATTAGTTTATGCAGCGTCTGTCGAAGTGTACAACAGTGGCATTTTTAAAACCTTTCTTGAGTACAGAATATCTTTAAATTAACTAATTTTCAAACATTTTATGTTTACAAATTTTTTGCAAAAACTATGTTTTTGTAAGTGTTGGTATTCACACTTTTGTTGAAAAAACGAACATTTTCAAAAGAAAACGTTTGGCAAGCCTGTAGTGTTTAAGTAATGCGTGGCTTTAAAAGCGACTTGTGCAAATGTATCAAGATATTGAATGTTGGTCTGTTTCAGCCTTTGAATCTAAAGACTTTAGATTGCACTTTGGTACTTCAAGTTTTACTTGCTTTTTTGCTGGGCTTTTTATTACAGTATTATGTTTAACATTATTAATTGCTGTGTTTTAATGTAATTCACTTAGTTCAATCCATAAATTAATGACAAGCCTTGCTACCCAATTTTTCCTCAGAGTATTTGGCAACCGCTTCTTCTGCTATTTAAACAAGCAAGTCTGAAGTTTTGTCTGCGCTCGTTAGCACTGTACAACACTGCAAAAACCATCACAGCTGGAATTTCTTAGAAATTCGTGTTTTTCAGTGTTGCTGCTCACTGTGCTCGATAGATTACGCTAAATTGTTCAAAACAAGGTCTTTGTCAGAGATAAGCTACTTGTTTGCTGTATTTTCTATTCCCAAACTCGAATATACAACATCTTGTATGACATTCAATTTTCCAAACCAAAGCAGCATTTCATTACTTTGATGAGCAATTTTAAACAAAACAATATGGTATAATTATTATTTTTGAAATTATAGACTGTTTTTGTTCATCTAAGAATGAGGAGTTATATACAGAAACAAATAATAAGCTGGAAATGCAACATCAAGGGTCAACGTGGCTGGATTCATGTTATGATTTATTTGTTAGACCTAATCCACTTTGTGTACTTAGGATGGATCATAAAATCCAAATAAATCTCTCTCTAATTTTAGGCCTACTTTTTTGCAATTTAGTTAGTGATATTCTGAAATACCACTATTAAATACATAATTAATTATGAGCATTTTACATGAGCACGTTAAGTCTCTAGACAAAGTTTCTAGTACTAATGGTATTACATCTAGGCTGGCCAGTTTTCTCAGGCACTTGATTGCCTACGATCAACATATAAATTTCCTCTGAAGGTACTAGGAAAAATCTTTTACCACTAAACTGTTAGCTTACCATGCACCAGCTCACAAGTAAATCAATCTGCAATTGATTATGGAGAAATTCGGAAGAAAATGCATAATGATATTATTTTGTATTTTGTTACATATGATAAGGCACAAAGCCTTCAAACTTCTTTTTCTTGTGCACTAGCTTGTGACACCCATATTCCCATAATAGTTCAAACATTCTTTACTGGCCTTGTTAGCTTTTCTTGTGTATTTACACTGGCCACACAATCCTTACTGTTATGCCTTGGATTCAGCCAAGTGTCGACTGGTTAGCCTGATTCTTATTGGAGATGTTTCAAACTACAAAAAATTATTTACTGTTGTCTATGTTTTGACTTTGCATATTTTTGAATAGGAAAGCCATGAGATCTATGCAGACCAGTAAATAGTCTTTCACAGTTTTCAACCTGTAGGGTAGGCTGTTGGTAGGGTATATTCTTGTTCACTCACTGTTAACTGGCTGATGCTTCTGTTGCAGTTTTAATGCTGGTTTAGTTTTTGTTGCTGCCTTTGCTGCTACTAATGATGATGTTTATGAGGAGGCTGACGTAGATTGAAGAACTTGGCTTGTAATGACATTTTTTGGTGGACTAAAAGTTTTACACTGTGTTCACTTTTCACTAACACCTTGCTAAATTACTGAAAATTAAAATTTACAAACTTAGTTCCGTTGGATTAAATAGTACTAACCCACATTTCAGTATTGCTATAGAATAAAAATAGGATCATATAAGTTCTTAATAACGTATCTAGTGCCAGTGTCATCTATCTACAAATGAGCCTACGTGTGATTTGAGTCCAACTGTTTAATCATTTATAAAAGTCAGAAATAAAAGGGGTCAAGAAGCCAGAACTCAGGCTCATTGTCAGTGATGTTATGCTAAATGGTCACTTATTAACGTTTCCTCATGAGTGCAAGTTCAGTTGTTAAGACATCATTATTGTGTTAGTTTTGTTCTTCAAGTTTTGGCCCGCGAGAGAAGCCAAATTGCGCTGGTACCCCCAGTATGCACCAGCACAGTGTATTGGGTTGCAGCCGGCAGCCATATATAGAATGTTGAGCGCTGTATCATATGCCGCTAGGACAGCGTTTACTAAGCTGCGGCGAAAAGCGTAGGTAGTTTGTTTTGCCAGGATTGGAAGCCAGTGCTGAAGTAAGCTGCTAACTCTTACTTCCTGACCTGGTGTATGGCTTCATTGCTAACTAGTCTGGCTGCCAGTGCTTTCGTCACTGCGTTGTCAACCAACCGTGAGGCATGATTGGCTTATTTATCCAGCCACAAGTTTTTATTTATAATATGCACAGGACAGTTGTTTCTTAATAGTTCTGTTCAACTGTAATAAGTCTTGACAGTTAGTAGTCTGCTTAATGATACTACATGTGAGTTACATAACCTGTTACAGTGATATCTTGACATTGTTGCTGGCCAGTTAGGTAAAGAACTCAAGTAACATTCGAAGAAACTTCTGATCCATTCTACTAACTTCATGTAAGCACTATGCCAGTTTCCCAATGTGCTAGGCCAATTTTGTTGTTGCCTTAGCTAAAACACACTAGGGAGAAGTGTGTAGGACATTATACGTATGTCTTGATAGCAAATAACCAAGTTAGCTTTAGTGATATGGTGAAATGTTCTCATAAAAACATTGAGGTGGTGCATTATGTACTACCAAAAACATAATTTTACAAGTAAGTTAAATCAGTCACTGTATGAAAATGCACAAACCAAATGGTGGGCCGCAAAACAAGCTTTGAAATTTGCGTGCCTGTTTTGTAAAAGTGACACGGATTATCATTTTGTATCCGCTGCGTGGATGATCTATGATGCGTTGTCACCATAACCGCGTTAATGTGTACTTGCTATTAAACCCGCATTAAAGGAAAGTTCATTAGAATGGTAGGGCTGTTTTACTATTATTATTATTTAAACTTAGAAAAATATAGCAAAGAAATGTGCAAAAACTGTCTGTAAAACATAAAATTAATTTATACTACCACTGTATAGAAATTTTCAGGCGCGGTGTAGGTTGTAGCTGCCATTCGTTTAAAAATTATGGCATAACTGGTTAGGTATTGGTTAAAGCGAAGATGATGTTTGGACCGTTGTGCATTCGTAAATTTTTCCCCTAAAAATTATAACGTCAAGTCTTTTGAAAAGTTATTTATAATTATAGATGGCAAGTCCACGCAAAAACGTGCAAAAACCTTAATTTTTCTCAATTTTTCTACATATCATATCAGAATAATTTTTCTCATATCAGAAAAAAGAGTTTGCAAAAAATCTGGTTAATCTTAGATAATCTTGCCTGTTTATAGTTCACATTATTTTCCAATGTTTTAAAAACAACGATTTGTCTTTTACATTTCCTTTTTCCTGAATTTTGGCAGCCAGCAACTGAAGAAATAACTTCTTTTTTGCTAAAAGTGAAATACTTCACTACCGTTTTTCTGATATGACTGTAAGATCCCGGAAATGATTATTGCGTTAAGAGTGAAGACTCTGAGAGATGCGAGTAGTGTCTTGCTAACGTATAATCGTAAGTATAACTTAGGGCATATTGCTTATGTTAAGAAAATCTATCTGTTTTAGATGTAGTACTTGTAATTTTAACGCATAGGTCCTACACTCCTTATTTTATACTTGTAAACAGAGGCCTTCACATATAAAGTAATGTACTTTCTGGTTCTGGTTTTGTACATTAGTTTGCAGCAGCCATTCTTCCAGGTGCGCACCATGTTTTCGAGGTACGTGTCCTCAATCTTCTTGTAAATACATTGCGTGCTGATGACGTCTCAAATCAGAGTTGCTTGGTGCAGTCCCGCTGCCGAATTCTGCCAGCAGCAGTGTGTCTCTCTGTTGTGCCATGGAAGCCGCTAGCTTTTGTCATTGCATCTACGTACACACACGAGTGTAGATAGAAGATATCTCTACAAAGCTAGGATATGTACAAAGGGGGTGGGGCGTACAGTTTTGATGACAATGACGACAGCAGTGATAAGTGGGACCGTTACCATGTTCGACGTGAATTGAGACTTCAAACGGTTTGTATATTGGTTTAATATCCGGAAGTTGTATCAAAGGGTTTCATATAGCATTTCTGAACATCCTTGCACGATTTTTGTTAGTTATTTACCTTTAGATATTAGTTTATAATGTGCATTTGATTGGATTGCATGCATATTATGCCAGCCTAATTATCAGTGTCTCTAGTTATGGGCAGCAGCTTCGTGATGTAGTCGAGTCCTGAAGTCTGAGTCCTTGCCTAAACCGAGTCCATGTTGTTACTGCCGTGTGCTGCAGTTATATAATATTTCTAATATTTATATTATATGTGTATCGGGTGGCGCAGAAAAAAAGCCGAAATTTAGACTCCAGTAACATTAGAAGCAAGTGCTCTTCGAAATTGAAATTTTAGGGCATGATACTACCAAATATTAGCTTTTCTCTGTGAAGTTACAAGATTATAAATTTAGTAGATTTTCAAGTTATGGCCAGAAAACTATAGCATGTTAAAAATTTAAATGCCAGAGCAATGTCAGGTAATCACCATCAATTGAAACTGAACTAAAATAGCCACGTTTTAAAACACTCATTATATGGGAGCAAAATAATAAAGAAATTCGACCTCTTTACATCATGGTCTTTGAAAATAAAGTATAAAATGAAATAAAAAAATAAAGTAATGATAAAGATTTGTTGTCAAGAAAAAACGAAACTTATCCTATGTCTAAGAACTATGGTATGTTGAATGCTCAGAGAACGTATACACGACTGCCATACAGAGCCGTTTGATGTAGAGGAAATGGCAAAGATTGTTGAGTGCTGGGTCCAAACGCTCCGTAAAGAAATAAGAAACAGTGTCAAGCAGAAACTGTTGGAGCAAAATGCCTTCGCGTAGTTTGCAGTGAAAATGGTCTACCCATAGTGAATATTTCAGGTATCTTAGTGTGCATACAGTGTACCTAATTCTATTAAGCTAATAATAATGTTGTGAAATCATAAATTAAATAAGAATTTTTTAAATTTTACATTAAGGTTTTGTTGGGATAATTTGTGGGATTGCAATCCCTGTCATTGGAAGTTTTGGTGAAAAAGGAGGCCTCCTACAAGGGACTGTGTAGTCTGGCTTGTCATGGTTTTAAGTTTGTATCAATCCAAAAGTTTCTACTTCAAATCTAGGCTGTCTCGACTTTTTCACCTTAACTTCCTTTCTGTCAAGTTTGTTTTTAAAAATTTTGTAATTGTTGGCCCATGTCGTCAGTAGAAGTATGTAATTTCAGTTGTATGTCTTATTTTCATGCCTGATTTACCTGTCTAAATTCTGTCATTATTTTGAGGTTACAAGTAATCGGATTGCTGTCTTATATGAATTTTCTTACAAGTTAGCATGTTAAACGTATTGCGCTTTCAAAGTATTTGAGTATTGAATCAGTCCTCGTTATTAAGAGCAATCTGTTTTGGCATTTATGCTCCAAGAGAAATAATGTTTTGCAGAGTTCAGTTTTTGTAGTCAATAAATAATAACTGGTGGATTATGGTACAGTTAAGTATACTACCCGTTTTTTATTTGAGCAATTTCGAGTTTGATTGATGTTGATCGAAAATATCGCACAAGATGTGTTTATTTTTGCATTAAACCTGTTAATCCAGTGACTAGATGCCTAAGGTGTTTCCGTCCTGAAATTACATTTCAGTCAGTATAATCGATGAGCAGAAAACTCAGAGAAATAGAGTTGTTTTGGTCGTTCAATTTTAGTATTTTACTGATAAGATAAACAAAGTGTGTCTATAAGTTGCTTCTTGAGGAGTGTGCATCTCAGACAGTACAAATTTTTATAGAATTTTTTTGTAGAGACTAGATAATTGGATTCAGTTTGGTGTGTATAGCTTACGCCTTACTATTTTACTGACAAACTAGGGCTAAAATTTGCTGTTGGGGAAGGCCAAGATATCTCTAATTTTTTGAAGGTCTAAAACACTAATGCGCTTACCCCTGAAAAACAACACTATTGCGCTAGATGACCTAGTGACATTTTCGATGGCCTAACAGTTCTGTAAGCGATGGCTGTTGTTAAGCTTGCTTCGTTTGCGGCGCTAGTACCCATATATCGTGTCAGGCTTTTATAAATAAGAGTAAGTCGGGAGGAAAAGTGCTTCTAAATCCCGTCTGTTGTTTATGTTTATGAAGTAAGTCTGGCAAGAATGCAGACATAAATTTGCGCGTCGCGTACATGAATCAGGGGCCGGATACACTAACACGTTCGTAAGAAGTTTCTTAACACGTTTCTAAAGTTTCTAATTTAAGTTTCTTAAAAGCGCTTCTTACGAACTTCTTAGCTAAGAACTAGTTGCACGAGCGCAGCATTAAAATGCATTTGAATAAAATTTTGTAAAACACGCTGTGATTGGCCCGCGAGTCAAAATTGCTCGGGAGATCACGTGACAATCATGTATAGCAGGCCGCGTACGGCGCGTAGTCGCGTACTAAATGGTACGGGGTAAAAATGACACAGATAACAACGGCACAGGAAAAAAATGGCATGGTAAAATGACACGGGTAAAAATGGCACAGGAAAAATGGCACTAATGGTCAGTAATGGAGAAGTAGGAAAAAATGGCATAATAAAAATGCCACAGGAAAAAAATAGCGCAAAAGGAAAAGTCAGAAAAAAATGACATGGTAAAAATGGCACAAATGGAAAAATAAGAAAAAATGGCATATACCACCTTATTTTGATGCAGTTGATTTCTATAATAAAACTATAATGCGCTCAGTAGGAAGCAGATTTCTGCCAAAGCTGAACAATCCCAATCTTATTCGTCCGATTCTTTTGATTCAAAAAATCTAACTCAAAGATAAACAAGCAAATATACAAAAATGTACAAGTATTGGTATCTAGCAAATGCAAAATATTGGTTCATTAAATGGATTTATAATTAATAATGCACGAATGTTCTACATGGTGTTTATCAACTTATAAGGCTGTATGCATTAATAAGCAAAGGTTATAGAGAATTTCTGGAAATGCATCTGGAACCAAACGTAGTACTAAACACTCTCTCTAAGATCGCCACAAAGTGCTTCACGAATGTTTTCTTGTATGTGGTGTTCTGTCAAGTTTTGAGAAAAAAGAACCAGCGAAAAGATTCCCATTTTGGCACACTATACTCACTTTTCTTCACAAAGTTTCTTCGAAGTCTGTTAGATAATTTTTGAGTAATAGGCTTACTGTCACAACAGACAAGCAAACAAACTGCGCTGAGCTTCCTCAGCAGAGCTAAAATAATTATATGTCACTTTAACCCTAACCCTAAGCATATATATTACTAAGTGTGCCATTTTTCCCTGTGTCTTTTTTTTCTGTGTCATTTTTACCGTACCGTTTTTCCTACCAGTTTTCTTGTGTCATTTTTGCCTACTTTTCTATTTGTGCCATTTTTCCTGTGCAATTTTTACCTACATTTTTACTAAACAATATGCGGAGTAAAATTTAAAAGGCTGCAAAACATGAGCAGATTGATGCGTGTTTGTGCATTTCGTGCATAAACTATAAAATTTACCTACGTAAGTTACGTAAGCAGCGATAAGCTACATAAGAGAACTTACATTGGAGCTTTGGTAATGTTGCAATTTTAGTATGTGATTAAAATAAACTGCGTAATTTGTTTAAATAAGCTGTGACTATAGTCCTACATTTAAATTTTCAAAATAATGCTACATATGAGTAAATATATTTTGTTAACTAGCATTTACTGTACTTAGAACTTTTAATTCTTTTCACTTGCTGATTTTATTAGCCGTTAATTTTTATTCGCGTGTGGATTTCATAAAGCTACATGATATTTGTAATGTACGCATGTGCAAGGACACGCTGCATGTTACAACTGGTAATGTAATAAACGCCCGGTAATGTAATAACAAAAAATTAACACATATTGTAACACCACAGATGTAATAACTAGAAGAGATTAATGTTACTTGGTACAATTTTCTTATATATAGTAAAGTAATTTTTGTTTTTTGGAATATGAACATATTAAGAAAGGGTTTCACGACCAGACTTTTTTGCGTCGATTGAAATTTCTCTAAGTCCAGCAGTTGTCAAAACGTTCCCTCGACTGTGTTTTGCCGCAGTTCATTCGTGCAAAGTTCTCCACATTTCTGCGAGTTTCGGGCTTTTTTCTCCAGCGAAAATCACGAGGATGTTGCACGAAATTCGTACTGCATGTTTGTGACTTCTGCGACACGTGACATTCGCCTTGTCGAGTATATTGCGATCATTTCACGACAATTTCAGGGAATTTTCGCAGAAGTGCGGGACAAACGAGGTTTTTAGAAACGCTGAAAAATAGGCGCAAAGTCGTCGCAAAATTCTCAGAAGCGTCGCAATTTGTTCACCAAGTTTTTGAGAATTTTCAAATTGTTGATAAACATCGCGAATAATGTACGTGAAATTTGCGCACATTTCGTGCACGTTACAACACTTTACGACAGTTTGGCGAAGTGGTTTGCGACTCCGGCGACAACCTTTAAATTTTCAATTTTTTCTAAATCCGCCAACCTTTTGACGACAATGGCGAACACCTGTGAATGTTTTTGCAATTGTTTGGCGAACGTTTGGTACATGTTTGGCGACTGTTGGACTTTTAGACATTTTCAGATAGTCGCCGAAGTCGTGAAGCCCATCAGCTTCCCGCGCTTTTTCGTTCACAGGCTTCAACAATTATAACAGCCCATAAAGTAACCCACTGAATGGGCTGTTGCGAATTTGCGGGTGAAAATCACCTTGAATTCGGCGATAGGGTTATTGCAAAGTACAAAAACTGTGATTACAATTAAATTCAATCAACAGTTAAAGGGTCAGCATGTGTTTTCAGCTTGTTATCTTCCTGCTGTTATAATATTGTATATTGTGTAAAGGAATGAATATAGGTAGCTGCCTAAATAAGCTGTTGGAGCAATAAGCAGGTGCGAACAAGGCCACTCAGTAAAGACCTACACTATGCTTATCAGGCCTGTGGGCCTTTAAGCGGTCGAGGACCAAAATTTTAAGACACCATTGTTTAACAATCACCTACCAAGATGGTTGCCAGTGGTCATTATCCCATCAGTTGTCTATCCAACGAGGTGACTCACAAGAGTTGCCAAACTAACTCTCCACAACCATGTTGGTACTATGAAAAATATGTGGACAAGATTATCGACGTCACTAAACTTGGGAAGCCATAACTCTTGAAGGAAGCCGTTCGGAGTCACGTGACTAGCACCTCATAATCACTTGTCCCGACCCTGTCTTGCCATTGGGCCTACGAAAGCCAAAATTTAATGGTACCGTTGTTTAATTTACCTTTATATTACTCAAGGCAGAAGCACCACGTATCAAGATGGCCAGTCCTGTTGATTGTCTGTCCATGCAAGATGCCACCTATAAAAGGTTGCATCGCTGCGGCCGATTACTCCTACAACCGCTGGCATTTATTAACATATACAAAATGGCATGAAGCTGACATCTGAAAGTTGTGGTCTACTACTGTGACCCTTTCATTATAGTGTCGTACAGTGTAGGACATTTACTATTTTCATTCAAGTTTTGGTGCTCTCCATGTGGGTGAAGATTTAAAAGTTATCCACAAAAATTGTCGTCATATCTATGAGTTGAGCCGCAAAAAAACAAAAAAAACGTTAATTCTGGCGAACTATACCACTGATGAACAAAAAACAATTTGATTATGGATCAGGTTTTAACATAGTAGAAAAATTTTACTGGGAAAAGGTAGTAGTGGCGAAACATACCACTAGCGAATCATACTAGTGGGAAACATAATAGAGACGAACCGTAGTAATAGCGAAAGGGAGGATACCATTCCCACAGCCCTACACCTATGGTACGAAGCAACATTACTTCAGCTAGTTATTACATAAATCAGTTAGAATTTCTTATTACATTATAAATGCATTTTTGTTGTGTTACAATATGCGTTAAACTTCGTGTTATTACATTACGCGTTTTGGGTGTCTTACATTATGCGTTGATTTTTCTTACATTATGCATTAATTTTTCCGTTATTACATTATCGGGCGTTTATTACATTATCAGTTGTAACAACGCATCATCGGATAACTTTTCATTTTCAATGTTCTGGATTTCTTATGTTTTTCAGTTTAAAACACAATTGTATTTGTATTTATTCCTTCAACAAAAAGACATACCATTACAGAAAAACTGTATAAATACAAAATCATAATTAATTATATATATAAAGACAGTTTATTGAATGGAAAAGGCCACTGAGACTAGAAGCTCTCAAAGTTATTAGTCGTGACTAAATTTACGAAAGTTTAATAAATTAATTTTTTTTTAAGTTTATAATCAAACATTTTCACAGAGTGAGCATCTACCGTGCTACAGTACAAAGATCATCTGTTCGTTCTATTTAGACTTCTACTTGGTTCACTTTTATTTTCTAAAGGTTTTTCCAGTGATGATACTATATGTTTTTATGCAAAAAACTTGTGTCCATCAGTTAAGTAAACTGCAGTTTTTACAGAATTCAACCACAAAACTATTTCTAAAACAACACTCGCTGCATATCTGAGTAACTGATAAATCTTTCAAAGGGTACTGCTTTTTCTTATCAGCGGGTGGCACTCGATGATTGCACAATAAAGCTTATATGGGTACTTGAATTTTATTGTCACTATCAGTGTCTACATTGAACAAATAGCATAGCTTGAAAAAACTATATTATATAAAAATTGATTTAGTGTACAAAAAATTACAGTGGTTGGATAAATAAACTGCTTTAAATTTTAAAAATATTTTTTTAAAAATTGAGCCAAAAGCGCATTAACAGAATTTTTTGCCTTTTTAATATTTTACGGTTAATGTTAATTGAAACACAATACAACTGATGACAAGATAACAAACAAAATTTTGTATTTTTTATAATGAACTTGACGTAACAGGATTGCAGTTTTCAGTCTCATATAATAAGGTACTCAAAGGGATACAAAACCAACAGTTGACAACCTCAAATAGAAGTACAGCAGCAGTGGTATCTTTATTATAATACTTGAATGCGTGTACTGTCAATTTTACACAGGCCTGAATGGATTCCAACTTGACAATTCCTAATTTGCAGTTTTATTTATTTACAAGCAGAATTGACATTTGATGCTGGGTGGCATGCTGGAGCTCCAAAATTTTTTTTAAGACTAACAATGTGAAGTTACAAGCATCAGCATTCAAGTGTACACGACATAAAAAGATAATGAAGAATTCAAATACCAAAAAAATTTAACTTGTAATTAATTTTTGTAGCGACGGTGATGACGACGTTAACATGATGGTTATGGTGATAATAATGTTGTAATAACAATGATGATGATCTAATGATGCTGATGATGACGTGATAATGATGACAGAATGACAATGATAAGACTCAGTGCATAATTATAACAATTATTGCAGAGCCAGGATGGTGATAACAAAACAGTTTATTTAGACTGATAAAAACAAAACACTTAAAACTAAAGCTAAAGAAAATGAGTGGAAAAAATTACGTAAACCACATGAACCAAGGATTCACTGAGTAATTACTACTAAATGCAATTGGAACAATTATAATGCTTTTCATTGTAAGAATGACAATGATAAAACTCAATGTATAAATATAACAATTATTGCATTATTGCTGAGCCAGGATGGTGATAACAAAACAATTTAATTAGACTGATAAAAACAAAACACTTAAAACTAAAGCTAAGTGAAAATGAGTGAAAAAAATACATAAGCTACAGAAACCAAGGATTCACTAGGTAATTACTATTAAATGCAATTGGAACAATTATACTACATTTTATTATAATTTTTTGACATTTCATTTCGTAGCAATATACAGAATAAACAAAGAAATATTTTTATGATGGTAATTTGTTGTTATGAAAATAACGACAAAAACGATGGATGCACCATTATTACTTCAGTAGCTGAAATCAACAATTATACAGCAAGCGCAATACACACGTGCTCCATAACTTCAAGTTTGATTGTGAATGCGTACATACAGTAATTCTTGTACTATACAATATATGTACAGCATAACCGTGTCTTGAAAAACAATGCCGTACATACAGTAATTCTTGTACTATACAATATATGTACAGCATAACCGTGTCTTGAAAAACAATGCGATTGTTGGCTTTTCGCCATCGCGAAACTAGACAAGTTTAGTGTGCGCAACGGCAAAGTTTGCTAGCACAGAAGAAAAAATTAATGCATGAGTGACGATCTTGCATCAAAATTAGAGGAGTCACAGACATGAGATTTAATTATTACGTAATAAGTGTACCGCGAAGTAAGTGAGTAATAGTTTATTTTAAGACGGGATTTAAACAGCAAAACACGAGTCATAATTATGTCTATAATGTAGTGTGAATACATACCGCAGTTTGTGTAAAACTTCAGTTCAGTGTACCATGGATTTTTATGCGCCCTTACGAAATGTTTTCAAACCTGTTCGTAAGAAGTTTAGTGAATCCGCCCCTGACCCGCAGATACAGTTAGTATTAACAAATAATTACTGTATCATTACTAAACACCGGTTGGCAAGAAATAACCTTCCAAAAGTGCTTTGAATTTGAACTTAATGTAAACAAGTGCTCTTTGACGTAATTGCCATTAAACTGCTTTACATACATTCTTGTGTAAATAAAGTAAACCTTGGAAAATACATGATTTTACAAGTGAACTAACAAATCCTGTTAGCTAATTTTGTTGTCAATAACTACGAGTAATGACTAGACTTTGCAGGCGTTAAAATTTTCTACTTTGCGATTTTTACGCCAACATCAGTGGATTAAATACGTGTTGCTGTCAACAGGTGGAGATACTTTGATCGCATGGGAGGGAATTCCTCTTTATGGCTTCACTGATCTGCGTCGGAGTAAAGCAATCCGCCTTCCAGCTGTTATGTGTTTATGGTGATTTCTATTGAAAGCATGTGATTATGCACCCGGAAAAGCAGCAGCAGCAACACTATAGCATGGCTGCTTTTCTGCCATCACTCTTGATGCTTATGTGAAATTTGCAAGTTGCTTTCCCGGTTCCTGCAAGGTTAACAGGAATACATTTATACATTTCAGTTTCACTTACCATATTTCAAACAAAAAATGCCACCACTTTTAGCTTAAATTATTGAACAGAAAAAATAATATTATGCTGTCCTTTTAAATATCACAGCCTTTTTCTATAAGTTTTACCTTTAGTCTGTCACATTTTGTTAGCCTTCACAGTCACAGTCTTCAGCTTTTATCAGCAGACTTGCTTGCATCTTGTAACGTCATTAAAATGTTGAACTTGAATGTTTGACCTGGGCTGTCGAATAATGGATTCTGTTGTTTCTACAAAAATCTTGTATCTCTGTCGCTATATTAAAAAACTTGCAGCTAAATGAAGACACTTTCCTGATGATTTTATAGCATTTGCATTGATTTTGGTCATTAACCGTAGAAAATTATTATTATTAGATTGTTATTATTATTATTATTATTATATTTTGCTCATATCAGATGCCTTTTCGTCAGATACTGCCATAGGATTGACTTTCAAGTGTAAGTTGATTTTTAGTCTTTAAAGCGAAATTTCGCAATTACATATTTTTTTATAGTTAAAACCAAAACAGATTTGTTTAGTATCACGTACTCTCGACACGTAGGCATTATAATGAATTATTTGTCGCTAACCTAACTGACTATTTGAATGCAGAGTTTTGTTCGCACCATCTGGAAATAGCGCAGTGACAAGACAGAAATAGACCCTATATGCAATCATCGAGCACTGGCTGGCTTCCCGTGAACTCTTAAATGCTAGCTGATGACCTTTCTGGGTGAAGGATAACGGTAAATATACCAGCATGCGTCTGCAATAAATTATTGCAGTTTTATTGGTAAGCGTAATCAAAAATATGTGAATCTCTTGCTGCGATGTTGTTGATATTAAAGACTGGTTATCTGGTCTTTTGCCAGCCAGAGTACTGAGACGCGGACTTTCATAGCAGAGCATTGCTGTTAAATGGGTGGGGAAAACAATTTTAGGCAGCTAGTCTTATAGGTTATGTTGCTTATCAAAATTAAAACATTTTGTTGTTTTGCAGAGCGCGCCCCTTTGGGTGCAAATTTCAAGTGTTGTCACGACAGCTTACACAATGCGTTGCGTCATTCAAATGCAAATTACTGTATATAAACACGTAAATAATCGTTACCGTTGCAACGCGTTAGTTAGTTACATTAGTTACATGGTATCCTATGCTATGAAATCACGTCCAATAAATTTATTTGGCCATGATTATAATAATTAAGCAAGAAAATGAATGACCGTCATTCACAACCTGACGAAGAAGCAACGTGCAAATGCTGTTGCTTTAACCTTAGAAGAATTTTCAGGAGAAAAAGATGCACGGAGAAGGTATGTGAATTATAGCGGAGTACAATTTTGTAGTAGACTAATGTAGGCGCAGTGTGACAACGTCTTAGAGGTGGCCTTGCAGGTAAAATGAGTGCCATCTATTGGCTTTCCACTCATTGTCTTCTAGACTCAAAGAGATAAGTATCATGTGCAATGACTGAACTTATTCACTTATTCTCTGTGTAATTATTAGCGTAGTTCGATCATGCAAATGTTACATATTTATAACCAGTCGCACGTGTATCAAATGCATAACCATTTCTATACTGTCACGGTTTAAATTTCTTACATTCTATTTTGTATATATATAAGTTATCTAAATTATGTAAATTTATATATTAGATCCTCTGAGACGAGAGATACTAAAATAGTAGGTGGAGCTCAGTGGTCGTATACATCTGATGCGTATACGTATAACTTGGAAAGGGACAGTATGACAGATTAAATCTTAGAAGGAATACTGACCTATGGTTAGCTACAAACGTAGATCTTCTATTGTTCGCTAAACACACACCTTGACCTCTCAGCTATTTTTTTGCTCCTATGAAGTTCTAACATACTTCACGATTTGTACATTTTAACAAATCTTGTGGCTAATGCGCATTGGCAACTGTCCTAGCCCAAGACTAGCCGGCCTTTACACTGTCCAGACTCGGTTCCATTTTTGCAATGTATACATTGAACTGGAGTGAGTTGCCGGACTTTTGCGAATTGGATTCTTCAGTCACCTGACCGCAAGCGATAAAAAAACATATGATCCCTGTCAATCTTATTGTATGTGCCGAGCAAAATCTGTGATTTACTGTAGCAAAGCTGAAGTGACATGCTTATAGTAAACTAAACTAAACTGGAACGCAATGCTTTATTGTTTTGTAATGCACGCCCGCCTCATGTAAATTGTAAATTTCGATTTTATGTCAAGTTCAGTTTTTCTGTAAGGGTATTTTTATTATGGTCATGAATTCGCTGACGTTTCGTGGCTGTCGAGTTTTCATGTGTTCATCTTTTGGGTTTGGAATTGGTTTTAAAACCACTAGACAGTTGCTGACAACAAGCGTTAGTTAGTGTAATCCGTGCGGAAATTTTCGATCGCCTGCTCTTTGTTTTCGTAACTGTTTATGCGATCTTGTTTAATAAGTTGTAGCAAAAATTCGTAATTATGTAGTTGACGCGAACTCAAGTTTAGATTAAAGGGAGTGGCGCTGCAAACTTGTCTTCATTATAGTTAGCCCAATAAAGTGGGTACCTATAGATATATAGAATTATAGATTCGTTGTCTTTCCGTTTGTTCGTCTGCCGCCTCTTATTCTCGTTTCTTGAATAATGTAGGAAGTTGATACCGCGCACAGTGGTTGGGCATGGTTCAAGTTCGGAGCCTGTAAAATTTAGGGTCAATTGGGGCAGATTTTAATTTTTACAACTTTTTCAAGATTCGCGTATAGCAAAATTCCGTAATACGTGTATACCAACGACTCCAGGTTTGTGCGATCGATTAACGCCAGTGGCAGCTAAGCGATATGATTCATTAGCAGGGTGTCAGATGATAACAACTACTATGCCCGTATGTGGTTAAATACGTACGGTACGAGATGGCCCTGTTTCTTCACAGACATCTAGTATTCTTTTAGGTTAATATTTCAATCCATGTCAAAGGGAAAAATACATTTTAGTTAAAATAACATTCGAGCGTGAGTGGCATGAATATTGTGTGATTGTGATTGTGTTTTTATCAGAAATTTAATATCATTTTAAGTGAAAATTCAGAAAATACATTTTTGCAGTAGTCTCCACGTCTGTGTTCTCATTGGGATAACTATGCCATCTACTGAGGGATCTCTAGTTACATATTCTAGGATGTATTTATGTTTTTATGGAAACCATGTTCTATACTGTATTCATTTTTTGTTCTCTGTATGCAGTCTGTATCATTTCACAATTGTTTCTATTATCAGCGATTACCTTAATGAGACGGAAAAAATAGTCCTTTCCTTATATAGAAATAGATGTGACTGTCCGATTTGTGATAACTGCAGTTAGGGTTGATAAAAATAAATCGTGGATCACCAGATATGCATTATGCAGGTAAACACGTTAACACATGCCCGTGGCAGATATAGTATGTATGTCTCGTTCTTCTTATCTCCCCTTTTTAAAAATCAAATTTGCCGGGCTGTGATATTTGAAATTTTGAAGCGATAGTTTCAGCAATACTACTTGCATGCTTTTACCGATCAGCAACGTGATATCAGCTAAAAAACGGTTCTGAAGTCTCGTTTTCAATATAACAAGGATATTGCCGCTCCCGTAACACAGCTTGAATGTGAAAACTATAATGCATGTTCTCTACAATTTAAATTGAGGTCATTTAGAATCAACAACGATACTGTTAATGGAATGGATGTGAATGGACTGTGTTGAATGGAATTCAATTACTACATTAGTACTACATGTCTATGCAGTCGCTACTTACTAGTGTGGCTAATAATCAGTAATATGTTTATTTCTGGCGCTTTGTTGTTTTTTTTCTCTTTTGCTAGTTAGTGCATTCTGTTTTGCCCAGTATATATGTATATATCAGAACTTTACATTCTTGACCACAATATCTATCAGCAGTCTTGTAGTTAGTGACCTAAAGACACGCATTAACAATTGTAAGCATGTTTCTTTACTGCGCTTTTGCTACTGATCGTTTTATGTAGGTCAAGTGTTAACAAGTGAAACAAGTGAAGACAGCGGCTGTTGATTGTGTTTGTCTTTTTGGTTTGTTGATTTACTTAACCAAGATTAGCGTCATTTCTTCTGGGTTGGTTGGATTGTCTTCATTTAACCTTAAAGTTAAAATGGCTGGACGCGTTGAGTTTAGATCATTAGACTAAATAAGAATTTATATTTTTAAATTTTCAAGTAATTTAGTTAATTGTTATAAATGTTTAATTCCACACATGCATTTGAAATAATTGGTTATCAGCTCGCTGTAGTCACGTTAGCATTTAGCAGCTTGACATTTTTAAATTCAAACGAAAAGCAATGGAGTTTTTGTTGTCTGTGGATAAATTCATATATAAATACATTTTGACTAATCTCGGACGCCGAAAACATTGACCTAAGGTGCAAGGCCCTATGTCACATTTTGTATTTTTTTATTATCTGTAGTATTGTTTTATGATGCACATTACTAGTTGCTAATGCAAATGCTAATCGAAGTCTCGGTTTGACAGGCACATTATATATTTAAACACTCGAAAGATTTTTTTAGAATTATGGGAACTATAGTAATTTTGACATTTTGAAGTTGATTAAAATTGCACACAATTTCAAACATACGCTAATTATTTTAGAAATTCAAATTTACACATTTTCTCATTTGACATTAGCGTCTGCAGCTTATTATGATTCATGGCGCGCAATTGACTCATTTGTAATTATACGGACTTACAACCACTTTGAAGGTCAATCTTCTCTAATAAGCTGCTGCAGGTAAACTTTGGTCCAATAATCTTTTCTCAAAGTAGCCCTGTGCGAAGTTACCTTTTCTGGAGATTACAGAATTCTGATTGGACAGCTAGCTTAAATTATATAATGATGGATCAGTTTATCTTTGGAATTATCTACATGTTCACCCGCAAACTATCATAATCACAACGTATAATTTGAGTTAGTTAAAAGGTACAGCCACGAAATCACAACGGTGAGAATGTGCAATTAGAGGAATAACGCGATCGCATTGATTCGGCATTGAGTGAAAATTTCAAAATAAAAAGAAAAAATGTGCGCTGCATGTTTTCATGTCCAATGTTTCAAGCAAACAGCAGCCAAAATTTTTAAAGGCACAAGGTTATTTCTACATGTGCTGGATTTCAATTGTTTTACAGGCATTACGGCCTAGTAATTTTGAGCAATGTCCGTCAAGTAGTTTTCCAAAAACTCAAAAGCAAAACTTGAACATTTGGCTATTTGTTTCTAAACGTCTTGCATATAGAAAGAGTGCCAAGAAAAGGTATAATCTTCTTTGCATTTCTTCTGTAAAATTCTTAGCATTAAAGTTAAAAGTGTGTCTACATGTTTCACAGTCCTCTTCTTGAGTAGTTTTGAACATTATATTACAAGGGGCACCCACTTCGTGATACATAAGTTGTTGAAACTTTACGATTTCATGTGAAATTTGCAGTTGTAAAGATAATCGATTTCTTAATAACACATTTTCTGTACCAAATGCAATAAAATTGCAAGTTCACGTGGGTTTTATATTAGTTATATAGCTCTACCTTGGTTGACAGAGCGGTCATTTGTGAATCAGCTATTAGCTGAATAATATATTAGGTAAAAAAACTAATGTAAATTGGAAAGCTGTTCTTCTGTGTAGCGGAAAGCTTTTATTTGCTCATTTAAAACAATAATTAAGCAACTACTATTAATGAAGTCACAATTTATTAATGTCGTTAAACTTCCATAAATAGATATTGAGAGCGTTCACATTGTTACACTTAATTTTTAACAACTGGCATTTTATTAGTACCCATATCTAGAATATCTTCTTTTTTTATTTTAGACATTGACCAGGCTTATACATTTTATTATTACTTGTTAATTATTTATGATTATTGGTAATTAATGACAAACAGGTTAAACTATGCACCAGTATTACAGACATGCGAGGGCAGTAGTCTTGCGTTCCGTTTTATTCCTATTATACACTGATTTCATTTTATTATGAGCGCCGGTCCTACAGTATGTGATTGATTTTGCCAAACTTGTCAACACGATCATTCGAGTCATGTCACGTGGACAATAGTTGCTTTATTTCGACTAGTCATCACCTTTGTAATAATAAGCAGCAGCTTGTTTTACCCGTAGCGCAATGATTCGGGTTATTCTACTAATATAGGAGTTTTGCTTGGTTGCATTCAGAGTAGTTGCCTGTTTTGTGTGCAAGAGGAAATGCTGATTCTCCGCCAGTTATACTGTGGTTGTAACTAGGTGATACAGTTCCTCTTGAGTTGTGTGATTTATTGGTGTATTTAAACGAAATACGCATCTAATTTACCGCGATATTGTAGTCTAAAACGTGTGTGAATTTTTAAGTAGTTTGTATGCGCGGTTGTGTTAGGAAAGACTTGGGGAATTATCGCAGAAAAGTCCGGCATGGCTGTAATAGTGCAGGTGTTTGAGTGTCGACTTTATGTATGTTACACTGCCTTTTAATCAACTAGAAAACCGTTTTCGAAAAGGATAAATTTACCAGTTATGTTTTGTGAGGTGTGGTAGTGATTTATTTCGTTCTTAAGGAATGAGAAATTTGCAAAGCGTTGTGCTTGAAGGTAGAATGCCAAATCTGCTTATTCTCAGCGAAGAACCCGATCCAGAATTTTTCAAAACTAGCTACAGGCTAAGCTTGGTAAGTTGCTGACATACTTATTTGTCAAATTATCGTCAGACAGTAACAACAGACAAGTAGCAAAATGAAATGCAGGACTACCCGTAATTTTATGTAGTGCCAACGAGAAGTCAGTTAATACACAAAATACAATTCAAGGCATTATCATTAGCATACATGATAATAGTAGTTCATAAAAGTTGCGTTGTTAGTGGGAAACCTAACACGGGCACATTCCGGTATTCTGTATATCTTACACAGTATACCATTCTATGCTGTATGTTTTATTTCCTATAGACATATCAGTGAGTTTTGTTTTCACGGTGTTGCATATTTTCACGTAACTGTCATCTGTATTACCTTGTGACTGTTAGGATGTAATGGTAATCTCTTAAGTTTGTGTCGTAACAGTCTAGTTGATATTTTACTACTTGAAGCCGTTAACCCTCTTTTTTATCATAAACGATATTACTATCTCTAATTGAATCTGACACAAGATATAAGAATGATAATTACTTTGTTATGTTCAGTGACTAAATATTCAATCTGACACATAAGATATAAGAATGATAATTACTTTGTTATGTTCAGTGACTATTACTTGAATCATCTGACTTACCAATTCCGTGAAGTGGTTTGGCAGTACATGTTGGCCTGCTTGTAATAGAATTCTTGTTTAGGAATGTGAGCTGTCTAATTATTTATGTCACATCACAGTTTAAAATAATAAATGCGTTTAGCGTTGCTTTGGGCAAGTCTAGATTTCTGTGAAGAGTCAAGGTTCATGGTAAGGAGGGAAGAAAGCTTCCATAAATGTCTGAAGAAATATTATCATATTTTAGTTAACGTCTAGCCTTTCAGCATAATTTTGGCATTTTTCCCCAATCTTTGTTTCTTGTCGCGTGCATTTAATGTCTTTTACAAATAAATTTATTTTGCAGGTCGAATTATCGGGCACGTTAGCTTCTCTTAACTGACACGGGCAGATCAATATCTTTCTTTTAATTCCGGCATGTTGTTAAATTATATGCCGTTGTAATAAAATAATAGCGAAGTTTGTTTGCTGCACTTCTTAAAGCTGAGTAACCAAGCTTAAATATAGGGATAGGTAGGTCAGTTGACGCATAAGAGAGCTTAACGATTTGTTGAAAAAGGATTTTGTTGAACTGCTCATACGTGCTAACCAGGTCAGTCGTGCTAATGTTAAACCCTTGAAAAAAAGTGTTTTACATGTAGTGACATAAGACGCCTAAAACTGCTTGTAAGCTTTGCAAAAAGGTTAGAGAAAAGCGTCCTTGTGTGATTGCCATTGGGTTCTAGATTTAGTTTAGACTTTTCGTTGGCTTTCAATCTCATTAAGCCATAATCAGAGCAGTCTTCGATCAGAGGAGCTCTACTCAATTATTGGCATTGTAGCTCTAAACTGCAGTTTAAATGAACATACAGTATAGCAAAGTTGCAATTTTTGCACTGCAAACTTTGTTTTTCTGTCCAGTTACATGGTGCCGCAGTATTATATGCAAAATGGTATACGTAAATATCTGGTGAGGTTATATCTGAGTTAAAGTTTTCTATGAAGTTGCAAAGTCAGAGGTCACTCTCACTTGTAAAAAAGTTAAAAAATTGTGTTGTTGATTTTCCATTGTCAGTAAAATTGTTTCTATCTTGCGTGAAAGTAAGGGATGAAATGTCAAAGATCATGACTTGCATGAGCGCTCGTCTTTGGGTTCACCACTAAACCTGGTGAATTAATTATCTTTCTCCCTCCTAGTCCTTTATCGAGCACTTTTGAATAGGGGAAATAAAAGTCAGAGATCAAGGACGCAGTTATGTTGAAATGGTTGATGACGTTAATAATACACCTACCATCAAACCTGACGCGATTGTTTACTTTTCATTCATAATTTGCTTAAAATGAGCAAGCCTCATTTACGATAACTTTGTCCTGTTTAGGCATGATTTATCATTTTCGTTTATAAAATGAAGATATTTTCTATAGATATTTTTAAATTTTTGTTTTTATGGACAGTGATTTAGAATCTTAGATGACAATTTTATATTCGATTTATTTATTTTTTTTTAGTCAAAGTCAGTAATTCTGCAATACATTAATTCACCTTAGCTCACTTTTACCGGAATCACTAGTATGACTACATGTACAGCGATGTCACTTAGCACCTTGAGAGTTTTACGAAGCTGAAGAATTCATTGTTTCACAAACGCTGTATTAAAGTTTTTTGCCACTGCTGTTAGCCCTTCTATCAGTGTAATTCTTTTTAAAGCAATTTTACACTTTTGTCGTGTTAGCAAAAATCTTAAAATATCTACCTAAGAGTGTCTGTCCTGTGTTCATCAGCATGAGTGGACAAGGTTTTAGTTAAAGTCACTGAAAAAAATACGGAAAACGAAGTTGTATAACATAAGCAAACGTTTAATGTTAATACTGTATTTCGACATCCCGCCCCCTATCGGAGGTTATTATGAGAAGAAATAAATTAGAACTTTGAACTTGAAGAAGAAGCTTTGAACTTAATGAAGACGCTTTAGTTTACAGGCTTCAAAATGGAATTCAAATACACCACAACTAGTAATAAAAATTTATAAATAACGACAAACTATCAAAAAAGCCCCATAGAATTGTTTGTGCATCAGGAGTCAGTATTTTTTGGAAGAGAATAGCTAAGTGGTCTGAGTGTGTGATCCTCAACCAAAGTTAAGTATTGCTGAGTTTGGTCAGTAAACACCTGTGACCGCCGTGTTCAATACGCACTCTGGCTGTTTTCCGCATTGTTGGAAGATATAATTTTCAATCTCAATGAATCTTAGAGGATCAGGCGAGGTTCTTGTCTCGCCACAAACATTTGCATTAAATGAGCCCCCTGTACTGAGCGCTGGAGTTAGTGCTGAATGTGTATTAACATGTAGCTCGCGGTGCTCGCGGATAAAAATAAGCTAAGATTCTCATACATTTGTAATGAGGGATTAACAGAACTGGAAAAATGCTTAACACGATAACATGTTTCATTAACTTTTAATCAGTTAACCTTGCCTATAATTAGAGTTTGGTTTATACAAGTTACGGTTTTTGTTTTACGCATTTTGTGGCTTTAACGAAATTTTTGAGAAAGTTTTTTTCAGTTGTGCTTCATTTATTTACAACGTTAAGTATTCTGATTGCAACTGTGTGCTCTGTCATTCTATGTAGAAATTCGTATTGTACGTCAGTAATAAAGTCAGGAAGACTGGAAAGCAATGTCTAATTTCGCCGGTAATTCTGTAATAATTTTGCTAATTTCAACTATTACATAACTGGTTTAGTTATTGGATCATTGAACTTATATACGGTAATTTTCAAAAAACAAACAAGTAGAGACCGCCGTGGTTCCATACAGAATGATGCGTTATTATAGAATACGTATTTCAAATAAAGCAGAAAATCTTAGCAACACTTTCCGCACGCTATATTTGTGTTATTACTGCTGTTCGTGACTTTATGTATTAAAACTCGAATGTTGGTGAGGTTATTACTTCTCTCATTACGACAAACTTGAGATAAATATCAAGAGAAACGTTCTTGACAAGATGGTTGTAAATGGGGTGTTTTGTACATTATGCTTGTAAAAGAGTAAGTGTATGCTGTGTGGGTCTTGAATGATATTAGTATGGATTAAATTGATTCTTAAAAACAATAACTACTTCTTTGCTTAGTTTGCAAATGTCAGGCAGAACAGAGGGAGTTTCCGAGGAAGATATATCAGAATTTTCTTGATAAACAGCAATACCGCTGATTTCCGTTTGGGAGCAAATTGTTACGCGTTTGTGACAGGACACTTCCTTTAACCTACTTTTTGTAATAAAATTCTTAGGTTGGTTAAAAGAGTAGAATTGATGTTGGAAGGCTAGTCGATAGAGCTAATTGACGCCAACGAAAGTTTACAATGTGATCATAGATATTAAATAGGTTGCTTAGATGTGTCGTAGTGGCTTCGATGGTTTATTGAAAAAGTCGCAACCGATTTGTGAATTTTTGGACGCAGAATCGTAATACCGTGATCACTGACGTACATGAGAGACAATCTGTATCAAAAATATGATTGTAACATAAAATTAATTACTTGCATCTTTTGGCTTGTATAGTATAGATTTAATCCTAAAGCCAGTTTGATTTTTCTAATTGCACTAAAATGTTTTTATCATTTGTTTTCATTGTTTTCTTAATTTCTAAGTACACATTCACACACACGCACGCACGCACATCCGTAAAAACAATTACTCTTTTGAGTATTAACAAAATTTTATCTGACCGCTATACCGTGTCCGTTTATCTGAAAATAGAAAAATGGTGTTTGTTTCCTTCTTGCTATTTTGGGATCGTTAACCTTTGGCAAGTAATATTGGCTCTGTGTGTTGAAAACACGGCTCATGATTCAGAGCTTAAACTTTATTATTTTCACTAACAATATTGACAAACACACGCTTAGCAAAAACCTGCTAATCTGTACTAATCTGCTGTTATGGAGGCACCTTTAATTTCTTCTTTCTTACTTATCGTACGACGCAGGCGAGTTAACTGCTGCGCGAGACTTCTGATGGTTTCCACTAATCCTTCCAGCAAATTCCTCAAGTTTTTGCTCTTTGTGTACAGTTTGCCCACAAGATCCTGTTGAAAAATTGGACAAGCGGGGTAAAGTTCTGTTTTCACAGACTGTATTAGTGTGCCGTGTACTGTAACAAAATAATGCTACAGGTTTATGCAAAAAGTCTATTTACTCAAATGCGGGTTTTAAATATACGTGCACTTACAGCCTATCCTATTCTTTGTATGGATTTACAAAGCCTTGGTATATGCCCAAATTGATTATGAATACTGTACCTTCCGTAAAATGTGGACGGCGGTGAACGTAAATTACATTTATCGCACAGATGAATCACACAGTCATGTGTAGTACTGTAATACGAAGCAAAAGGCCCAGCAAAATTTGTAAATATTCAAGAGAGTATGTCGTACTGGAAAGTTTCTACAGAAAGCCTCATGCAGATATAATTTTTTGTGCAGCTAAATTTAAATCAAACATTTTAACAAAGCTGTACATGTTTGTTTAGCACTTTTTTGAAATTCTCCGTTCATCTCCATGCTTAATATTACATGTACAAATTGAATTCGTTTTTGTAATCTTAGTACGCATAACGGCATAAGAGCGGTAATAAACTGCCCAAAGCACCGAGTAATAATTTCTTCATTTTTATTAATATTTTACGGAGTTCCATAGTTTCATAGGTTGAGTTGACAAGGCTGACTTTATCTATTTTTCTTAGGGCTATAGCAAATGTTGAAATGTATAATTGACTGAATGTCGTACGAGAGCGATAGTAACGTAATCCAAATGTTCCTATCTTACTTGGAGTGCTGCATATCTGATGCACTTGCAGGGCATGTATCATCATACTTTTCAACATTTTTCAATTGTCGTCACGCATTTTTGGAAAACTGCTGTTGTTTGAAATTGGTTGGCTAGCTCATCTAATGGGCCATTTTCTTCTTATTTAGTTCTTTGATCTGCTTTTAATGTCGAGAGCTTCTCATGCAGGGGAAGTGCGTTCAGTCGTTCATCATGGGACTTGCCTAACTCAGACCAGCACGAACTGTGAACATTGACGTGGTATTTGAGTGATGGGAGCTGTTGCATGTTCGCTTTCCTGGTTACAAGGTCGATGTTATCTCTTACAGATTCATGTCAAAACACCGAAGATTTCGTAAACAGAATGCGACACACTTCTTATAATCACTTAGTATTTGACTGAACGGCCTTATTTTAACCGCAAAATCTATTTATATTTTTAGTGCTAAACGCATCTTGTTGATATTTCTTCTAATATGTAGCATAAAAGAAAAACCTTTTGCAGTTAGGTTTCAAAGTTGAGGCACTAGATTGTTACTTAAAGAAACCAGTACATGTACTTGCAACAAATAAAAAAAGTTATAGTTGCGCATACGCATCATTTGCCCGCTTTCACACCTTGTATTGATTTATTAAATTTTTTGTAACTTATTGAAAGTTTGTTTAATAAGTTGCACGGTTCTCAGGTAACTGTGTAGACTACTGTGCTTTTATGTTATCCATGTATGGCTGGAACGGTTTATATTTAGACGTATTAGTGTATAATTTTAGGGGGCCATTAACTGCATTATTACAGACAGGAAACAAAAATCGTTGTAATTTACCCTGTCATGGCTGATCCAACTTTAGTGGCATTTCCTCTTAGGGAACTCAAAAATAAGTGAACTATGTTTCCTTATAAAAGCAGTTATTATACAAACAATAAAAATTAGAGGCTGGTCAGAATGGTTATAGCGGTGAGAGGTCTGCAAATAGCAACTGTTTTTCCTTATGATTAATGTCATTTTAATACAAGTTGACAGTTTCAACTCTTGCATTTGTGTGTACCTTTAATATTATCTGAAATTGGGCAAAATTGTACGTATTATGTAGACTATCGTTGTTGATAAGAATCAACATTTTGCTCCATTTCTATTGTAACTAAACAATGTACATCCCGACCGACACAAACCGTTTGCGATCAAAAAAATTACAATCATAGTAATGAACAACTTTGTAATGCCAGCATTGTAATGCTGGCTATTGAATGAAAGTGCTTCCATTTTTCGTGTGCCATTAACAACATTTACAAATGAATTGTTAATTATAAACCTAAACCTACTTTTTTAAAACTATGCTTTGTGAGGGGTTGTGGTTATGTTGAAGGAATGCCGACTGGTTTACTATGTAATAATACAAATTTTACCACTGGCCGTATGTGTGTCACTGAAATCACTTCAAATCAACAAGTACTATACCTTAAACTACATTATGTGTGTAACATTTAGCGGTACGGTTGCATATATAAATTTCGAGGATAATGTAATAATAATCATTTTAAAATATGTTCGAACAACAAACTAAGGGCAAGTTAATTACATGTTTTAACAGAGGTAATGTGTCATTTTAATATGTCTTAAAAGAGGTAAAATTCTGGGTTATGAGAAATTTCAATTGTAGATGTAATTGCAATGCAGTAAACGCCATGAATAATGCTTGCCACATTTCAGCTCAGATGATGTACAAAGCCCCTAACATTTGTTTGTTGTAACACTGTAACACGTTTAGATCATTATTACTAGAGGTAATGGACTTTTTTTCAAGTGAACACCACCGAAATGCATAGTACTTAGCATTCTTTAAATTATAAATATATTTTAGGTTTACAAGTTTATTCATTTGTAGACATCTAGTCGTCTTAATTTACAATTTGTCCATTTTGTTTTGCAATATCTCTGGCTAAATGGTTAAACCTTTTCAGGCTGGTGAAGATGAGGAAACGATGATGGCTAGCAAGTGGCCACGGCCGCGAAATGTAAACGTCAGAAGGACTGCTGGTGGATTTGGGTTCACACTGCGCCACTTCATCATCTATCCTCCAGAGTCAGCTTACCAGTCCTTGGTAAATAATTTACCTGTTCAATGAATTTCTGAATTATTGATCAGGTAGTTTGTAGGTGTGCTCAATCACTCTCTGCCTAATCAGTCAATTCAACTTTCTACCAACTGAAAATAATATAGAATTGTAGAAGTTACTCTATAATTGTAATCATATTTTTGATGCAAATTCCCATATTTTAGTTTCTGCTTATTCTCAGTAGTACATGCCTCGGCCAGTGGCTGTTTCATCAGGTGTAGTGTTCTTATAGATCAGAATCATGAATAAGTTAAAAAAGAAGATTGAAGAAGAACATCGGGTGTTTCAAGACAGATTAATATGCACTGTACTACACAGACTGTGTGATACACTGTACTAATATGCATTGTAATAAAATTACCACTATCCGACATGAAAGATGAAATCTATGGTTTTTAATATAAATTTTAATACTTTGTAGAATAGTTTTCCTTGCTTGCAGTAGTAATGATGTGTGCAGATCAGATGCAAAAAATCGTTATTAGGTCCTACTATTCTTGGCTCCTTGACCAAACTGTATGCGACCCGCAGGAATTGTGGGAAAGTTTAATGTGACCCCGCTAGTCAGATAATTTGCACGCCCCTGATCTAGAGCATAATTTTTACAACATTTGTTGGAGTAGTAGAGATATCAAGTGTATTGAGAGAAAACTGTGCTATTATTCATGCTAATGAAGAGAATGACTTAAGTGACAGGAATTTTGGAGCTAAGCTAAACCACGTGTTCCAGCTCCCAGGGGTGCAGCCAGAATTTGTTATGGGGTTGCCAAAGGAACCCAAGAATAAAAAAACATTGGAGCTTGTTAGAAACTGGAGTAGATGTTGTAAAACAGTCTTAATTGTTCTTTAGTTGTTGCCAAGAAAGGGTTATTCGGTTTTGTTCATGTTTTTTAAACTAAAGATGGCAAAGTACATGAAGTTTGTGGATTAATCTCAGTCTCGTGTTGAAAGGAGGAGGGAAATTCACTGGAAATTCTGGTGAAGTGCATATGGGATGTACTGGATATTGCCAGTGCAAGAACTCTGCACTTCCTCTTTTACTGCACTGGTGAAGTGCATATGGGATGTACTGGATATTGCCAGTGCAAGAACTCTGCACTTCCTCTTTTACTGCACTTTGCACATGTGATGGTGACTGTAACAAATATTAGTATGTGTTTCTTTGAATCGTTATGGAAATACAGGAATAAGTTTGATATATTTTCTGCTCTATAATATACTACTAGACACATTTTCAGAAAAATGGAACTTATCTTGAGGCATTTTTTTCTACAAGTGAGCAGCCAATCAGTTTGATTGTGCATATTCTGGAAAAAATGTTTCCAGTATGAAAAAATTACCAGAAGAGGGTCAAAAACTGTGTATTGTGAACTTCTGAAACGCGTAAGCAGATTAGCAATATCGGCGTAATTTCATTTTGTGTGGCAACAGTGTGTGGTAAAAACTTGGAGGCCGTTTTTTGCTTTTTTGGCCCTTTTTCCACTAATTTTTTCAAGCTGGCAACAGTTTGTTGGATTCACATTAGTCAAACTGATAAGACTGGCTATATTGCCCACTTCTGGAAAAGAACGCCCTTCAGGATTGTCTTCTGGTCTATATTGCAAATATATTTCAAAAATAAGCTCTTGATGATGGCCATATTGGGTTGAAAGGTAGTTGCTACATATGCACAAAAATTTATAATACCGTCAGATTCCTTGGCTTTAAAAATGTAGATATTGATGCTTGGATATTCATAATAACCTGCCTGTCATTGTGGCACTTTTTAAATCCAAGGTAGCCACCTCACGTGAAACGATTTTAGGTGGCCATCGGACTAAAAATCTTTGTATTGTCAAATGTTAATCGAGTGCCAGGTTTCATGTTTTTAAGGGAAAAGGCTCAATTGGTCAGCTAGCTGCCCCCTTTTTTAAACATTTGTTTTATTGTAACAAATATTTTACAGGGAAAGAGAAAAGGATATAATTTGGATGATGATGCTCCAGATGGTAAGTGTTTTTTTCCTTTATTTTGTGCTTTCAGTAATTTAGTTTTTGACAGACGATTGTGCTTAAAACTTAACCAGCCTTTAAGGTGCGAAGGTTGCGTACTTTTTTTTACGAAATTGTTAATCTGGTTGCTACTGTCTAACCTATTTTTTGTCAGAAACAACCATAGTTTGGGAAAGTAAGCAGATAATTAACAATATAAAAGTGAGAACAGTAACTGTTGTAGAGCTGTTTGTTTTTTATTTCGCCTAAAAAGTGAAAATGTTTATGTAATTTAAAATATTTACATGCAAATCATTGATTGTTCATGTTTTGGGAACTGAAATATATATAAAATTGCTTTATTTCTAGGTGCTGCACGGCGGAAAAGGCATGACAGGTTAAGCGACTTGGAGCCAGTTGATACCATATTTGTGAAGCAAGTAAAGGATGGCGGTCCAGCTGATATTGCTGGCCTAAAAACTGGAGATCGCATTCTGTCTGTGAATAATGAAACGGTGACAGGCAAGACTTATTCACAAGTCATTGATTTAATACAATCTTGGTGAGTAATTGTAGTAAATTCTTTTACTAATGTCTGCATAGTTTACAATAACAGAAAAATATGGGTAAAAGACTGATATGCAATAAATAAAGTATAATGACTAAACTGTCTTGTTCCCGTTCCTGTACTATTCAGGGTCTATTTAGTAATTTTACTGTTAATCGTCTTAACACGTAGTAATTTTTGTGAGAGACTTTTGTAAAGCCTTGATTATAATACTTCGATCTCTGAGATACCAAGTAAAGTAATAAAAATTGTTTTTAAGACATGCATGCAGTGTATATAGAAAAACATAAAAAGTGTTACAAAAAATCTTTCATAACAGATTGTCCATTTACCGCTCTCTCTTGTAAGATGCTGTGTAAAGAGACCACCTCTTTTACTTAGCAGTGTTAAATGGCTGCATGTTTCTGGAATTCCAGTATTTTTTACATAATTTCCTTTTTTCTTAAAATTTCTGAAATTTAGCACGTGTTTAGAAATTTGTAAGGCAACTGTAGCTAATGTATTTACCTTGTATTTTAAATGCTTTTATAAAATATTATTCATGCATTTTTACATTAAACGAATATTGCATTTTTTGTGAAAAAAAAAAACTCGCAACATGTTTGTGGATATAGATGTACTTGTAAGTGAAAGTTGGCTTATTTTGTAGTTGTGATGCTCACTTAAGTTTTAATGATTATTTATTTTCGTCAGTAGCTGCCTAATTCTGAAGAACAATAAAAGAAAAGTACTGAAAAGTACAGATAAAAGTTATTTAGCCTATTGTAAACAAACATGGTTAGTTTTGTCAAACAATGATCTTATTCAGAATTTATAGTTTTACTGCTGGAAATAGTGCTATGTTTTTGTTTTTACAGCCAATCAGATTTAACCTTACTTGTTGTTCCCAAGGACGTAGACATTCTACAGATGGTAAGTTTAGAGACATCGGTGCTACTTTGATACTCGTTTGAACATAAATAATCAAGCTGTGAGGCTCTTGAAGCAATTGATAGCATGCATGGTGTTTAAACATTAAATATTTTAACGTAGTGAAAGAACTATTGTGTACTTGTAACTGGACTGCTAATAGTAATTAACATGAAAACATTCCTACCTTAACTTAGCATATTCCAGCTGATTAGCTTAAGCCAAACGATGTCTTTAAAGAAAATATTTATCTGTTTTTCCTCAGTCTTATATGATGAGCATTGTTATTACTACTAAACCTGTGTATGTTAATAAGCAGCAATATCATTTACATGTTGGTCATGAATTGTGCTTCAGCCAGTAATCACACTGGGGTAAATGTGAAAAAAAATCTGGCTGCAATTTTAACGAGTTGTTTGTGAAATGTATAGGCTGAAATTTTAGCTTGACAAACATAGCTTAGCGTTTCCAAATAGAATGTGGTTTCTGGCACAGTATCGGATACGAACTCAAGTTAACAGCTGTTCATTGCTAAGCTGAGCTCCATGTACCAACGGCAATAGCTCTGCATGCATCGTGCTTTCTTACATAAACTGTTTGCAATGTTTCAGCCACCTACTGTGTTCTGGGCAATTTATGTCAACAGTAGCCTGTAGCAGACTTTTTTTGTTAATAGGTTGTCTGAAATCTTCAATTGGTTTTCAAGTTTTTCAATACTCTTACTTCATCTTTCATATTTGCCAATCATACTGTACACATATTTTGTCCGTGATGCTCATATTTTACTCTACTCTATGTTTCTTTCCACCGGAAAGCTACACACATGTGTTGTCACATGCCTAGCATTCCACTTTCTGACCAGTGAATTCCATTTGAAGCCACTAACAGCATTGTTTCACCCTCCCCTACGATGTCTTTCTAGTCTTGGTAATTTTGGTGTATGTAGTTTATTTTTGGAGCACAGCCGAACATGATATGTGGGCGCAAAACTCTATGTGCCTTTATGATATCTAGAAGTGATACCATGAATTTCTAAAGATGATGGAGTTGGTTTTTTTATGTCTTAACTCGTACATGGACTTCAACACTTGTCCCATCTTCTTCACCTAAACATCTGCTCGTGTTACATCTTACTGCTACTGGCTATGCTTTTTTCGCCATCAAGGAAGTCTGCCATGCTCATATCATATCTCGACATTTTTTGGTAAATTTTTGTAATGCTGTCAGTGAACCGGGGCTTCATTATTTGCGAATGCACTGCTTTAGTGCATAGGTTGGTGGCTAGCAGTTGTGTGTATGGTGCATAATTTAGGTGCTGGTTTGCCGTGAATTAGAAGGTACAGTTTTAAAGTTTAATATCTGGTGTGCCTGAAAACTCTTTACGTGACTTAAGCTGTAAACAAGTATGCACTAAACATTCGAGCAAGGTTAGCAACTATGCTTGCACAACAAATATAACTCCGTTCTCTTTTTAACTAAATTTTATATTGATTAAGTCCGTGAGGAGTGGAAGCTTCTGAAAGAAAAAAATAACGACTTTTTGAGACCCAAAGAGAATTTTGACTTACCGTTTATGATCATGACGAGTCTAAAAGAGTACTTTTTTAAAACTTGTATTTATTTAAAACCCGCATTTTTGCAGAAGCAAGTTCACATGCGATTTCAGAAGCTTGTTTTTTATACTACAGGATTATAATTAGAAACTTTTTGGCAAAATCATTGAAAGATTGATTTTTAGTTGTTAAAAGTTTCTCAGATACTGAAAATCTGTCCAGATACAGGTAGTCATCGACTTTTGACCAATACGACTTACGTCTGTTTGACTTTACAACGAGACCACAACTGCAAAAGTAACTCATATTTCTTTCTGTTTTTTAAGCAAATTAATTTTAAATTCATCCATATGCAACACCATACCTAGTGCACTTTCATACACAACGTCTTACGTGTAGAGGCGCACCACTTAAACATGTAAGGGTCCTGCTTGCACCCAAGTTGTCTTACGACAAACTCGCCTGAACCGATTGTGGTCGTAAGTCGACAACTACCTGTAGTAGGATTATAGTGCTGAACATATCCCCGATTTCAAGTAATTGTGATTACCGATTACTTTTTGTCAGTAATTGATTGCTGAGGGTCCTTCGGGTTTGATTCATAGCGAGCATGGCTATACAAATGTGTGCTCCCAGTGTATGTTAAAACTCACTGGAAATGATACGAGCTTTATGTCTCAGAGCTTTTAGTTTTGCAATTTGTCAGTGTTGAAAATTATTTTAAACTACTGGATTATTCCGGATTTTCCTGTAGCGTCCGTAGCAATAAAGGAGCAAATGATTGAATAACAACAACACCAGCCAGAAATAGTGGCAGCGCACATGGAATAGCTGGAATGACTGGGCCACATAATTAGGCGCACCTGTTTCGTGTTGAAGTAGTGAAGTTGAACTGCTTTCCAAACTATGCAGCTCCATTATGGCAGGCGGCTGGATGGTAAAAATGTCCAAGCTTTCAAAACTTGGCTGAGATAGAGCAGATACTCAGTTGTGCCTTACTTGCTCTTATGTACAAACGCTTTCTGTGAATCTGCTAGATCGCCTATGCTGAATTATGAGTTAGTTCTGCATGTTAAATAACTTGAGTTTGTGAGCATTTTTGATGTGACAAAAAAGTTGAGTTCCGTGAAAAAGTTTCCTTATGATTATAATGGGATGTAATGCAACTGTACTGAGCAGCATATAATGTATATTTTTTGGTCTTGGACATTGAACCACGTTTGTTTTTGTATTTCACGCATTCATGCAGGTCGAACAATGCAATCAGTCAGTTGCCTAAATGTGCTGTAAACAAATAAAATGTTCAATCCGTCAGTAAAATTTATGTGACGAACTGAAAATGATTGCAATAGATACACAATGCTACATCTGCTACTAGAGAATTTATATGTTGCAAATTGCAGGAGATGCGATTTTTTGGGGTTTTAATCTTTTTGCAAACTGTAACTCCCAATTTAATATTGATTAATATGGCTGTTTTATTTGGATATATTGTGGCAATGTGTTTACTTTGTTGGTGTTTTTATTAGATTATTTTTATTTTCTTATTGTTTTGTTATTTTAGGCATATCCAAAGTCAGCCTACAATCAAGCTCAAGATGCATACGCTGGTACTTCAACAGACATTCCTAGCCCTCCAAGTCTGTGCACTCCTCGTCTGAGCAGTGGTTCACTGTTTCCTCCTTCTGTACCACGGCCATCATTGTTTCCACCAGAAGCGGCTGTACCAAGAGCAAGTGACGAGCCAGCTGCGCCCCAACCAGCAAGGTGAGTTAGTTACTAATACGTCTTTCAAGATGATTTTAACTGCATTTTTTACTGAAGATCTGCGGTTACTTTCTTACTGTGGATGTATTTTATATCAGTTTTCACGAAATTTGCCTTATTCCAGTCTACTTTTAGTTATAATTATCAGCTAATTGAACACACTTTGAAGAGTACCGTCTGTGCAGTAGTCATCTCATATCACCTGCCTAATTATACGTAAATGAAGTTTTTATATCTGTTTTCTATTTCTGTCTAACTTAAAAGAGATTAAGTTATGTGTTCAGAAAATATAAGTATCAAGTTTTTTTATACTAAATTCATTGTAAAATTGGTTTTCATGCAAACACAAAATAAGTGTGTGTTGTCCTTGCAATGATTTAAGACGTGCTTATTTTAAAATCAAAATGTTTGACTAAAAATAAAATTGTATGTGCATTAAGCACAGCTTGAAATAATCACAGTTTATTTTTCTTAAAGAAGTCCTATGTTAATCTGTTTATCAGAGCAGTCTTAACAACTCTCTACTTCTTAAAATGTAGGACATAGCTTGCTAAGTGCATGCGTGATGTCATGTTTATAGGCAACGTACTCTGATTCTCAAAGTCATGAATGACCGGTACGATTGCCCTATAAATGAGGTGTAACACGTGGTTCAGAGGTTTTATAGTGTCCGATAATTTACCATTAGAATGCTGGAGTCGGTTATGGGCAACCCGAGCCTAGGAGTCTCAATGAGCTGTTTAGTGAGAGGTAGAATGCAAAAACTAATTAGTAAGCTGTATAACAAAATTTATTAAACCGACTTTAACAAACGCTAACCAGTAGAGCACACATAGGTCAATAATAACAATCAATCACCGTACCACAAATGAGCAAACATATTTCCTAGTTCAGTAATAGAGAGGGGAGGTGGGCATAGCAGGTGCAAATGCTGATGCACTCTTGATGGCAGCAATCCAATGGTCATGACGATGGTCATTTTACGTGACCTAAGTCTTTCAATAACGTCCGACTGACTTTCAAGTTGCACGTCTCTGGCTATAGCTGCAAAGTATGCGTCATGTACTACATACCTGTACGGATTTCACACATTTGAACGAAGCCACTTGTATATCAGGTATTCAAGAACACAACCACAAGACCAGGGGTGGTCATAAGGCACTACTATACTATTTAGGCTAATAATACAATAATGTGACTATTGAAATGCAAATAGATTGCAATAGCAAGTACTACAGCTAATACTGCAAACAACTTGATTGTGAAATAAAAAGATGACAAACAAGTAACCAAAAAATATCGTAAATAATATATGGTTTGTCACAGCATTGCAAAACTAAGCCTGTTCTATGTGACTTGTCGTAAACTTATATTGAATTATGGGCCACTACTTCGTAAGTAGAAAATTTATTTACAGTTTTTGCTTACTTTTAGTTTTCTATGTTTTTCTTCGTTTTTAGAAACTTAGCTACACCTGTTGTTATACCCATTGTTAGCTTTGTTAGAATTTTTTATATCAGATGTCTGATATTGTAGATATTGATATGTTCTAGGTATAGGACAGAAGTCAGCTTACCAGTGCCTACTCCTTCAGCAAACCACAAGGAGTCCGTTTCATTGTCACCACCAAAAACGCGGCATAAAGTACGCCCCGCCCTCTATTCAATTAGCCCAGCTCCTTACGCACATCAAGCCAGCAAAATTCGTCAAAGCAGTTTTTTTTATACAAAAGATGGACGACGTTATCCGCCAACAGATGACGATGATGATCGAGGAAGTAGTTCCGGAATGTCTGGTAAATACCTGGAAATCATGATATGATATATCAAAATAAATATTTGGGATGACTACAGCAAACAACTGCGATCTGGTGTTCATAATTAAAGGCATCTCGATTTTTAATCAAATATATTTTATAATTAATAAATATTTTAGGCTCATATTTTTAAACAGTATTTTTCATTAAAATTTTTCACTTCTTGAACCAAAATTTTCTTTGCTCATAGAACTTCCCACCAAACAGATTCGAGCTGAGCAAAAATTTTGCTATATTTTACTAGCTCATTATGTGCACTTTATATATGTGGAACTACACATATACCTTACTATTGTTAATTACTGCTGACTAATTTAACGTTGTGAGTTAAGCTTAGACATACATATTGCAAGTAGTCAGTTCACTTAAAGGAAAACCGGATGATTGTGTAAGCATTAGTTCAGAATAAAGAATGCTCCAAAATATTGAAAGCTACAATAGCTTTTTTAAATCAAAGCTTAGGTTAAATAATAATTACCTCGGATGCTCAAATTTCGTTAAACTTTCAAAGCTATGCGTGCCTCAGTGAATCTAGTAAGATTGGTAATGACGCCTTTTTGTTACGTTCGCGTGGCCGATAAATAGAAGGCGGTACCGTGATAACCATGATCATGAACTGCAGTGTTAGTTTCTGATGTCATATGATGTAGAACCAGTAACACTTACGCAAACGTGCTTGACGCGCAGGGAGATGCCTGCCATAGCTAATTATTCAAATATTATAAGCAATTGCTAACTTTCACATACAAGAAAATGTATATTTTGGACAGTAAATTAAAATGAGACTGAGTCTAAACAATCATCCGGTCTTCCTTTAGTGGTTTGCATTCTTGTGCTACGCTCAGTTTGACTTTTAAGTGTTTTAGAAACTTTGTGACATAGTTCCCATATTCCACATTTGTTATTCTTACACTAATCTGCTCCAATATTGTACTTTACTTTTAATGCCACATCTTACAAAACGAAGTTATGATGTCTAATAGGTCTACTCTCTATTAATTGATTGATTTGATTGATTCAATGTAAACAGGTGGTCCACATATTGTTACTTAGGACCCTCCCATCTTATCATGATTAAATAAACATAAAAGAGGTGTGTTTGACAGGGAATTACTCTTCGTAATGCCAATAGTGAGTTCTTCTGCCAGTAATTCTTGAATGTTTGGCTAAAAGGCTATCCCCATAATTTTTTAGTCATCTTTTCACCTCATATGATATGTGTAAGTGACAGTAGCTCAATTCTAATGCCCAAGCTGCAGGTTCTTTAAAAATTAATGTGACAGTCTATAGATCATATGTTTTTAAAGTTTCCTTGATGCTTAATACTGCATTGTTGCTATGTATGCGTTATAATCATGTGTGATCAACTTTGCATATCAACTTTTTGTTGTTATAGGATATTCTGATAACCCCTTATTAAGGAGCCAGTCAAGCCATGCTCCACCAACCCTGGGATTTTCTACATCTACAACACAGCCATTAGATAGACTTGCTTTGTCCACTTCTAACCTTGTGCCATCTCCAGCGAGACCGGAAAGTGAATATTATCCTGTACCACCTATGAATATGTTCAAACCTGTGGATCCTCCCAAACAGTCATCATTCTGTCCTGTTAAGGATCAGTCTGATATTGCCATTTCGACGGCGAAAAAAGACACTGTTAGTAAACCAGTATCCGGCAATGTACTAATTGCCGATAAGCAACCTAGTCATGTTGGAACTCCTCCTAAGAGAGCGGCAATGGGTAATGAAGGTATACGTCGTTCACAAGAGCGCTTAAAACAACTGAGTGAATCGACAGAAGGGATAGATAATGTGAAAATTAAAGTCCCCTCTGCAAGAGATGTTGCTGGAGCTTACTTAAAACAAGCAGTGGAAAACATTTATGGTAGAAACTCTGCTGAAGCTCATAGAGCTCAGGATGCTCTTCATTTAGCAACGAGTAATGATCCAGAGTTGCAAAGGCGGCATCAGCAGAGGTATGGTCGATCAGCCACTGCCCCTTTATTTGGTAGCTCAAAGGTAGCGGAGAAACCTAAGCCCAGAACTGTTAGTGTACCCGTTGCGCCCATGACCACTGCTCGGAAACCTCAGGAGCTATATCAGTCAGAGAATGTGCAAACAACTCTACCAGTTTCTCTATCTAATTACCCTGCTCCATTCCTGTCGAAAGAGTTCATGACATCAGGGGAGCCACTGCACGACTCACCTAGTGTTACATCCATAGTGTCAGACCCTTCAATTTCTCGGACTACTGGACTTGGTACCAAAAAGCTGGCCACAAACAGTGCAAGTTTAGACAGTATTCATTCTTCATCCGGATTGAAACCCTTACCATCTTATGAAGAACTTATAAATACTGAACAGTTAAGTCGTAATCAACTATGCATGAGTAATTTCGATGATACAAAGTATAAATCTGATACCTATTTATCTGTGCCAACAGACAATAAACGGTCAAGTTATACAGCAAGTTTGAGTAAAATACATGAAAACATAGTTGCTCAAAGTCAAGAAACGAAGTCGTCTCGAACTATTTGTGCACCTTGGGTGCAGAATGGTGTGCAGAGTGGGCGGTCTGCTATACAAGCGGCAAAACGGGCTTTTTTGCTTAATGCCGGATTGTTAAATGCTGAGAACTTACAAGAAAAAGATGTAACTTTGCAGGCAGGAATGGTTCCAAAAAGTGGAACGGGTGTTTTACAATTATCCCGTTCTCCGTCAATTGCTCGACGACAGTTTCTTGGTTTGCCAGTAACAGATGAAGATTTAAAAAATAGTGGTCGCATTCCGTCCTCTGTGAATGTAACAAAACATTCAACTCAGCCATTTGATAAAAGAAAATCTGTGGAAGCGCCAAGTGCATTAATGACAACGTCCGAGTATAAATCTAAAGACAGAGTAAAACCACCACTTAAAAAACAGTTAACAACTCCAGAGTTTCGTGCACCAATTAGCAGATCTGCCTTTCAATTAGATGTTGCACCCTTGCCTACTGATGAAGAAAGAATTGCAGCATTGAAACTTGTACAGCAGAGACATCATTTGTTTGAGGTATGTATTATATTTACTTTGTCTGTTTTGTGGTTATTTGCCCATATATTATTTGTTAATTCATAGGGCCATAATTCTTTTGTTTAAGTTCTTTCACATGTAAAGATTTTCATGGTTGGCCTTTGAACTTTTATTAGGTCATTTTTGCGGTGGTGTGTTTGTGACTTTGACTGTTGGTAACTTTGTTTCCATCTCAAAGTTTTTTCTTATTTGACAAAGTTTTGTATATTTCTGTTTTCATACTAAAAAGCCTACAAATGCACCTAGAAATGTTATTCTGTTATTTGAATGACGTACAAATCTTAAAAAAGTTTTTGAGGCTCCGTACATTGCCTCTCTTGCATTTTACAGTAGGCGCCGCTTAATAGACTCACATTTAATAGATGCAATTGCTTAATTGACTCAAAAACGCATGGTACGGGTCGCTTCTATTCAAATGTACAGGAAACTGTCGGTAATTGACTCAAATAACTCAACATAAGTGACTCAATATTTTTCCTTCACATACTTAAAATAAGACATTTGTATGTGCCCAAACAGCCTTTTCTACTTTTATGCCATCTTTATTTCCCTTTTGTGCACTATAATATATGTAGAAACAATCGTGTTAAGTACCGTTTTGTTTGTAAGCAGGTACGTTTATCAAGCTCTAATACACTAGCATAGCGGTTTTGCATTGAAAGTTACCCAAGAATTTCTGAAAGCTAAACATTTAATCACTTGTCTGAAGGTTTCCTTTTGAAGCTCTTGTTTCAAGCTTTCATGCTTAAATCAGTTAACAGTGAAAGATGCAGGTACAGTAATCAGCCGATAGTCCTTGTGACTTACAAGAGTAAAGCAATAAGCATCAAAGCAATTAAGAGAATAGAATTAAGAAGTTTGAAAAGTGGAGCATAAACGTAAAGATCTAACAGTTAAGGGTAAACTGAAAATTTTAGAGCAGTACGATTAACTTCCAAAGATGGGATAGAGGTATGCAGCAGCGCAGTTGAAAATTTCCCAAGGTACTCCCAGCGGAATGTTGAAAAAACGATCTGAAATCGAGCAATCAGCAAATCAAAGTGAGAAAGTAGCATCTAAGAGGTAGCGCACAGGAAACCTGTGAAGGGCACCACCAACTGCAAGCACGACAAGCGCTAGATGTTTTATGTGAATACGTGCATCACATAGCAACAAATTTTCAATGTTTTTATAATTATGAGAACTTTGTGAGCCAACTTCTTCGCGAGAAAATGAAGCAGCTAACGTTGAAGGAATTTTGTAACTCTTGCAAATAAACAGACTTGTGTAATTTAGAAAAGTATACTTTTTAATTTTTTGCTAATTCACTTATATAAATTAATGTTTTAATATATTTTTTTAAATGTTTTACTGCACAAAGGAATTTTAGCATTACTTCGTTTCTAAAATTCATTAAAAACCTGTGCAGTGCATACTAAGCTGATGACTCAGGTTTCTATACCAATAATACTACACCCATCGGTTAATAGGTTCATTCGGTTAATTGGGTCAAAAAACTTGGGTCCCAATGCGAGTCTATTAAGCGGCGTCTATTGTATTTCGATTTGTTTGTATCTATGAAGGTTTTTATTATATTTACCTTAACTAGAGCTTCACAATCCTTTTGCTATTATTAGTAATTATCTTGTTATTTGTGACTACTTACCTAGTGTCTGACCTTGTCAAGATTTGTTGTTACACACAACTGACATCCCATCATCAGCATCAGATAATCAATTTACGTAGGTAACCTAAATATTTAAAGAGACGACACTGTGCAAAAGTGGTGTTGTGCTGTTAGATGACCTTGAGTGATGGTTCTATGCCCAGAGTGTTTTCCCATTAAGTAGTGGGTTTGAATAACCGTCGATTACATAAACTTAGGAGATCAGCCTTGTACGATTGGTTGTACTGGAGCGGTTGGGATTAGATTGGGTCCCATCTAGGAATCAGGCTCATACAGTATGTGTGATTTGATGTGATGGGCAGAAGTGTGGGCATTCACCTGAGATGTAATTTTGGAAAACTAAGTTCAAACCTTGGAAAATCGCTTGTTATATTTAAAGTGACTCAGAAAGACAATCATTCAGAAAATGTTTATCCGGCAGAGTTATGATGTCTTTGATGTCACTGTGATGTTTTATAAATATCGACCGTTTAGTAAGTAATTTGTACAGACAAAAACCACAAACTAAAGCTAATTTGTAAAGTTTCCGTCTGCGTCTTGCAGGGTTTTCTTTTTCAAAGGCTATCTTCAGTACTTATTAGATAATAAATTACCCTGTTTGATCAGTGAGGTTATTAAGCAATATGCAGACAATTTATAAGCTGGATTTTCTACAAAATCTGTTTTATGAAATGTTCCTAATTAGTATTCTGCCCTTATAAGAAGTTTCGTGTATGAATTCACTTTATTAGTTCGATGACAGTTGTGTGTCCATTTTTCTATCCTTAGGCATTTTGTCGTAATAGTTAGGGTATCCATGACAAAAAAGCCACCCTTCTGTAACAATATGTTTAATTATAGTAGGGTTGTTTTCAAACATTGACATTTGAAATGCCCCAGAATATTGAAGCATAAAACTGTGTGACTGGTGTAGCTGCTTTAAGGGGTTTAGGTAGACTGCAATCTTTTACGCGGAAACCTTGGGGAAAGTTTAGTTGATAGTGCTTTTTTTGATGTCAAGCTGTGCTTTTGGCATCAAGTAAATGTATTTTCAAGTACTATGTTTATTTACTCTTGGCAAGTGTTTGAAGCATTGAGTTTTTTGAGAAGTTACACAAAAGTGATGTAGGCAGTTCACACCTAGGTGGATGCAATGGTGGTGATATGATGTGGCTAATATTTTGTTTGCTTATCTACTATATTCTACAGTAGTGATCTTGAAAACTTCTCTTTGTTAACAACTCTTTTGATAGCAGTACCACCATTCATGTTCCATTGCCTTTATAAATGCTTTAATTTAGCATGGAGATCTTGATGTTGGCAGCCCAGAGAAAGTTGCCAAGCATAAAGAAGATGCAGAGAAAGCAGCAGCCCTGAGTATGCACAATGTGGCATACAGAGCTGCCAAGTTTGGTTTGCAATTAGATGGTACGTATATGACTGTTTGTTTATGCCATTTACATGTAAATATGATGAGCATAATAGTTTAACTTAATGCTTCGCGTGGCTTTGCATTTATTGCATGAGAAGAATTGTGTTTTAAGTGGTGGAAAGACATTCTGTTAGTTGATTGTTAGCTTTACAGGTGGCATACAGAGTTATGTGTGTAGTAAGCGCAAGAAAGCGTTCTGAAAATAACTCCGTAGACATTTCCACTTGTACTAGCATATAAAATTACTGATTTCATGTTGTGTTGTTTGTTGGAATCAACCGAATTTTTTTAAAATAACTTCCACGTCGCTAATTCAAGTTAAGGCATGGTTATGGACTAAGAGAAAACATTGATCAACAAATCACAATCCAGAGTTTTTAATCCGTAGCCATTGTTAAGTGTTATGGTTGGATAAAGTTAAAATTGCTTTTAAACCATGGGATCAACTTGGACGTTAGTGTTTAAAATATAATATCAGTGTTCCTGTGTGACACACACCATTGTTGAAATAAAGAATACTTGGCCATTCTATTTTGATTAAAGGATGTAAGTAACTATTTACAAAGAGGCAGTTATTTTCATGGCTTTGTTTCAACTTCAGATCTAGCAAAATTAGAACAAACAAAAGAGTTGAGAAAGCTTCAGCAAATACAGGCTGCAAAGAACCGCCGATCGTCGCTTGAGGTGCCCCATCGCACCACCGTTCTCCCCCACGGTAAGCGACCTTCTGATCAACCATCCATGATAACGTTACCACAAGAACTTGTAGATCATTTGGAAGCTGGGAGGGAGGAAAAACGTACTCGTGCTGCTGTACGACAGAATTCTTATTTGTCCGCAGTTGATACATCCCCGTATTGTAGTAAGTTGACTGATCAATCGAATCAAGAAAAAAGATGCAAACTTTGCAGCACAGGTGCCTAACTAAAACATAAGCCTTTCTCACATTTTTGGATATTCAGTTTTAGATTTTTCTGGGGCTAATTAAGTCGAACATAACAACCTTGTACACCAACAAAAATTTCACTGAAAAGATTAACTTCATATTTATAATTTATCGCATGTGATAATTGGCTGGCTCATTTTTTTCATGTTTTTATTTATTTAATAAACATTTTAACTAACTGTATGCTGCAGCTATATTAATTTGCATTATCCCGAGCACCCAAACTGCAGCGATTGACAGCCAGGTGCAGAGGATGAAATTCTAAAACGAGGGCAACTAACTGTGATGACTGATGTACCTAATGAATTATACTCGTTAGTTGTAGCATGAAACCACTTCAAACCAATACCTGTGAATCAGCGTTTGATTGTCTTTTTTCACTAGTTTATAAAAATTCTTATTAATTCTTACATGTATTTAAAGGAAAGGACAAGTCACTCAGCATGTTGGGTTTATTTTTGCAAAATTAGCTATCTTATTTTTTGGTAAAAACTTGTACTTTTGGTGAAGATTGACAGTGCGCTACTTCTCTTCAAGACGAATGACGTCATTGGAAGAAGAATGGGCATTGAAAATGCGAGTACCCAAGCATGAACTGATCGCGATTTTAAAATCATTTTACTAGTTACACGAGGCGCTTATTGCAGTTTTATTACTAAATCATTCTAACTTTTTTTGGGAACATGGAAATAAGCCTAACCTCCTAGAAGGCCTGGCCTTTTCTTTGATAATAAATAATGATAAATATTTGTATTTATTTTATTATTATATAATATCTTTGAATGTTGAATAATTTGAGGTTTATTAGCAATACATGTTCTTTTGTTGCATGTGTTAAAAATTCAATTGTGTTTGTGTTTTGATTCCACATTTTAATTCCAATTTGTTGGCATGTAAGCACTAACAACTAAAACCATCGTTATGCATGATTTATTCACAGACAAGCTTGCACTAAAATTGCCCAACACCAATATCATTGATGAATATACCAGTGGTTCTGAAAATGATGTTGATGATGACTACGATGGGCATGGATTGTTGTATGAGTGTGCAATGAGTGAGGGCAGTGATCATAGCTGCTCAAGTTGTGAGGATATGGGTCTCCGTGCATGGGAGCTCAACGTGAGCTCATTGGGAGCCCTCATTCGGCAGTTTGACGATTTACTTGGATTAGCAGGTTTGCATGTTTAACAGTTATAGACAAACAATTTTTGTCTAACACCGAGTTGCAGTTTTATGATGTTAACACTGATTTGCAGTTTTATGATGTTTACATGTATGTAAATGCATTAGTAATTTATGAGGTGTTTTTATTAATACTTCATTGTTTGTTTAATTCATCATCATGCTAGACTGTAATTCATCATTTATTTGAACATCACATTAACTTTCTTCATTTTTGGTAAAGTCAGCCTGCTTTGTTCACTAACCCCTGGTATGCCATTGCCATATTATTTAACTCTGCAAATACTAATTCTTAGTGGAAGCTGCCATTACTCGTTTCTTCATTAGTGACTTTTTTTTTATTTTAGTTTCGGCTTCTGCTGATTCTACCAGCTCGATTTCGACGACAGAAACAACCACAAGTACTCTTGGTGGTGTAACACTAAGACAAAAGATACCCCAGGAAGGTTTGTGAAATTACGCAAAGTCATCTAGCACTCAAAATTAGAAAGTGCAGAAGAAAGCATAGTTGTCAAATGAGCAAACTTTTGTGTTTTAGAGATCCTGGTTAGCTTAGGGCACTAACAAGAAATGGGTTCATGACTGTAAATTTGAGCTCAGAATTTTTACTAGAAATGCTTTGGTCCTGTTGTACACATTAAGAACTAATGACTTATAAAATACAAAAGTAAGCCTATCTTTAGGTACCTTAAGTTAATCAAGTAATAGTAAAACAAATTGCCTTTAGTAATATTATAATATTTAGTATTATTATTATATTTAGTAAGATATTATACAAGTACAGTACCGTGTAGAAATTTCTTTGAGTTTCTTTTTCATTTTTTGATGGACAAATGTTTTTCTAATGCTGAAAATTGTACTAGACTCATTAAATATTTTCTAGGTTATTCACCCATTTTAAAGCAAGCTATTCTTGGTTTCAACAAAAATTGCTAGCAAAATGTTGATAATTAATTTTGGCATTAGCCAACACTAAGTTCATTGGACTAATTTCTATGTAATTTGTGACTTAGCATTTCTAGCAGCAATTTTTCTGTTCAAAGTTTTATAATGGGATTCCCTGCAATTAATTTCTGATTTCAGATGAAGATGCAAAAGCTATGCGGCGTAGCTCCTACATCATGGCAACCCACAGCGCTGAAGATCTCCGGGCAAAGGTGCCATCACCAAAAAATGCTAGCATACGTAAGCTGAAAGCTTTTTTTGGTGACAAAGGGTCACCACCTCATGATGCTACAGGTCGACCAGTGTTGCGCGACAGTGAGGACTTACCAAGTCCGATGTTTGATGTTATTAAAGAAGGCTATTTACATTTGAAAAAGCATATTGCTGCCGATGGAAAGGTACTTAATTAATGCATAACCTAATTGTGACATCTATATGCCATTCAGGAAATAGTGTTGTGTTATAACTTGAGCAATCAGCAAGAAATAGACACTTGTTTCAAAAATATGTACTAAAATGGTCATCGGTTTGTGAATGTCCAAACAAAGAAATGGATAAGATAGTTTTTCTCTTTCTTCCTTTTGCCCAACAGTTGACAATGGTAGAACTTTTATTTGAGCATCTATTTGTTTGTGAATTTTATTAATTGTTCTAGTTCTCGTAATTAAGAATTCCTGCTGTGTTACAAATAAGATATTATCTTTTCTTACATTTGCATTTTCTAGATATTATCTATACATTACTTTGTAAACCTTTAAAGATCTACGTACAGTAATATTTTTGAAATTACTATGTTATTTTATAGCTCATAGGTTTTAAACGGATGTTGCTAAACTAGTGGCGCAACATTGTATTCTAGCGGTGTATGAAGATCTTTCAGACAACTTAAGCATTTTTTTGGTGTGAAGTTGAGGTTTTTCCTATAATTTGAAGTACTAGCTTTGATTACGGTATAATAAGATATGATATAACATGTTACGATGCTTAGCTTAGTAGAATTGGTAGTCAAATGATGATGAACGAGGCTGATAACGATGGAGCGGTGATAATGACGTCAATAGGACAATAATTATAATGTAAAAATATAAAATTCTGATAAAGTGTTTTTTTAAATGTCTAGAGGGCAAGTGATCGATCATGGAAACCGTACTATGTGGTTCTTCGTGGACACGTGATATACATGTACAAAGATAAGCGCGAATCTGCCCTTCCCCCTTTGTCTTATGATGAGCCGCCTATCAGCATCAAGTCTTCTATTGTCGATATCGCCCATGACTACACAAAGAGGAAAAATGTCTTTCGGTTGTGTACATATAACGGGTCGGAGTACCTTTTCCAAGCACGGGATGTACCATCAATGATGATTTGGATAAACGCCATCCAGTCCAATAACAACCCTGATAAAGACGTGAGTGTACTTTGGCATGTTGCTACTATAGCAAATTTCAAGTGACGGCAATACTGTCGGCAAGGGAAACTTACGTTAAAAAATGTGCTTTGCTTATTCATTAGCCTGCATTACATTTTCATCAAGTCACTAGTCACACATCATAACCACAAGGTTTTTCCAGTAATATGAGGTCTTTTTACAACTTTTTGTTTACATTTAAGTTGCCATCCTAAGTGTCTTGCTTAATTATTACACAGTTGCATTTACCTTCTTTGTAGGAAAAGGGAGTCGATACAGCCCAGTTAATTATAAGAAAAAGTAGTTTGTATGATTTCATGAGTCGATCGCCTCAACCGGGCCAGAAGACTCGGCGCACGCCGTGGCGACAAATAAATATTGGAGGCCATATAGTAAGTGTCAAAGACAAACCTAGGAAAGGATCTAGTTCAACGGAACGGGGTGAGTAATGAGTTTAAAGTTGATATTTTAGTTAAGTAATGTCAACTTAGCTTTTTTGAAATTTTGGAGTTTTAAATGTGTATTTTAGAAGAGTACTAACTAGTTCTAGTTTGGTTTGATTTATTCATTATCGTTTATATATTTATTACGTTTTGACATATTTACTTATTATTTTAAATTTCACAAGTGCATACCATTTATCCAAATTATGCTGTATACAAATTATGTTTTACCCAGCAATAGTAAAATTTATTCTGATTTCACTCTCTCAGTTGTAATCTGAGTTTAGGCTTATGATACAAAGAGATACAGTAAGTTCCCTTTATTAGACTCATGGTTAACGGGGTCAGTCACTTAACTCAGAAACATAGATCTGGTATGCTCTGCTCCCATTCATATGTATATAAAACAGGTGTTGACTCGACTCCACTTAGTTGATTTAATATTTTTGCTTCACTTGCTTAAGATAAAATGCTTTTGCGTGACAGAAGAGCTTTTACCTTTTTATGTCATCTTTGCTTCACTTTTTTGCCCTGTAATGCATATAGGAATAATCATATTAAGTACCGTTTTGTTCAATTCAATACTGTATTCTTTTTTATTAATTTACTTATCTAAATTAACATTCTTAAATAATTCCACGTAGGAATTTAGGCACGAACTAGTTTCTAAAATTCATTTAAAGCCTTTGCATACTAACTTGAATATTATGAGTCATACTTCTCTACTAGTAATAATACACCCATCAATTTTGGTCAAAACACTCATCCTAAAGTGAGTCTTTTGCGCTACAAATTAAGTGGTTGTTACTGTACTTTTGAAATGTTTCGTTTTTTTTAATAAATAAGTACTTTAACTAAGATTAATCAACTAGACAATATACCTAAAAATAAAAAAGTAATGTTTTACTCCTGTTATTCTTAGCTCTATTCCAAATTTGTAATTAGAGGTGGTATATTGCAATTTTTCAGATATTTCACCAAAACTTCCTAAACCAGCAAAAAGCTGGAGCAGAAAAATGGTGAAGGGTTTAAAAAAGTGGGGCCACCACGGACCTCCACGCTCACCAACACAGACTGAGATAACAGGTGGCACTATCGGTGTGCCACTTGAATGCTGCCCTCCATCAGCTCACAATGAGGTAATATGGCTTAAAATTAATTAAACCCTGGCAATAAGGACTGATTTTTCAAGAGAACATACAGGTTTCTGAATTCAGCATCTTGTGGCTAATATTCTTTGAGTTTCTTCAAAAATTTTCTGAAATATTTTGATTCAGTTTCATAAATATGAGTTGGAAATTTCACGTACTTTAATTTTTCTGCAGTTTTTGCCTCTGTTGGTCGATGTTTGCACATCAATTGTAAACACTCTCGGTATGGATGTAGTTGGTGTTTATCGAATTCCGGGCAATACCGCTGCTGTCACGTACTTAACAGAAGAAGTGAACAGAGATATCGAATGTATCAACCTCAGTGACCAGCGATGGAAGGAAATTAATGTCATTACCAGTTTATTAAAGTCTTTCTTTAGGTAGGGAAAATGTCGAAATTTTTCGTTAGCATTATCTATTTTTCATGTGATTTTGGAAAATCATTAAGCACATTTCTTAAGTTTTTTCTCATTTTTAGGACCCCTGACTTTCTAAGTCTGGGGATCTTATAGAGTCGTGCAGCATCCCTTATCTATTGTTCGCCATCCATCATCCATTCGCAATTTGAGTTTAAAATCCGTCATTCATATATATATATATATATAATATGAATGAATGACGGATTTTAAACGACCGATATACGACCTGTGACCGATATATATATATATATATATATATATATATATAAAAAAACCATCCTTTCCCAAGAATGTGCAGATAGATTATTTTAGCAATTGTAACTGTGTAGTGTATGAAGGCAGGTTTTGTCCTGTAAAAAGGTCTAGTGTAGATGTTAGATGATAAAGTCTTAGTGTTAGATGATAAAGTCTAGTGTTAGATGATAAATGACAATTTTTAGGTAATAGCTTACAATGACTCTTCCTCGCCCTTAGATCCAGGATGGTGGGTATGGTGGGAAAGTTTGAGTCAGCTCAATGTGTGGAATTAGAATGGTCTATCAGCTACTGACAATCTAGCATTGACAAAAAGATTTTGACCTCTTCGCTTGTTGGGGGGAAAAGCAAATCAAAGATTCTACCAGTAGCAACTATAGAGTTGTAAAGGCAGGTTTTGTCTTGCAAAACTTCGATTGTAGGAGCAAGATAATAGTTGAGAACTTTCGGGCGAAGATGTTTAGTGACTTTGGGACAAAGGTAATATATGTCGGCTGTGACCAAAAATGCCAGCTGGACAGAACTTGCTGTATGAAATTTGGTCATGAAAACTGTTTGATCTTGTTTGACCAGGCGGCACTACTGGGAATTTAGTGCTCCTTGTAGACCTTTATTGCCTATGAGATTTGTGAAACAAATTTGACCAAAAAGAAATACCTAGTAGCATATTTCAAGATCCTAAAGATGTCAGACATGAAAGTCAGGGTACCTACAGCATCATTGGTTGGTCTAGTTGTAATAATTTTACTAAAAAATACTTTGTCAAAAAAGATTTTTTTGCCTTTATAATATTTTATTTTACCTAGGAAATTGCCCGAGTCTTTGGTTACTAATGAATTGTATGGTTCTTTCATACAAGTAAACAAAACAGTTCACGACCCGTCAAATCGACTAGTGCAGTTGAAAAAACTGGTAAGTTTTTGCATGGTTGTTACAGTAGGGGACATTATGAAAAGTAAGGCATTTTATGAAATGCATCCATTTTAGTGCAGTTTGTTACCAGTGGCAAAGATTAGTTCTTTGTTGTGTGCGTGTGTGTGTGTTATATTGTTTGTCCATAATGACACTTACATTTTGCTAAAGTAAAGAAACTTGTTACTGTTGTAATTACACCTTACTGTTTTAGTGTATGTTGCAAGATTTATGACATTTCCGTTGTGCTTTTTGTTTGCAATGCTGGACTTTCAGACATTTGCTCTTTAAATTCATGTATTTCTTCGATCGTCAACATTCATTTTCACAGTATTATCATGTCATCATTATCTAAACAGAAATGATTTAGTATCTTTAGAGATGAGCTTAGTGTGAATATCAGTAATGATCTTGAACAGCCTGCATCTGTCTTAACTTAAAAATGCCATAGCATGTGTACTGGAATATGTGCTGGTATTATCTTTAAATGGATTCAGAAAATGCAAGCCCTTAAAACTTTGATTTTGTGAGTTAAAGCAATTATTAGCTATATGATACTTACACAGATGGTTTAATAAGTGCTGTCATGTAGACTACTATAACCTACTATAAAAAATTCATTTTTTTGGTTTCAGTGCCAGTAATGTGTAACGTGTCACATAAACGTATAAATCTAGAATGTATATTATAGAATATAGAAAGCAGTTCTAGTGTAGTGCAATGCTAAAAACTTAGGTCATTTAAGTTTTACAGTAACTGTGGTGCTATATTTTTAAACGTAAAGTATTTTGATACTTTTGATCGTTTTTAACTTTTTATGCTTCATACTATTCTACATCAACATTCAAAATAATTTTGTAGATTGAATTGTCTGCCTCACAGTGCAGACTGAGTATTGTAGTTTTTATTTTGCAGATTCAGGCATTACCAGATCATAACTATTACACCCTCAAACATATGATCAATCATCTCAAATTAGTTTCTGAGAACCAAGTTAAAAATAAGGTAAGCTAACCCGTTATGGCTTGTAATTATTTTATTTGTTAAAACATTATCATCAGTCTGTGATTTACTTATTTTTGACTTAACTTGCTCTACTATTCCAGATGGATGTGCGTAACATCGCTATAGTTTTCGGCCCAACCTTGCTTCGGCAGCCAGCAGAGAACTTAACTGCACTTGTTTCAGAGATGGGTGACCAATGCCGAATTGTGGAAACTATGATAAATCAAGTATGTTTGTTCATTTAAAAAATCTAAATACCATAGTAAGTACTGAGGAGTTTTTAATTTTCACAGGCAGCTTTTCAACTTCTGTTTTTCTCATAAATGATAAAAGAAATATAATATCTGATGCTTTTAAAATTGTTTAGAAATCTGCATGATTTTGGTTTTATATCTGTTGTAAACAGAATTTTTGGACATGTTTTTTTCATATTTGGTATTTATAATATTTACTCTATAATTATGTAGGGTGAATGGCTTTTCTGTGATGATGATGAGGATATCGCCAACGAAAATGTTCCTCCAGCTGCTGCCTCACCAGAAGAGGATTTATCCCCTACCCAACCATATAGTCAGGAGTCAAACATCAATTTGTTACTAAAGAATGTGTCGAAGACTGAACAAGCAATGCAATCAACAGGTGAGCTTACTGCAATTTCTGACAACTGTTTGTGGATATTTGTAATTTGTAATGGTTTTTGTAATGCAGCTACATTGTCGTCATCAAATGTGTTTGCCATGTTATTTGTTGTGATGTAAAGGAGTTAAGCTTCTAGACACGCAATCTAGTCACATCGTATTGATGTTATCTGTGCTTTCTCTCAAGTTGTGATTTAAGCGGTTTTCTTATCCAAGTATTTATTTGCTTTTACTGTATACACTGTGCACAAATACAGTAACCGCACAGTTGATTGACCAGCTCAAAATTGTGTTTGGCATCTTGATGCTGTAGGCCTAGCTTTTTTGAAATTTTTATATTTATTTGAAATTCCTAAATATTTCTTGCAAGCTCTCAACTTTTTATTTTACCAGCACAATAGAGCATTGATAGAATAGACATGTCATATGCTCTGAGAATTTAAAATTCCTTCTAGTTCTTCATTTATTTTGTCTATTTTTTAATTTTCTTTCTAGGTGGCAGCACATGCTATTTTGCAGACACAGCTTTGTGACAAAGGTAGCAAGAGATATTTTTGCAACAAAAATGCATTATCATTGTGTCTTGTCCACTTACATTAATCATGCAGCGTTAGCTTTACCTTGTCACATAGCAGAGTCTAGATATAAATAGTTGGCGTGTCGGTTTTTGAGTGAAGTTAACTTTGTTTCTCGCAACTAAATATCAGTGCAAGTTTGCCGTTTTCGTATTAACTAATTCGTTTCGTGTCGTTCCACAAAGCTTCTACTGCATTAGTATTATACTAATTTCTCAGTGAATTTGCGGAGCTATATTTACACCAATTGAAATATTGCTGACCCCTTGTGAATTAATATATGCGAAGAACAAGAGCATAAGGTGTCTGCTTAATAATCTGAATGTACTTTAAACATAGATTGGCTGCTTTTGCTGTTGAGATTATCTGTGTCTCATCAGCAGTCACTGAACAGTGCTTAATCTGCATGTATTTCTTGTATTACACAAACATGCTCATGTTTGGGAAATGGATTAAATGTATTACTGGTTTAAATTGTTTGTGTCGTCCTTTTTTGCAGATTTTCGTATAGATTACCAGCAGGCAGCTACATATGATGCTGCTTATTTTTAGTAAAAACAAATGAGGTGAGAGGGTCAGTGCCTTGCCACTCAAAAATTATTTCTAAAAATTATATTCTAACCTGACACCTGTTGTGTTCTAAAAATAATCATGAATTAATAATAGCTAATTTATATTGTTTTTATTTAGCATCGATAGTGTAGCATATAGGTTTAACAAGAGCTTTACACGGTTTGAGTTTACTTTTTGCAGTTAATGTGTTTCTAATGATATCCGAAACTTTTTCACCTACATAAAATAATTTCATAATCTATATTTAAGTGCTCCTTATTCCAGACAAACTCTGATTATATTTACTGCTTCTGTTTGGTTTTGGAGTGACAGTTACAGTAAAAATGGTCTCAGTCCAAATGCCATGGTGAATATAGCATATTTTTCTTCAAGCAGTGTGAGGTTTAGACCATCGTGTTTCGTGCATTTTTGATTGTGAAGTTTATTATTAGTTTGACTGAGTTCTTTGTTTGTTGATCCATCATACTAACAGTTTTATTTGTATAGCAGTGAGCAATAATATTTTTCTTTAAAATATAAATTTTTTGTGATTTAATTTAATGCATGTATAGGCAAAACAAACTTGAACAGAAACTGCTAAGAACTGCTTTATTTTGAAATATATAGTTTTGTCTTTTTACCTAAATTAAGAATTTTTGTGTTACTTTTGCAAGTGAACTTTTCAGTTACTTATGTTATGTGCAAATTAGTTGTTTTCTGGACACATAGCACCTGGTGAAACAAATTATAATTTAGGTCAGCGGAATTTGCTAACATTTGTACCTGCTTTAAGTATTGCCATGACGTCGTGCATTGTGCTGATTTAGTCGTGGTATGCAGGAACACCATACGTGAAAAAGTAGAATTAACTTCTCAAGATGAAAAGCTCCATTATTATGAGTGTTGTATAAACTAAAGTATTGTGGTCTTGAATGCATTTTCTCTCTTAACTCTTTATACGAGCCAAATTTATAGATTAAATTTTTAAGTTAGGCAGCATTACTGGCAAGTTGCAAGTTTTCCTACAGGAGTGCAGCTTTGTTTACTGTGTGGAAACTATGGTTGCACAGTTTGTGCATCATAATGTCATCCCGGTTTTAATAATTGACCATGGGCTCTCAAAAATGATAGTCATTTATGGAGCTGGATGTAGTTGATTACGCTGGGATGACATATGCTAAATCTGACGTTTTCCTTCAGATGTTGTTGAATGTTATTATTTAGCTTGCATTTTGGTGATACCAGTTTTGATGCTCGAAACCATGTGATCATAGCCAATGCATTTATTGATCCTGAGAACTACAATGGTTGTAAGGCTTTGTGGATTTTAATCAACCGTGAACTTGTGAAATAAATCAATTATTATCTTTGTTTCTGTGATGTCCTGTTTGGTAAATTATATTTCAAAGAATCTAAGTAACAAGTGTCCATCCTTAAATTTTACATACAATAATATAGTTTATGTTAAAATTAGCAATTTTGTAAAAAGAAGTAGCAAAAATTTTTTGGCAGAAAGTGTACATTTGACTCTGACAATTTTTGAAACTGAGTAGTGTTGTTTGAGCCTGTTGTGTTTTTATAACATTGTACCAGCAGTAAACATTGAATTTATGTTGTTTTGTTTATTTTCAGACCAAGATAGTAGAATAACCAAAGACATAGTTTCCTCTATAATTTCGGCAGCCAGCAAAAAGATGGGCAAGAAAAAGGAAAGGCCGACGTACGTTTCTGACGAAAGCGACATCAGTGAATTTACGTTTTCCGAGCGAAACATTGATGAAGAGATCACACTAAGATCATCTGCAAGCAGAGAAGCCATGCTACAGAAGCAGAGAGGTGTGTTAAATAGTCAGAGCTCTACGGATACGGGACTGTCATCTTGGACATCTCCTATGCTGTCACCCACGTCGCCTCCGTTTCGAGTTTCCAACTCCAAACATTCGACCCGTCAGAGCTCGGTAGTGTCGAGTTCCAGTGGCAACTCACGATTTACTATTCAAAAACAAGACAGTATGTGCTCATATGATTTTTTTCTTAAGTTAAGCTAAACTCGAGCAATTTGAGGTTTGATTTAAACTTTCCACTGACTATAATTGTGTCTGCACCACTTCACTGTAATTGAAAGGGCCTGATTTCTGTCTGATAAGCAGTTAAAAAAACAGCAACAGAAAATATAAAAAATAAAAAAATGTTGGAAAAAACTGAAAATTCAAGTATTTGATGGTGGAGTCTGGTCACTAGCCCGTCGAAAATTTGTAAAGGTTCAACTTTTTTTGTTCACTTTTGATATAACCTGGGTAATACCTTCAACCAAATGCAGTAACTTATGGATAAGTCATACATTTATAGGAAATGTTTTAAAATGTATTAAGGTTGTGATTTCAATGCCAACTGAACCAAAAGTGCATTGGTTATAAGATCATGGGAGCTCTATTGCTTGTATTTATACGTTATTTTTGCTGAAGATAAAAAAGCAATTGATGGATAATCAAATTGTAAGTTACTTTGAAGATATTATTGGCATTGTTCCTTGTAGTAATGTGCAATATTTTGTTAAATGTTACATTTCAAGCATTAGTGCATCATTTCAAGCATTAGTGCTTTATGTTAAGTATGTGCAAAAATTAATTTACAACCAGAAAGTTATTTTTAATTTTCTGTAGGTCCCCAGAGCTCTGACATCAAATCACCAGATAGTTCCGATGCTGATTCGCGATCACACTATGCTACAAAGTGGCCTTCTCCATTTCAACGTAATTTTACTACATATCATAATAATAAGCATGTCAAGCCTCGCAAAACTGTCAGTGAGGTTCCATCCATGAGCGAGGCTTTTTCACGAAGCCAAGAGATGAAGGAACGGCAAAAGCAAGAACGACAGAAGCGTGAGGCAGATAGGCACCGGATTGAACGAGAGTGGCAAAGACTGAAAGATGATCTGGACAGAGATGAAGACGACAAAGATCCATTTTCAACTCGTAAATATGATACTTTAAATACTAATTCTAACAGCAATGTGGTCGTGGTAAGTCAAACTGTAAGAGATGAAATGTCAGAGTATTCAACTACGTCATCAATTTTACCAAGTGCAAAAAATAATGCTTTTGAGACTAATAGTACCAATAGTGGTTCTTCAAGTAAGTTGGATGCCAGTGAAACAAAGAATCCCGTGTTAACATCTGATTATAACTCTTTGTCCAGCACCGGCAGTACCAAATCTGCTCCATTGTCATTATATACTAGTGGTCCTACTACAGCAGCTAGTACGAACAATAAATTATCCCTGCAGCTCAGGCGGGGTTCTCTTGATTCTAATACCTCAACCAGTATGGAGTGCATTTTTGATGAAGAGAAAATATCCGAGCGAGGGTTTCATCTGCAGCATCGGCCTATGCAAAAGTCTGCTTCTCATAATGCTGTAGATAAATGGGAACAAATTCACGATGAGTGCCTTGTGTGCAAAACTTCACATGATTCTGTGCATGGTAGATTAACTAGTCATTCGTCCCATTCGTCTTTGTCTGATGATGGCAGAGAACTTTTAAAAAATGCAAATTTTGATCAGAAATTGAAAATTTTGCTCGATCCGCATTATCGATTGGGAGAAAGTAATAGTTTTAAGCTTTCCAAACAAAAACTGATTAGAAACTTAAGTCCAATACCGCCAAAATGTGTAAAAACTGCCTTTAATCTGGAAACACAGAAACTGAAGTTGTCCACTCCGCAAGTTTCCCGTAGGACTGGACGTGAAAAACGTCGGCACACCGTATGTGGTGTAAGTGATATAGATGAGTTAAACTGGTTAGATGCGAAACATAATAGCGATGTAAATAAAGTTCCCAAGATTGTGGCTGATTCGCAGAACGGAGATGGAAATGGCAATCAGCACAATTATGCAGTACCGATAATGGCAAATATATATTTAGCAGAGTCATCTGTATAACAGAATTTGTTTCTCTTATGCTTTGTTTAACTACAATTATGAATCAATTGTTTATTTTACAGTTACATTTTCTCTCAATTATTTTTCAGTTTATCATTTTTATCAAATTCAAGTCTATATCTGCAGTGAACTCTATCACTTCCATTAACATAAATTTAACTGTTTGTTACACCTCCATATTTATTTATGTGCAATAAATCTGGTTATTACACAGGTAACTTTGGCCTTAAGCATTACAGTTTTGCAAAAAAACAGCATATACTTTTCTCTAACATCTATAGAGGACACTAATTATTTTTGTTTGATTGACTTTAGCACTTCATTTCAATGAATAAGTATTGCCCCAACAATAGCCAGCTGCTACTTAAGCATAATAATCATTTTAGGAATAAGGTGTGACAAAGATTTAACATTTTTTCTGATAACCTATTAGTAAACTTGAGCATGTGTCACTTTTTTTCTTAACTAATTATTCTTTAACTAACCACTCATTTTTGTTTTGTGCTGCTTGTCCTGATACTATCATGTCTAGCTGTCTAGTTTTTATCCCAGCTTTTTATACTACCATAAATTATATCTCATAGTTGGGAAGCTGTAAATCAGTGTAGTTTTATCTCCGTAACATATCAGTCCTTGTGGACTGTTATTATGTAACAAAACTTTTGTACATAATATTGTTATTAAGCAGCTGTTGTCAGTAGTTTTAGCTTAGTTAAATCAAATCTTATATTCACGGAGAAGTTCTCCTGCAGCTGCTTTATTTTTCAAATTTAATTTATTAAATACATACAGGGAGACGTTTTATTGTTTTCCGCATTGTTTTATACTAACTAAATACTATCCTGTTTGCTGTAACATGCAGCTGTGAAGGAAGATTAAATTTCATAATGACAGTTATTTTTGTTTATTATTTTGTTTTGTATTTGACTGCATTGGTTGTTTGTGTGCTCATAAGAACATCACTTGGTAGCAGTGTTGGAGTGGCGGTACAATAATAATGATGATTTAGTTGTTGACAGCTATCAGTATTAAGTTTGTTTCTCCATAGATGAGTAGCAGTGTTGATAGTAATGATGATAATGGTGACCTAGATGTTAATAGGTGACTTAGATGCAAAGTGCCATGTTAATGATCATGATGGTGATGATGATGTTGATTATGATGATGATGGTGGTGGTGGTGGTGGTGGGGGGTGATGGTGATGGTAATGATGCTGATGGTGATGACGATAATCACGTTTTTAATGGTAAGAATCGTAATCCATTGACAAAGTGGCGTGTGTTGATGATCATGATGGTGATGCAGATATTAACAGTTATTCATGTTAAGAATCATCTTTCCCTGGCAAAGTGCAGTGTTGATGATAATGTTAAGTTACCACTGTCTTTTCAAGTTAAAGTGCGGTGTTGGCATTAATGACGATCACGTTTAAATTTACAATTTTCAAAGCAGTCTCTCCATAAATCACGTTAGTGTAGTAAGTCTGTTCTGCTGAAGCTTAGTAAGGGAACGAATGATCTAATGTGGCTTTATTCTTCTATTTCCAATTGCCTCTCGTGACTAGTTTTGAACTGTGATTTTAACGTTCCAATGCATTTCAAACAACGTTTCCTTAAATTCCTGTGGCTAAACGGAAGTGCGTTTTTCGATCTGTGGCGCTGTAATCAGCTATAATCGCATTATGATACTGCCGTTAAATAATCACAGAACAAAATGTTTATAATAACAATTCGAGTAAAAATCAGAACTAGGTTACACTTTTCGATATAAAGTAATATTCTATTAACAATTATTTTATACTTAGAGATTGTAGGGAATTGGGCATCTTAAAATAGAGAACTGATGTCTGCAACATAGTTACTAGCCAATAAAATGTAATGTAAAATTCTTTCTTTAAATTATATTATGCATTAAATTAGAACACCTCAACTTGCTAACAAAAGTTAGCATTTCATTTGGATAAAACAAATTTAAAAATCTGAAAATAAGAAGATTGTAAAACTAGAAAGTATAATTTAGAATGATTTTTTTAAAAAATCGTTTTAAGAATCTAGTTGACTGACTGACCTGATAGCAACAACAATTAGCAACATAGAGTCCTAAAACAGCTGATGTGTACGATTCTTTTTTTACTTATGAAATCAAATGGAGCCTTTGGTCAAGGAACAGAAAGCTACTAATGGTTAGACAACGCAAATAATTTATTTATAAGTTACTGGGTATATTAAGTTGATTATGAAAGGGATTATTGGAAAAATTCTATTAAAAAACAAGTTTTGATCAAACTACTTTTCAAATCTGCTTGACAAGTGATAATTACATGCAAAGGATGAAAAACAGTGTGAAATTTACATAATATTCCTCATGCAGTCTTTTAATCACGGTGATTGCTTTGAAACCTTTGAAATCAGAGATATTCATTTAGGCAGCTGCTACTGAAATCCATAAAGCTTGATTAATTTTGCTCGAGCAAACAGTTTTACAACTACCGGCGCTTTGTTGAAATATAATTGTTTGTTTTTAATCATGTACATATGCAGGTGCTATTTGTATTAACCGCATATAGTTTAATGATTGTCGCAAGGACCGCTTTAGACGTGCACTTAGTTTTCACAATGATTGTTGGGTGGGGGTACGATAATCTGAAAGTATTAGTAATAGGTTACAGTTTTTCTAATCACAGTAGGTTACCTATTTTGTGTAAATGGATTTAATAGCATTGATGGTGGGGGAGGTTGGAACTGTGTGTAAGCACAGATTTTTTTGTAACACGGAATGGAATAGTTTAAAATGGTGAAACATTATTGAGAAATGTGAATTGTATACACTGCACAGATTTATATGCGCGTGTGCATAGAGGGCATACCAACCGGAGATCTGATCATTTTGTACAATAGAGATGTAGCAGGAGATTGCGAAAGGTTAGGCCTAAACAGCATTGTGCAATCATTAGCCAAATTGTTTTACATAAGAGTGAATGCAATAAATTTTTAAACACAATTTACTGGCAAAATCATGGCAATTAGTGAAGTCTGAACCTCTCAAGGGATTATCAAATGTGTGTAATTTCTGCTGTTCTTGCCACTAAATGAACAAATTGGAAATTAATCATCTGTTTCTCACTCACGCCAGTCGGTCATTAGCTAAAATGTTGCGAAAAGCACTCTCCTTTGACCCAGTAAACTTAAACTTATGTCTCTTGGGTTAGACCTTAATTAACCTTTCTCATCTAAACCACTTTCATTTTAGCAACGGAGCGTGGCATTTATGGCACACCTTTCTTTAAACATATTAAAAAAATTAATTAGCCGTGCCAATGAAGAAAGTTCTTTAATTGGCTGATGGAAAATTGATGATCAAACTTTTACAGCAGATGGAATTGTGAAATGTATACTTTTATTGAAATAGCAAAATGCTTAAAAAGTGAGTTTGACAAGAAAATGTTAATACCTCTTTGTATATACCAGATTCAATACGTATTCCGGATTCAAATTGGATGTTTTAGGTGTTAATATTGATTCTACTCTGTGCTGGACAAAACATATCGGTGAAGTAAAAACAAAAATAGCAAGAAAAATTTCTGTTATAAATAGCCTACAATACAAACTAGACAACAAAGCGATGCTAATGTTGTATTATAGTCTTATATATCTCTACCTTATTTACTGTGCTAAAATTTGGCCTAACACGTTCCCAACCCATTTGTTTCACCATAATTTACTGCAAAAAAAGGTGAGCACGTGTATTAAAAAAGAAAACTTTGGAGTACATAACGTATTTTCATACAACACCAATATGGGACTTAAAAAGATTTTTTTATTGAATTCGATTCTCGACACCGGTGTTTATGCACCATGTTTATAAGGATTAAAGATTTAGTTTTACTGTTTTATTTTTGTTTTACTGTAAACAGTAATGTAATGTAATACATGTTTAGCAATTGGCATGAACAGATAAATTAGAAGAGACCATTTTTTGTTTTTCGCACAGTAGGCTTAAATTCCCATGTAGACCAAAGAGTGTTTCTTTGGTGAGCGAACCTGAAAAAAGCAGATAGCAGGCCTAAAAAATGAAATGAATGTAACGGCAAAACTGAGCTCGCAAACCTTCAACAAATGTAATCTAAGATGGCTTTATTGTACCTCAGAGATTGTATATGTGAACACTGACTACTGACCGAGCTTACTAGAAAGCTTGCAACACGCCCCAATCCGTAAAGAAGCTCATAGCTAGGAAGAAAAGAAATGTGTTTTGCTTAGTTTAATACTTATTAGGGTAGGAACAATAAAACATACTCAGAAGTAGTTTAAATTATTATTATTGTTGTCATAACAATAATTATTACTAAAGTGTAATGAAAACTACACATAACTACGCAAATTACGCACAGAAACTATAATTATGATTATAGTCTTGCGAAATTATATCTTAGTTCACTTCTGCATGATAGAGTTGAAAGAAGATTATCAAAAAAAAAAACCCCAAAAAATGAAACTTTCGTTGGCTGCAGTGAAATAGGGTTTACATGTAGTGAATTTGCGAGTCACTTTTGTTTTATTTTCCAATTAAAATCGCAATAACAAATCAGTTTAAAATTATTTAGATCTGCACGGCATGAAAGATCGCAGACACTGAGATAAGATTTTAATAGAGGCCAATAAATTGGCTTGCATGACTAAGGCAGTTTCCTTTCCACATTGAAAGCGAAAATAAAATGTAGTTAGAGTCCGCTAAAAGCATCCTTTATATCTTTTTTCCGGTCGTAAAACTTCTTTCACGATAAAGTACCTCCATTTAATTGTAGATCTTGTCAACATTAAAGTTTGTTTCTACATGTTAATGTGCAACACATTCCGCCTGAATGAATCCTGTTTTCATTCATAGCTGGCTCACAGACTACGGCAAGTCTCCCACAGATGCCGGGACAAAATGTACTAAACATTCGTGACAAACAAGTGTAACTGCATCAAAGTTATTTTCAAAGACGTGCTTGCTTTCAACAGACATTTTTGCTGTTTTATGGCAGCCCATATTAAATTCTTTTGCTTATATTAAAGTCATCAGTTTGAATTAGAATTTCGATTTGAAGCCAACTTTGTTCGCTATGCAGCCATTAGGGCTACTTCCACAGTGTGACCAAATAGAAATGTTTGTATTCCCAAACGCTAATGTATCGTTGCATGTATCATTACGTACATTCAGGTCGCATTGACGGTTTCAAAATTTCGGTCTCTGTTTTTTTGTATTATTATCGATATCTTTCAGTCGTCACAGCAACTATCGTCAGTAGTAATAATGTATAAAATAATTATTATATAAAATGTTGACACACTTTTATCACTAAACTTTGTGACTTTTAATTATTATTATGAAGATTTTGCATTATTAATATGGTGCCAATTTGTGTGCAATCTGTTTGAAAAAGGCATTTTCCCAAAAAGTGTCTCATTCCCAATATTGTGCTTTCCTGTACACAGACGATTACTTCCTTTGATTATCCATGATACTGTTCGCAACATCATTTCCACTTCTTAATCTTCCTTTGTAGGTTGCACTCCTTGAAATTTTAATGGCTTCAACAGCGGCAAATAACAGTCTTTTATTTCTGACGTGGCGTCAAAAGCGTTTGTCTCAGAGGTTCTTTATAGGTGAAAAGCAGCACGTTGTTTCATTAATCCTTGAGTTCTAACAGTTTTTTGAAGCTCTTTTCTCGAGAGACACGGTCTGGTATTAATAGCTTTTTATCAAGCAGAGGCGGAACTATGTTTGAACAAGAAGCCGCCTCTATTATAAAAACACGCTCTGTAGTAAATAGTAGAAGAACATAAGTAATCTTCTGGGTTCAGTTGGAAGTGGTATACTTGTTTTCATTCGAAAGCGCACCGATGCTCCGCTCCTCATTTGCAACTTACATGAACCAATGCCATTGTTGATTGCAAAAAGCTGTGTGGTATTATACAAAAACACTGATAGCAGTTTGCGTATTTTTCAAGTATTGAGGTCCGGACTTTAATTAAGCCCCCCCCCTGACATTCATAACTGAGTTCACTTAACAACTGCTTAGAGAATTTTTCTTATCACTGAATCATTGACGACTGGCCATTGCCTGCTTTTCTAAATTCGAGTAACTCTCTGCTCTACAGCAGGTATTGACGCCAATTACGCGAGCGACACACGCGTGCTTTTAGAATTCCACTATTATAAAAAAGCGATAATAGTTATACATCAAATTTTTGTAGGATTTATTAAACATGGCACGTTTTAAACAAACTTTAACTTGCTGCTTTTCGTAGTACAGCTGTATTGCTATATTAAGTGTAACGTAGTGAGCATGGTTAATAGAAGCAAAACACTACCTGTTTAACAAATTAAGCACTTTATACATAAAGGCTATCACTAATTACAAACCACTGATGGGTAAAAACTTTGAAAAACATATCGTTGTATACTATTACTCTAAGGAAATAAAGTAGCCACATTGCCTGTTTTTGTTATTTTGATTTGGGAAGATCACGGAAAACCTAGGAAGATTACTTGAAAATAGTTACACTTTAGTGAATGTTGATTGTTGACTAAAAACTGTAACTCTGTGCATTTAGCAAACTTGATGAGGCATTTTGTTTTCTAATGCATTATCCATGCACTGCGTGAGAAATGTTATACGTGTCGCACTGCCAGTAGTATCCTTCAGCATTCGTGATGCTAGGAATAATTGGAACCATCAGCGATAATCATCGCCGACGAACAATTATAGCTTCAGGGTGTAGATGTCCTTCCATTAGTGTGAGTTCAGGAAAGTGACACCCAGGGCAACCCTCTCAAACTACTCTCTAACTGCAACAGGTTTCACCATTAGAACTGCGTAATTATGTAGAATATGATTAGGATTTTCGTAGCAGTGAAGCTTTAGGTGTCTATATATGTCAAAGTGCTAATGGATGTGAAAATAATGTCCAGTAAAGCTTAATAAGACGCTGTTAATGTAATTAAATGGGTGAAACTATGAAACTGCGTGGATATAGTTGGATATAGAAACACAAAACATTAGCTCTTATTTCAATAAACTTACAAAATTATTTCTTTGGCTTCTCGTCCAAAATCGCTTATTCACATTTTCAGCTTAGCGTATAAAATTACTGAAGTCAAGTCAAACACATCTCTTGCATTAGTTTTACTTGCGTGTATTGTAAGTGCTTGTTATTTGTTCGTCGCAATAGGCCATTTTGTTTTTCCATGGTTGAAAGCTTAGATTAACAGCTAAGAACTCTAGTGAGTTTGAAAGCAAGGCAGAAAATGACGTAAAAAGTTGTAGGGTCTAATAAATGCTTACTGAAGCATTATAAATGTTATAATCGAAAGGATTATTGGTAATTTCGGACATTTGTAACTGTAATCGACAGTTAGTATTAGCCTACCTCCCAACTGTGACAGCTGCATTGTTAATAACTTCTGAAGCCACCAGGCTTGTATTGACTCTCGAAAATCCTCGTGGTTAATGTCTGTCACCAGAGTCGTCCATATTGACACAGCCTTTGGCCTCTAGTGCTTACATAGAACACGAGTATCTCAGGGATGAAACTTGGGCAAATATGCCCAACTTCTGCCTGAATTAATCTCTATTTAAAAGCAGCGTGTTTCATTGATTTTCTCGCCCATGTTACAAGAATTGATCACACATACATTACTGACTGATTCAAGTGTATCTAGTACCAAGTAGGCGTCAAAAATGTCCAAAACACTAACAATTTAAATAATCTTAACTACAAATCCGTTACACATGTGTGGGCACTAGAGCACAGTTACTACATTTACATAAATTAAACAAAGGGTGGCCTAGAACTACGGTTTAGCGCCAGTTTCTGAAAGTTAAATGTCGTCAATTTTAAAAGCAGATGAAAACTAACTGTCATCAAATATGTTTCTGTATAATAGTATTCGAATACGTTTTTGTATTCGAAAAGTTAGGCCTACACTCAACAGTTTGCTGCCTGAAACTGCAAAAACAATGCCAGTGAATTCTTCCTAAGAAGTTAAGGTCCTACACATAGTTTAACTCGACTTTCATTAGATCGGTGTTGACTCAGCAGTGTAATAATCTGAAATGTAAATGCTGACTCCAGTGTTTGATTTAAGGACGGGAAATTGTGGACTGATGACTTGTAAGATCCCCTAGCAGCGCCCACAGACAATTACTATTTACGCAGAGTCACATGTGCCAATAAGATTTAATTATTTAGGAATGTGCCTGATTCGTCTACAATAGTTAATTGTGATATCATCAAATGAACCGCTCAGAGACGTATAGAATATACTGAAACTTTGCTTAAACCAGCGCTTTCATTTTCATTCAAAAAGAACGGAATGAAACAATTTGCAAAATAGAAAAAGCCGTATTTGTAGAAGTTGATGGATTATAAATTTGCGTTTGGTTTGTATCAGTGCAAGCAAAGCAAAATAACTGAAAGCTGTTAGCTGACTAAAAGCAGGGGGCATGATGTGTTGGCACTCGCAGTCAGCTGCAGTTGGGTGGTTGAGAAGAGTCTTTTTCCGTGTTTTGTAAACGAATAAAATTTTTCATATTGACAAACGGTTTCAACCTTTCCTACTGCAATTATGTTGTGGGATACCGTCAATTAAAATCACAAATGAAAACACTGCTGGGATTTCAGTTTGAAATTGGTATACAGTTACTGTTTGATGTGTATCACTGACCTAACTGCATTATGTGACTACGTACATAAAATTTTCGTAACAATTTTTTGGTGTTTTGTAAAATTATAATGCATTATTATTATTCTACAACTACAACTTCTACTATTCGTAAACCACAACTTTTATTTTGCCGAAATTTTATACGTAGTTCCTAATAAAGGTCTTTCATTGTGGCCTAGCAGCTGCATTCGTGCACGTGGCAGTAGCAAATTACTTATTATATCAATTTTTGCCAGAGGCTTTTTCGTAACAGGTGCACAGTATTGACGCGACGTTCATCCTCAGATCTGCCGCATGATCAAACACCAATTCAAAGTGACCCAACAATAAGGAGACAGCTCTGAAACGCGTGCAGACTAAAAACTGGTCCACCGTTCGTACGCTTGTGTATCTACTATTAGTAATTCTCCTCAATTGCTTCACGCGTATCAGCGTCAATGCTACTATGTCTTTATATCGGCCTGCTTCACAGCTTAAAGGATGACAGGGCGATTTTTCTTATACTACCCCATTTTCAAATACGGTAAAAGCATACATTTCAACACCAGTAAGACCTGCAAAAGCGTTTCTGATAATTAAATAATAGGCTAAAATCATTATTAACGGCGGGCGAGCCCAGGTATCGGTAACATCACAAACGAACGTAATTTTCAAAAGCAAAAACATTATATGAGCTTGTTGCACTTGTTTGCAAAAATTAAAAAAATGAAGCACTACTGTAAACGATTCAGTGTGTTTTACTAATTTTACGGCAAGTTTTAACTTTTAAGATTAAAATTAAAATTTAAAATTTACCGTTGTGCTTACGAATGTGCTGTTGAATGTGTGCAGTACACCGCAAACGAACACCTCTGAGCTAAGCGGTGCGGCACCTGTTTTTTGTGCAACACGTTCCCGAAATGCACGTGGTAGTGCCCGCCTAACTAGCGAAAGGCGAAATATATATAACGACGAAGAACGCGTGGCGCAAACCCAAAATTGCATTTGTATGGTAATAATTCTATCACCTAAGTCATTTTTGAAAAATAGTATGTTTCTTTTCAATACTTAAAAGAGTAGATTGTTTTGACCTACAATTTAAGATTGGGTCCGGTTTTCCTTTAAAAGCTGGAATAACTACTACATTTGTACCAGCAATGGCTCTGTAAATCTAATCAATTACAGAAAAACTTCTATTTTTCATCGCTTAACCATGCAGGTTTTCCAATGTAGACTTCGAACCATTAATTTCAATACTGTCTTGCAAAATGCATTTGAAATTTGTTATCTTTTTTGAAAGGGTTTGAATAGTGTGTGTATACATATAAGTTACATTACCTTGTGTGAATTAATAGTTTAATAGTGAAGCTGTGTTTGGATGTCGGGTACTATAATTTTGTAAATTCTGTGGTCTAATTCTATGTTACACCACCATTGTTAAGTATATGTTACGTTTTGAAAAAGAAATTAGTCAATAAAAACGAACTACTACTGAACAACATCCATTCAACCCACGGAACCATTTACAAACTATTTATATAAATGTCCTTGTTCAAACAACTAACACTTGAGAAGAAGTTACAGTTTGCGTTTAACGAGTTTAGACAATTTCTTAAGATCCTCAAGCAAGGTTGAAACTAATGTAAAAAAGTTGAATGTTTTCATTTAAAATACTTTAAATTATATGATCTGCACGTGTTCATGCAAAAATGCTACAGGTACATGAAAACGAGAAGCCAAAATTATGCATAATCCTGTGCTTTACCTGCATCAAAGGACATTCGGTTATTTCTCGCCAGTTTAAATATAGGTAAAGAAGCCAGAGAGAAATATATAGTGCGTGACGTATAATCACGCGGCGACACAGTGAAAACGAGTTAGCTTCCGCTTTTATACAACATATTTCAAAAGCAAAGAAAAAGAACGTGCAATTTTGCAAAATGCCTTCCTGAATCGAATGTGTTAGCTGGTACGTTTTATCATCGACGGCTGCATTCTCCTTTTAATATCATTTAACCGTAATGGCGTGTCCGACTTGTTTGCTACTATAAAAAAATATAATAATTGTTCAAGAAAAATGTTTAATGGTTGCCAGGCAACTGAAAAGCACAATGCCAGTGCCTCAGGTAAGACAGCAGCATGCATGGATGGATACAAAAATCAGCATGTGTTTCCCTGCCTGTGGCATTAATGCAAGGATTGTGTTACGAGCATTATTAACCCGTAAACAGGCGCACTGCTTCACGTCACGCAACAGAGCAGAAATTTTAACAGGTTTCAGGACGTAATCTTAGAATTCTGTTTAAGGAGAGGCAACTCTTTCGCTTTTTCGTCATTTAGCGTTTTACAAACGAAGCCAATTGCACCAACATCACATATCGCTTGCTCAATGAGGCGATGCGATATGAGACAAAAAAGCTTCATAAACTAGCAGTAATAAGAGAGTCAAAGTAGACTATCTTGACAAGGGTTCTTAAACACTTCTTAGACATTGGATACTGAATCTTTTTTTTAAGATACGGTTGTAACGTGAAAGACTACACGTTGAATTACCGTTGAATTTACAGATTTTGATTCTCTGGAGATAATCTTTATTCAAGTATTAAAATGTGTTTTTATCGACTGATAACAATGTGTCAAATCTATTACAACAAGTAGCTTTGGGTAGAAGTTTTTGCTGCGTCGTCTCAGCCAGACCCAATCATGCGGATCCAGTCATCCACATAACCCACCAAACTGAATTATCCCCAGTCAAATGTAAAACCTTACGCGAATCTTACAAATAGTGCGATGGCAAAAACTAGTTTTTTTATAAGTCACTCAGTAATTTTAATTTCAATTTTCTTCACTGCCAATCCATTAACGACGTTCATCTTGAGTCGTCCCTTCTCACTAACTAGGACACCCACTACCAAAACTCTTACCAAGGTATTTTCTACATTGTAAGTATTGCGCGGTTTTCTTCTACTTGTCATGCTGATCTGGAACAGAGGTGTAAAATCGCATGACTTCCTCGTTTGTCGAATCGTATACCTTGCAACGTCTACCAACAAAATTCTCATAGATATAGATAGACTCAGCAGCCAAATTGTCATGTGGTTTGTCTTATAATTGCTATTTGTAGCAAAGTTTTAAAAATAATGGGAAACTTACGAAAAACCCTATACGTACGTGAAGTGGTTATTAGGATGCTCAGGCACTGGGTGACGGCGAAAGTTTAAAAATAGCGTAAAAGTTTTGAGATTGAAACGTTCTTGTTGCCAGTGTTTACATTACAATCAAAACTAAGGTGTACAATTATATATATGTGACGAGTTCTGGCTCTAAAGTTGAAGCAAAGCAGACAAGTTGCCATAAAGCAGCTGGCAGAACAATAGAGCTGGCACGTTACTTTAAAGCGGCTCAGTTTTAATCTTTCTCTTTAGCCAGCCTTATCAAGGCCGCAAGGCTAACTAAATGACAGTATTTAGTTTTAATATAGTTTATTAGACCTTGCATCAGTTTCGTTTCAGAAACCAATTGATCGAGGTAATAGTAACACATGCAGGCGGGTACTCTACAGATCTTGATGTATGTTAGATAATCAAACATCTCAAGTACTTAAATGTTTGATTGCTGATTTTTTATATGGTTTTCAGAGAAGTGTTTGATATTGACTGATAATTAAGTTGCATCGAGAATTTTCTCAAACCTCTAACGGTACATGTATCTCTTCGTTCAGTCATGTAAATGTTTCGCAATTGTAACTGTAAAATAAAAGGCTTTGTAAAGTTTTCTAATAGGTAAATACGCATAACTGTTTTGCGCCACTTAAGCCTGATGACCATGTAATGTGCTTGAAGAATTGATCTTAACTAAACTCATAAATCATCGCCACAACTCAAAAGAGAAAGTTGCTCATTTAAATATTAAATATTTGTCAGCAAACTGTTTGAATGCATATATTCGTGTCATCTCTGATTTATGAACAACCCACTTTGTGAATGCTACTTCCTATGAGCTTTGTTATAAATTTTCGAGCATAATTTCCTTGCGCAATTCAGTTGTGCAAATAGTGCATATTCGTTCCTTTGCAATAAAGGAAGCCCTAAATGTGATTTATTGAGTTTTTGTTTCTGAAACAAGGAACTGCCTTCCTAACTACATTTGTCAGAAAATCTATATTTATGTTCGAGCGAAAAGGAACACTTTTATGCAAATGTCAGGCTATACAAACAAAGTATAGAGGAGTTTATGGCAGAACAAATGCCGATATTGCCAAATTTGACAGCACAGCAACGTGCGGTATGCAGACTTAGACTCGACAATTTCAAATATGTATAAAAAACCTAATTTTAGAAAAAGACAGCAATTCATTAAAATCTTCCAAATTATTAGCCACGGCATTCAAAGAAACAATACAATGTGTCGCTCGAAGGATTTCGATGTTAGAGAAACGAAAAAAAGTTGTTTTTACTTGAGCAAAATTAAAAGGCCTCGCATTGATCTTTTTAATGCGTGCTGCATGTAGTCTCATTATTTTAAACCTACACCAAGTTCTAATTTGAACAAGCTTTCAGAAAACTATTGTTCGTGGTGTGGTAGATCTGTAAACGCTCTAGACCACTGCAGTTTTGTACTGCTAGTTTGTTAATGTACAGGAGACCTTGTCGGGTTAAAAAATCTCCTCTCTCTCTCTCTCTCTCTCCCTCTCTCTTTCTCTCTCTCTCTCTCTCTCTCCCCTCTCTCTCTCTCGTTCTTTCTCTCTCTCCTCTTTCTCTCTCAATCATTCTTCTTCATTACTTTCTCCAACATAACAAATAATTGATTGTATTTGCAATAAGCGCAAGCCTCCTTTTTGAAGTGCAGATCAGAGTGTCATCGTGCTTCATGCGGCGAATTGGTTGCAAAACTTGCAGCCCCTGAATTATTGGCTGCGTCCTATCAAAAACATTTGAAATGATAAGTCTCACTAATACCAAATTTAATGTTACAACTCGTACAATAAATATCCGACTGTTATTACCATACCAGTACAATATAGGCTTCCAGTTCGATAGCAAATAAGTCCTTATTCATAAGCTCAATTATTATCTATACTTTCTGTCATTGTAATAACACACTAGAATTAAATAAATGTTGTCTTCCATCTATAGCTTATTTGCATTCACGACTGAGGAATTATTATTTTCAATTCTCGCACTGTCAGTTTTTGTAAAGGCATTATGCAAACAGAGTAGCACGTTACACAAGATAAGGCAAATAGTGTGTGAAAATGCATATAAATTATATGACATTTTCTTTGTTCTCCGTAAACGTTGTCTCTTTTTACAAGTTCACATTGTGGGTCTTCTGTGTTTGTGGAGGTTTGCGTATTCCATTAGTTGAAACGAGATTGACTTGCATTGCTAAGGCTTCCTTTGCTTAGTGAGCAAAAATATATACATTCATCTGGCTTCATTGATTCTTTTCTTTTCGATAAAAAATACAGCTTATATGTAGGCTGGTAATGCAATTAGTCTGTTGAAATCAAGTCAAAATATACATTAGAACTAGAATGGCACTCATTAGAATCCGTCTGATATTTTGATGGGAAAGTAAAAGGAAAACAGAAGTAACAATGGTGTATAAAGCAATAGAGTCTGACAGAAACCATGGTAAATTAACTAATGTAATTATATACCTACACTAAACAGTTTCATAAATTACACAGTCATGTATGAAACTTTTTCTCACAAATCACAAACTGACTGATTGACTGTGTCGGAACTTTGAGTGTAATTTTCTGGTTTGATTGTTTTTAATTTTGAAAAAGCACCAAGTTGTAAACATATATCGGCGTAATATCTAAAGATTATTTCGATGTCCTACAGCAGCGAACTGTCATTACAAAATGTTAGTGTTTATTACATTGATTAGTTTATTTTGTCCTGGTATAAAGAAATATAATAATATAAAATAAGAACACACGATTAAAATTCCAGGACAAATACTTATTTACGATAGCATGCCTGAAAAGAAAAAAAATAAAAGTTCATTGCTACGTTAGATTATAATTAGTATTGCAACGGCTTACATACGAGTAAGATGTCTTACGAAAGTTTTTAACCTAACATTTTAATCTGTTTAATTATGACTAACTGACTGACTGACTGACTGACTGACCGTCCGACCGACTGACAAGCAAACAAGGAAAAGCTTTTAACGAAACTATGAAAATGTTCGAAAAAATCAGAATCTATTTGAGCCTCTCAAAATTTCTGCCACCTTAAAGTCAACTATTGTGTGGAGCAGCCTCAGAATTTTGAAACAGAGAACAGTTGTTTAAAATTTATCTCCTAATAGTTCGCAATTAGTAATTTTCGGTTTTCAATAAATTTAAGGTGTTTGAAACGTATTTCATGTGTTTTTGCCGAATCTTTACAACAAAGCTTACATTTAGGCTCTGTAGTTTTTGGACACAATTGTCTTACCAGTCTTGATGGGCATATACGTCAGACAAACTATTACTCTGTACCTTAATTAATTATCTTAATTGGTTTATGACCAGAAGGTTCGTTATTCCTTGTTAAAAATGACTTACACATACGCCGTGATATACCAGGTATGCCCACATGTATGTAATAGACGACAAGGGGCCCGCCCTTATTTTAATGACATCCGTCTCCCGCATGGGTCGTACTATTTCTCATAAAAAGCGCACATGTAGACTCATTGAAGCATGTGTGGCTTCTCATAAAACTCTTTGTGGTTTTTCTTTCCAATATAACTTCTCTTATAGTAGGCAATTGACAGTTATTTTTTATTTCAAGATTACTCGACTGAATAATTAAATGCACAATTATTGAAATTTTGAAACCAAACCTTTACAAAGGATGGAAATCTGAATACCGAGTTTGAATTTGAATTAGAAACCTTTTAAATTTAGCTTTCATTATAATTAACTCAGCTCAACTCATCTCAAGTATTCAAGTCATTCAGCTTACAATTCTTGCTGAAGTTGCATTTTTAATGCTAACAAGTACTTTATTCATTATTAGTGAGGCAATGAAGGCAATCCATTAACAGGTGACCAGATGGGGCTGTCTAATGCATATTCTTTTAATTTGTAAACAAAAACTTCATAGTGTTTATTTATATTTTTTAGTTATTCGCGAAATATAAATAAGTATTCTTTGTGACTTATTTTATATTTGCTGCGATTATATTCTTTTGAGGCTCATTTATTTAATTTTGCTTTCAGTAAGTGAATCAAAGTTGTTGTTTTGCAAAATTTGTCACTCTCAACACTGCCAGCTTCTTCCTCATGTGTCGCACTAAGTAGTTACTTGTTGGAAGAATAACATTAGACGCTGTTGAATCGTTGATTAATCGAATTGATTGGCGCCGCAGAATAATTTCATTTGCTTTCAGAAAACTCAAAAACCAGTAATCAAGTCCAAGTACCCGATAACATTTCCTACAACTTAATGAGGTAAAATTACGGACAAGATTTTATAACGATGTGTGTGTATGCACATGATATTTTGCTGCGAATAGCAGTGCGAAATCGCAGAAATCAAGCAGCTGCGTCAACGCGTCTTTGAATTTTTGATGATTTACTGATAACTACGGATCTTTGTTAGTAATCTATTTTGTTTTTGAAAAAATAAATAAATACTTCGTTATACTGAGACGTAGTTTCACAAGGAGATAGTATCTCGTTATAACGATGTAATACCTCGGTAAAACGACACAGCTATCTCATTGTAATGAAGTAGTATCAGGACAAAGGGCATCTCATTAGGACAAAGATATAATGACATAAAGATATCCTGTAAATATTTTGTTGTAACGATCTTGCTATAAGGAGATAACGTTTATAACCAAGCATTTATCTTTTTCTTACAAAAAAGCAAAATTGACATTAATGAAGTTCCCTAGAAAACGAATTACGTGAAACTTGAAAAATGTGCCCATTTGCTATTAGCGCAGAAGAAAATGGTGTGTAATATTCCTAGGGTAACACTGTGCAGTTGACTGGTGTCAGATTCCACGAAAAATAGGCGTATTTTGCCTGAAGAGCTCACAGGCGTAAAATGGCTGGTTAGGAGCGGCCATAAAGAAGAGAAAGGCAACAGTGAGATACGGCCCTCCCTAAAACCAAGCCAATGCGTTTAATTTGGCACGAATGACATGGGTTCTATCGCGTTGAAGACTAGATCTTAGGTAAAGGTCAAAGGTCAAACAGATGGACGTCATTAGTCTAGCTTTTTGAGTTTTTGAGTGTAAGTTTATAATCACAAACTGCAAAACTTGTTCAAAAAACAAACTCTCACTCTCACATGACAAAAGTAGATTTTAGTGGAATAGGGATGACTTACTTTGATTACATGGTTCAAGGTCAAAAAAGTCTTGAAATGAAGTAACTTTTAAGAAAAAGTTAAGTTTTAGAAAAACAAACAAACAGGAGGTAAAAGATCCAGCAGATCTGAAGAGGCGAATTGAAAAAGGCTGCTAATTAACGACTTATCACGGTGAAGATCTATAGGACTGAGGAATGATAAACTGGCAAGTTGTTTTATTTTGCGAGGTTTAACTTCATCGGCCTGGCATCGTGTTTGTCACCCTGCTCATGTAGCAGGCTTTCAAGAGCCGTTTCTATTTCTTGTGGACTGCTTAACTAATCTCATCTCTTTAAATATGTAGACAGTACGTTATTCACAGAACTGAATGTTGTCTTTGAGTGACTAATTCACATACTCGTTAAAAAATATTTGAAATCGTCAAAAAGTGAAAAGCGAAGCCAAAACTGCATTCATTTTTTGGGGAGCGTAACAAGCAATCTGAGTAGTTCATGGTGTTTTGCAAGCTACTATAATCACGTTGATGTTGTTATTCAGAGAACAGAATAAGTGTATTCAATAAGTCTCATTATGTGCTTTTCCCTACTCTCTTGCTACTCTACTCATTATTTCTGACGAGCAAAATTGCCACACGATGCAGATTCATGCAGTCGTAGAAACGCGGCGCAATTACCTACTCCTGATCTACATAATATTGTACAGTTGTCTTCTGTTAAACGTACCCTCCAGGCAATGAGGAAAACATGGGTAATTTACTGATTTGCTGAATGCAATTATGGACTGTATGAAAACGATATTGTTTATTTGATAAAATAACTGAAATAATTGTCTGATTACCATAATACGCGAATTTGATGCAAGTAATTTATAATTTTACATTTTTTGGCTGGCTTGAAGAACGTGAAAACGATTGGCGGTAGTCAAGTTTTGTTGATCGGCATGAACATACCTACACCAAAATAAGATTATATCGTCTTCAGATTGCTTCGAAAGACTGCACCAGGCTCTTTCATACAGCTTTAACACGTTTGTTTATTTTTTACGTAGCATCATTCGGGATAACTTTACAAAATTTAACACATAAAGTAATAACCAGAAGTTTAACGTATATTGTAACACCACTGAATGTAGTAACAAAAATTCCAACCGATAAATTGCACGATGTAACGTAATGACATAATGTAATAACTAGTTGAATTAATGTTACTTGGTACTGGAGCTTATCCATTCCATGCATAGGTCTACAAGAATATTCCTGTGGAAATATATCTGAATACGATAGTAACACACAGTCCTTTACTTCACTGCAGCATTACGTCAAAAATTACGTTAAACATTACCTAATACGAGTTGTAATTTGGACTAGTTCGGGTGCTCGACTCTATTTTACTATTATATAACCAGTAAATAATCGACTCGGGTTCAGTTAATGCTCACGCATCATCTCTTGATTTCGGACTCTAAGCAGCTGCTTATATTTGCTTTATAAATACAATTTTATAAAAACAGTAAGTATGTAGCCTTAAAACACTTATGCTGTCCATTTAATTATATTATTATAAGCATTAGTGTTATAGCATTTAGATAGCACTGGTAGACTGGAACGGTTGTGAATATATTGTGATCACAGTTTTTTATACTTTGCAACTATCCTATAATTTAAGTTATTACATTATACGTCTTGTGCAGATACAATATGCATTAAACTTCGTGTAATTACATTTGCATTTTGCATTATATTTACATTACCGAGTTTTTTTATTACATTATACTTTAATTTCTTATTATAATATGCGCGAATTATTTGGTATTACGATGTCGTGCGCTATCAATTGTAACATATAGCTGTCTCATACATAGCCAGGTAACGTCATTAGTTCATCAGCATCCTCATCTCATTGCACGGAGGCTGATTACCTGCATGTCAGGATGCATTTGGTCGCAGTGACATGCGCTGTTCAGTGTTTGCGATCAGCGTCAGTTGTTAGAGCTCAGCTGACAGCAAGGCGAGCAGCCGAGCACTACATGGTGCAGTAGTGCTAAACGCAGAGGAAGCCACTCACATGTCTCCTGGCGAACGCACAAATCATCCAAATAATTAAACGAGTCACGTTGTACCTTGCCGAGATTCTGCAGGTAAAGTCGAGAAATTATCGGGAAACGACATTCCTATTAAACGAATTTTTTTACTCGAGACTACTCTAACTAGCTTCGACGCTTTGCGCATCGCAAATTTATTAAATTACTGCACGCTTTTGCCGAACTAAGTTATAAACTTAATGTGATTAAAGCTAGCAAGTTGCGTGACGAAAATGACAAGACTTATCGCATTTAGTCACGTCAAGAAAAATACAAAACCAAGGAGTTCGCTCTTGTTCTAGCTGACACACATCTGTTCTCAGAAAAATTGCTGCCGTATTTAAATATCTGTTTTATTGCCACAGTCTTAAAGGTAAGTTGATTCATTAGTTGTTAATTCATTCATATGTATTAAATTATAGTCAAACTGAGCCGTATTGCTTTTCATAAATGTGCTCTATAAATAATATCTCATTTCATAAATAAAGTTTTAAGGAATAATGAACCGCGTGCTTCGAGAATTTAGACGGTAATTCACGTTTAATGTTTCAATTAATGCGGTTTATTTGCATGATTTTAATCTCACACGCATTTATGAGCTCATTTTAATGTAATAAACTGCATGGCTAATGATGAACAAGCGCTAGTAATAAAAAACTTACAAAGTGTGGATTAGTTTTGCATGTCGTTAAGACTCAAAATTTCTCTTCAATAATGCTTTAAAAGTTTGTACTCGTTGTACAATGTTAGCTGATACTGTGTGTTACTGTGCGTAAGTACACTAGCATTTAAGAAACTATAAACCGCTTAGAAGCATTCCGTTTAAACGAATTATCAGAGCAGTAGCGAGTTTATTGCCTGCTAGAGACCTAGGCAGTCCCTTAACACAATCTGATATTGATATCCTTGCATGTTTTCTAATGGAGGCTGGATTTCAGATAAAACGCTCGGCTAAGCACGAAAATTTCCCAAACATTTTAATTAGAATAAGTGTAAGGTATGTCAAGAAGAAGAAAAGTTGGCTGCATTAATTTTTATACGTTTTTATTTTATTCGAGTAATTTTATAAAAATATCGTTTTTAATGGCAAGCTTCATTTAAAGGTTTATCTTTCCTTTTTATACCGCTACATAGATCAAAACGAAAGAGAAAAGAAATCGTCGTCATAATTATTATCATCGCTATCCACAATAAATTTAACTAGAGAGGATTATTGAATGAGATAAAAAAGTTAAGTGCTTATATTTTATAAATTCAGTGGTTTAACAATAAAGTCTGCAGTTCTAATGATAACGCATTACAAATCAGATTTAAAATGTGTAAAATGCACAGAAAAGTATCTTACAATGCTGTATAGTTAATTTAAGGACTAGTTGAACGAAATACAGTTCAGTGTATTCAAAATTTTAAACCACTCAGCAAACTAATCAGCACGTAGTATAAGAGTAGAAGCGATAATTTCCAATCTAATTATCTGAACTCGACGTTACTTTCATGTGTAATGTTAATTTCGTGTGTGTGTGTTTGTGTGTGTGTGTGTGTGTGTGTGTGTGTGTGTGTGTGTGTGTGTGTGTGTGTGTGTGTGTGTGTGTGTGTGTGTGTGTGCGTGTGTCGTGTGTGTGTGTGATTGTGATGAAGCCTGAATATTGACTGCACTTGATTGTTGGCTTTCATGTTACTTGCACAATAACCTTATCTCTTACACCCCTGGTGGTCAAGTTCATTAATAATGTAACACTTTTTCGATTTGATGCAACTAACTCTATATACATAACAGTCTTGCTCTGAGTACTTTCGTCTATAATCAGTCATTCAATCGACTGCCACTTAGTCACTATCTTGTGTTGAAATTTTAATGATGATGGAGTGAAATTATATTCGGTTTGGTAATGCACTGGAACTCGATAGGGAAAATCTGCGTCTTCTCACAATCCTCTGAGCTCTTACGCCTACGTGTAGGTTTTAGGAATATGGAGGTAGTAAACACGTACATAGTCCAACGTCAAATAAATGATTTATTTCTTCCAACGTTGGTGTAGAAAAAAAATCGTGCTCTGTATATCAGCTTCAGTTGGCGCAAAAAATCTGGCGAAGTTTTCAATACGATAGTATAAGAAAAAACAATGTAATCAACTGAAAATTACCACAGTGATGTTACAGACACGTATGTATAAACAAGAAAAATTATTCTTTGTCATTTCCTTAAAATACAGAAGAATCCAGAAATCAAAAAAATAAAATAAATGCCGGAAAGAACTAAAACATAAATTGCTAAAGTGCTCTATGTATTCACTATTTTTGCAAACTAGGGGACGGTGTTTCCTCCAACAGCTGACACAGTTTTTCACTTCTTTAATGCCTATTTGATCCCAGCACTCAACAACTTTTGTCTCTAGTTGCATTACATCAAACGGTTCTGTGCGGTCGTTGAATAGTTTCTCTTTAAGGGTTTTCCAGATACCGTAATCCAAAGGATTAAGTCTGATTTTTTCCTGGCAACAAATTTTTATCAATGCTTTATTTTCTCTGGTGTCCACGATGTAACCTGATTGATTCCTTTATTGTTTTGCCCCGTGTATTGAGTTCTTTATACGCCACTAAAGGTGGTTGTTTTTCAGTTGATGATTAGCTGACATTGTTCAGGCATTTAATTTTTAAACATGCGGAAGCTTTATGGTCATAACTTAAAAAGCGCTAACATTATAAACTTGTTATAGCCAAACGCTGTGAAATTTCAACTTTGTAGGCTGTTCGCTTCCAATATTATTATAGTCTAAAGCAGCACATTTTTTCTGCATCACCCGATATAAAATTTAAATTTAAAATGATTTCCAACATTTTGTGTATAGTCTAGTGACTTTGTATTCATATACATTCAATACATTTTTAGTAATGCACCTTTAATTTGATTCAATGGAATCAAAATGGATTAAGTCATAATCATCAAACTTGGCAGAAGGCTCTTGCAAAACTTGGAAACCAACTGGTGCTCCAAAAGATCAAAGGTCAGAAATAAGAATTGTCAAAATGAAGTTTTGCTCATACTGATTTCATGTGAGAGCGTGGGCCTGCATCTTTAATGAATACCTATTAGATTTAATAAGCACATTGTCCCACAGTGCTTAGTCCTGCTGTAGCGCTTACAAGTGACACTGTACTAAATACCAAATGTATTTTTAATCTCAGTCAGAGTCAGTCAGTCAGTCAGTCAGTCAGACAGTCAGTCAGTCAGTCAGTCAGTCAGTCAGTCAGCCAGTCAGTCAGTTACTCACTCACTCACTCACTCACTACTCACTCATTCACTCACTCACTCACTCACTCACTCAATCACTCACTCAATCACTCACTCATTCACGCACGCACGCACGCACGCACGCACTCACTCGCTCCATGGCAAGAGGGAAGTTTGTTCAGGCTAACTGCGTTGGGCAAGGCAAAGCATGTACCCATACTGGGTTCTGGTATAATCGAATTCGTTCAGCTGGTAGCACACCGGGTACAAAATCCGTGTTCTTCTTGCTCAGTTACAGCAAAGTATCGCTCCTGCTTTGCAAAATAATGAGAAAATGAAATTATCAGAATGAACGTCTCCTTAGACGTAACATTCGCAGTAATACATGCATCATATGGGCTTGGCATCTCCTGATCATGAATGTTATAAACCACACTGCATAACTGTTCAATTTAAATTTGTTCGCGCGGACGTAAAAATGAATGATTACGCAAAGTAACTCAGTCGGGAAAACGTTTGGCATTGTGCAATGAGCAACAAAGTATGATTTTACCAAATTTGTCATTAATTATTAAAATGTTATCGATGTATGAAGTGCTTCGGTCTTTGAGTATGGTACTCGTAATGCATGTTTAGCACAACAAATCCGATTTGTACGCCTGTACAATTTGAATTATAACATTATATCGCAATCAGTTTCTGCATGATTCTTTTACTGGTCTAGAGAGGCTACTATTATGGAGATTAGTTGTTGGTTATTGTGAAAAGAAAATGTGTGTGTAAAGCTTATTGGCGACAAGCATAGTTTAATAAGTAAAAATATTCCTCTCTATAGAAATTGTTGAAATTGTCCAAATGAAAAACTGCGCTGCCACTGTTAAAAGATAAACGCCTCGTTTCAGTAAACCCGAGTAATTTAAACAAAAGTGGCATCATGCGAACTAATGTGTTTTTATTCAATCTGTGTGATCAACATATCATAGTTCTGTGGATCCTGCATGCGAATCACCTTAATCAATTTCAGGGTCAGCATCCCAAGTTTCTCAAATACCCCCTTTTCTATATGTAACAGTCACTCGCGTAATTCCTCTTGAGCAACTTATAAAATGTGTTTTCGCTGTTCTTTCAGCTTTACACAATAATCCGTGATACACCATTGTTTTCCAAATTCTATTAGTCTAGTAGTGCCAAATTTCGCATTTGATAACTGGCTTCTCTCGCCACAGACGCCACAAATCTCTTTACCATGTAAACGCTCAAGCTGATGGTAATTTCCGTCTTTCTGGCTACCTGCAGTGCTTCCTTTATACTTTCTTTATACTGACGCGCCAATCTTTTAATTAGGCCGTGATTCACGTCATTAATGAAATGGGGCTGAAAGCAACCTAATGTGATTGCATTTTAATAACATACAAAAATGATTTATTTCCGAAAAGCTGTTGATCTAGAGAACACATGAGCAGAATTTGTGATATTTACTTGTCAAGTGAACAGTCAGAATGTGATTAGAAAACTTATGGGCCTATCCATTTCCTCTAGCGGTTTTCCGCCCTTGAAGGAAAGCGGCACAAACTGGTTCGGGTTTTGGGCCTATGCGTTTGCTCTTGTGGTTTTACGCCCATGAAGGAAAGCCGCACAAAATGGTTCGGGTGTTGGGCCTATCCGTTTGCTCTTGTGGTTTAACACCCATGAAGGAAAGCCACACAAACTGGCTTGGGTTTTGGTGATCACTTCCATGAGCAACTTTCGCTGTAGTAGCAGCTCAGTAACTGTTTGAAATCTAAGGAACCTCGGTAATCGATACGAAAATTTTTGACGTGCGGCAATAAAAATAATTAAAAAACTAAAAATTTGGTGCATTGCTCTATTCAAGCCACACCTTTCAATGACTGGTTTCCATGATATTTGAGACATGTATATTACATTTGTGTCTACCTAAATCTTACGAGAGCAGAGCCTATAAAGTTAAATTTGACGAAGTAGAAACGAAGTTGTAACGTTTTTTATGTTTAGATTCTATAATGCAATAGGAGCTTTGCTAAACGCTTCACGTTTAGCTCTCTATTTGGCATTTTATTCCTGACACATCACAGCCTGTCAGCTATTAAACACGAATGCGGCTTTGTTACCCCTAACCTGTAGAATAACTATATATATCACTCGGTATTGTTTTATGTACCTAACATCAATTAATAAACGCATTTATATGGGGTAATCGGATACGCAGGTGCGATGTCTCTCACCTTTCTTACCTGTACTAACAGTTAAACAGAGCATGTGCGAGGTTGCTGTTAACGTTATGTTTGATGTATCTGCGACCACGAGGAGTAATGGTGCATAATGTCATTAGTTGTAGGCAAAGCAAATGTCATTAGCGCCCGTGTATACACATCATAATATACAAACGCAGGGCTTTTCTGCTCATTTGCTTTTTCCAATGGCTTTATTACAGCAGCATGCATATTGATTGCGTCTATGGCTCGTGTTGTCTGACTAGCAGTTGTATGGTGTTCTGCGTTTGTTACTCTTATTGATTCGGATAGTCGGTGATCATTCTCATTCACGCATTGGCTTCCGAAAAAGGCACTTGAAAAATAACCCAAGCTGCACAAGCCTCTCATTTTCGCTGTTATTGTCCTTCTCTGAAGTTTCTCTTGCCAGAGCGTATGAGTGCAGTGTGAGCTGTTTCCGCTTGTTAAGGTGGCATGTTAAAAAGCATTTTTGATATCATGACAAACACAAGACCGAAAAAATTTTGGTCTTCGTTAATCGCATTTTGAGGCACTTCTGACAAGCGTACCTACAATTCTGTTTTATTATCATGACGTGCCCTGCTATACTCTCGTTATTCCTTATTGCCAGTTCGGCTTATATCTTACCAGTTTACCTTTCGATCTGAGTCGATAATTCTGTAATTTACCGTTATACTACATCTTATTTAAATCTCTATATTGTGTACTTTTGTACAAAACATTGCTGTGTCTATATCATTGGCATTTGGAGTAAACAGCTTCAAATTACATAGGCTTATATCTTTTTCTTAGTACAACGATGGAAGCACTGTCTTCACGTTGTGTCTGTGTTATTTCTTTGTTTGTTTGTTTTGTTTCATTTGTTGTTAGAGCTGTCAAATCGTTGTACATCAAAGTGACAGAAAACTTCCTCGTTGCTTTTTTATTTTGTATCAATTTGGCTCGCTCAGAACTAATTTGATAAAGTCTGTTGCAGGAAACGCATTTTCTGCAATGATTAATATATTTCGATCCGAAAAGTAAAATCTGCTCGAAGACGACAACCTACAGGGACCTGCTAATTAACTAGTGGACGGCTAAAATAAGATTTAATGTCAGAAGAATGAGCAATGCAGGCGGATCAAAAATCAGTATACAATGTAGCAAAACACACAGGCTTCAAAGAGACAATAATGCAGACAACTTTGTAAATGAATTTTACTTTTACATTCCAGATTAAATTTCAAATTGCTGCAGATCCCTGTGTTTAATGAAATGTTCAAACCAGGTATAGTATTGGTTGTGGTCCTGCCTTGTTGTACACAGTCTAGACGCTTAGCCAGCTTCAATCTGATTAGATATATGCCAGGTAGATTACCGGCCTCTGTACATATCGATTTGTGGATATGTAGACGATAGAGGAAGCTAATGAGAAAGTTGACGCACTTGGGAAGACAGCTTGAAAAATGTAATGTAAATTGACTATTAGGGCATGCGTGATCAGTCTAATACAAGTCTAAAACAAAATGTTTTGCTGCAGTGACGCTACTTTTCTGATTCATATACTTTAACTTTGCCAAAATTATTACCATTGACCGATCATAAATATCATTTTATGACCTTAAAAGTCATCACAATTATTATTGTAATCGCCATCATCAATGATCAGCAGACGTGCTTTTTATGAGGCTTAAACACAAGAGTCAACGTTTTTTTTTGCTTAAAACACAAGCTGTAGTATGTGGTTTTGGGTCTGACGTCCTAGTTAAAGGAATGAGAGCTTGGTCCAGCAATTATTTTCAAAAAAGAAAAACTTTTGGGTTGAGAACTTTTTACAAGTTTTTCGACGCTGATTGCAAGTCGTACAATTCAAAGCGTTATTTTGCTGTCGGTATATTTATAATCGCCGGTTCATTTAGATACTGATTACCTAGCTATGCATCGCAAAAGTTCAATTGTAGGTAAAAATTATGGCAAACTGTTGAATAACATTGTCTCCAGGTGCAAATTAAGGCCACGCTTAGGGTAAACACTAAGCATGATAGCCATAATTCCAAGTCGTAGATATGCTATTGAGGATGGATATCAACGGGTAACACCTGCCTTCTTTAATCATAACTCTGAGTTTATGGCCTTACTGTCTATAACCAACTCAATAAAGCCATTTCACTATCCCATTAAATCTACTGCTCTCAAAGGTAATGAGTTAAACGACGAAGCAGTAAAGTGGATCCCAACTCTTTAAACTTTGGTTAGAATGTTAAAGAATGTTATTACTGCTTCTTCATTCCTTGCTTGTTTACGCTTTTCACATGCTTTCGCACATGCAATTCCCTATTTTATTTAATGTCTGAAAGGCAGGTAAACGCATCTCCAAAAATAAATAGATAAAATTGTTAAAATCCGCGGTTGGACATAGCAATAAGCGGTAGATTTAAACATTTGATTTGTTCTTATTGAATACTTACGAGAGCACAGACGATACGTGCAGGCTCTCTACAGGACTGCTGTTATCGGACAGTTGTATTCAGAAACTACACTTTTCAAGACAACTATTTTCTCGAAACATGTTGTCTGTTGTCAGAGTTATTATCAGCATAACTATTATTAACACAGAAATTGTTAAGGTGGCTCAGGAAATCGCTGAAAGTATTTAGATGTATTGAAAAAAGACATAGAGCGTAGAAGAACGCCTAACAAAAACACTTCTAGTTGCTACACAGTTACTTTTTACAGCCATGGTTTTCCAGTCACTTTATTCAAGAACCATTACTTTTTGCTTATTTTTCCCCATTCTTTTTAAACTGTATTAGTTTCTCAATAAAATAATAAATAAATAAATAAATAATTTGCATCCTAAAGACTTCACTCTGGCTGCGCTTCATTCGCACTTACTTTTACTTTTATACTCTTATTGCTGATCCCTCAGACATTATCATAATTTCAATTGTAAAACACTATAAGCGCTTTCAGAAAAATCAAAATTGCGGCATAGCAGGGCACAACGGCGCATAATGGGACGAGTAACGAAAGACATATGCGATTAGCAAAAATTTCATGGTAAAAATATAAATATCACAATAAAATTACCGCGTGTGAAAGTTCTGTTAAACTGCGGCAGCGCCAATCTGATTGGCTACAACCTGGCAACAGACGTCTGAAATGTGTCTATACTGAGTTCCACTTTACCGCTTGTAACTCTTTGCCCAGTTGGAAATATTCAACGTCTGCAGTGACTGCAAAGAAGTTGCTATTCAAACTACATGTATTTCGTTGACATTTTTCATCGATAAATTAAACTACCTGTTAAAAAAACAATATTAAAATCTCTGAAAAGTTCTACACATCTATACACTGAATTGAGAGCGAACAAAGTCACATAATTGTGCAGAAAAGTATTATATCAATTGTCTTTTTTATTTAGTAGTTAAATCGCAAGCACAATAAAAAGCGGCAATGAATGTTCTTTGGTAGGTACCTCAAGGCGCTTATTATTTTGTAATGTTGCTAAAGCTTTTTCGTGCTGCGTTAATTAATATAAGCAATATTTCTAATTTAAATTATTTATAGCCAAACAAACGTGTCATGTAAACTTTTCCAAACTGTACATTGTTCAAGCTTCTTATCCTGGCACGCAGTTAGATACACTTGAATTTGCTAACTAAAATGAAATAATTTTTGGTAAGCCGTGGGGCGATTACTGCTGATTATTTTTCTTTCGTCTTTAATCAGGAACTATACCTATCGACGGATTAAGCGAAATGAGAAACCACGCAGTGTTTGATGTAGGGATTAGAAGGGGATTTTCTCAGCTAAAACATTATTTTAACTGAACAAAAGTAATCGCGGTTAACTTCGTTAACGTGAAAAGAAGACTGTGGCAGATAATAATGTCATGTTAAGATTAATTTCAAATAAAAAGGCAAATGTGGGCTATTTTGGTTTCTCAGAACTCATATTATTGAAACTCAGTATTTAAGTGTACAAGTTTTAGATTTTCAAACTTAAAATGTTTGTTGTTACTCAACTGAGTAGACTTACAAGCATGCTAATTATCTGTTAGGCTTACACATTTTGTACGTGCACTTTATTACTCAAAATAGATTCGAATAAAGTCAGTACTCAACTTGAGCAAGCCTTCATTAAAAATATATCTTTTATTTAGTAATGATAAAGCGCTTGTTTGCCAAAGCATGTTAAAATTTCTAAACTTCTTTGAAAACTACAAATTGCAAAAAAACATTCTTAAAATGAATCCTGGCATTTCCTTGTGACGTAACCTAATTTTCATTCACTGCATGATTGTCTTCCTAATTAATATTGATGGTTTTTGGCTGTACAGTATTTCTTTAACAAGGAGCAATTTCACAATGGCTGCGCGATACGCATTTTACAATTAGCTGCAGCCTAACAACGTTATGATTCTGTATCATAATTAGCATTCATGCTTGAATCTCACGCCATAAGTTTATATTTATGCACGACTAAAACTTTATTGCATTTCAGCGCATAAATTCTGTAAATGTTTATCACACGCAGTTAATGAAATCTCTGCTGGCAAAATGCAAACTCGTGGTAAAAAGAAATCTCATGATTCCATTCGAGGTTTAATTGCAACAACCAGTTTAATGCACGCTAGTCTCGTAATCTCGGGAATATTTAATTATTGATAGTTTAACAAGCGTGCAAAATAACCATATACTCGCCTTAATTGTTTGCTAAAATCTTTTAAGAGAGGTACATAAATTAGAATTTTATCATGAAATTACACATTAATCATGTCTTAAAATAAATTTACGAAATAAAATAGTTTAACAACTACTTTGTGTGTGAACGATAAGAGAGAGATTTTTATTGTTTGCTAGACATGGTTGTATTTTAGTTCAAAAGAAGTACACTAAGTTACTACGGTTTACTACTACGACTTATATCAAATCCCTTATATACTTATATTTTAGTAGGTAAAACGAAATCTTTCGTAACGTGGATAAAAACTTCCAAGGAATTACATAACACAAATGGAAATACACATGTAAGGAGTATTAAATCCAAAAACATTAGAGCAAGCGTAGATCTATGATTGCTGCTTAATTTTTAAGACACTGCTAGTGCTTCTCAAAATTTCCATTTGAAATTGTTAATTTTCGAGTAAATCTTGCCAAAAATGTAAAAAATTAAAAATTAGTTTATCAAAATTATCTTTGTTTACAAAATTTAAAGACAAACTATGTCATTTTCTGTTTGGAAATATGGTGGACTGTAATATAGATATTTTGTTCACTTGGCAATAACAAAAAATCCATTAGTTTATTAACCAATAAATTACCAGCACAAGCTGCAATTATTTCATACATTTACATTAATTTCAACGCTTTAATCGTTTTTTTTCAAATCTGTCGACACATTTATTCATAATTTGTGGACAGCAAACTAATTGAAAATGGAAGAGGACTTAATGCGATTTTAATAATTAATAGTAAATTCTACAATAATTAATTTTGTAGAATCCTGACATTATTCTATGCTATTTGGCGGTATCTGTGTAAAAAAACACAAAGTCTTAAGAAAGATGGCGTTTGTGGTTTTGCATGTGAAGATGAAAATTGCATATTGGAAACAATCATAAGTGCATAATAGCTACTACAATTACTACTTATTTTATGAAGAATTGTCAGAATGTCAACAAACTGATAAACACATGCATACTGACAAATGCTTATAGTAAGACTTTAAGAGCAGATCGAGAGAATCATACTTGTGAAAAATGAAAAAGAATTAGTTACCTTTAAACTATTATGATCATTTTGTATGTTTCTGTTATACTTTCAAGAAAGTTCAGGGCTTTAATATCGCAATTTAAAAGACAAACTCACTCATGCCCGTAAATTAACTGTTTCCAGATCGTAAGCAGTTTGATTATATGTCTCCAACATTCCCTCGAGTGTGACGAATGTGTGTCCAGTCTGTTATGAAGGTGACAGGGCATTAAATGTTGTTAAAATCAATTCTCCTGCAATGGCTGAGCCAGCGCAGGGGATTCGAAACATACACTTAAGAGATAAAAGAAGAAAACATCCTAATATGTTGTCCTGCACATGTGTGTGTGTGTGTGTGATTAACGTTTCCTTGTAGCAGAAGAGATCTTGTCGATAACTTTCTGCTTCTGTGAGGCTGGGAGCTGCATTTTTTCACCTTGTCTAGCTTCCATTTTGTTAGAAAAAAAACGATCCGAAAATTGGCCAGAATAGCGTAAACTTAAACGAGCAACCGGTCAATAAAAAGGCGAACTCAACAAAGTGAGTGTAGACTACACTTGCACTTCTTGCAGTCCCAAGAGCCATAAACCAATTTTGTGACATAATTGTGGAAAATTTGTCATTTCTTTTGGGATTTGAAATGAGCAAAGAAGCTTATAATTTTCTCGTTATCTCGGAGAATGTGCAGCACTAACTAGTAGTAAGTTTTGATGCAACTATAGCCAGGCGTTCAATTATGAAGTTAAAATTTCTTTCGCTCGTCTTTCGTCAGCATGGCCTTTTGCCTGTAGATGATGAAAGCCGTGCAATTTCTGCAGAAATTCTTTGACAAGTGTTGCTTCGCACAAAGAGTTGAAAGAAGGCTATTTCCAAATTAAGCCTAATTACGGTTTCCAGTGGTGTATAATTGATCTGTTCAACACTTACGCCTTTGATTTGGATCAGATTTGTCGTCTGCATGACTTTCGGAGTCCGAATACATTTGCCAGTAAGCTTATCTAAACGCTGACAAGCATAGCCACTGGTGTAGTGCATTAGTCTGCGGCTCAAGAAATTGCTCACGCGGCTGCCAGAACCCCTTGAGCTATGAAAAACCTTATTACAAGAAAGCTTTTGATAAAATAAGTTTACAAAAGGTTTTGTGTGCAGACCAATTTAATTTTATCACAAACGTGTCGGAAAAATTTAAATAATACTAAAAATTCCAAGAAACTAATGGAGGTGCTAGATGGCTTGTTTGTGGTGAATAAAATAAGTAATAAAATGAGAATTTTAATTATAAATTAATAAACTATCATCTATAATGGTAAATAAACGTTCGTTTTATTTAATCAGTCTACGTTTGTTTTATTTAGAACTTACATGTAAATGTACTTTTACAGTAGTTCGTTTTCAAAATGCGTCCGTTTGCTTTTCTTTGCACCAAAAAATCGTGTCAAATAACCTCGGACCATCATCTATACCGAACATACACTAGAGATACACCTTGTCCAGAGTACGCTGCCTTTGTTTGCCTTTGTTTGTGAACAATATAAAAGACAGACTTTGGCTAATATGACAGTGTGTGAAAGCCTGTATAGCAAATCATGTACGAAACAGGGGAACTGAAATGTTAAACACGTTAGTTAATACATGTAAATGTAAACTTATGAAAGCCATTCTATTCCTTTCTTATTTCACCAAAGATTTAATCAAGCCTTTTGTATGATCATTTCTCCTTCATTTCTAAGACAGACGTCATCTGGCGACATCTGTAATGGAATTCTTCATTCACTTATCCCGGCTGTATGTCTCGCTGTATCTTGCGAGCTCTGTTATTGCCATTTATCTTTCTTCACACAATATTTTGATGGCATCTAAAGCCCTAGGCACGCAGGGGAATTAAAAGAGCAGGAGAACAGTCGGCATTTCTGCATTAAAATTTTATTTAACAAGCTCTGGCTTCTTTTCAATAAGCTGTTCATATTAGCGTATTGCTTTTTCATATACATTACGTGCTGGAACAAATGTGCTGAAGAAATAGTTGGAACAGAATGTAGCTAATGTGAACAAACGTTAAAAACAACACAAGTAACTTTTTGTTGGTCAGGCAAAAAGCACTTCTTAGATAACGTGCCAGCTTCAACTATCCCTTGCAAAAACAAATAAATCTTAGATGACCAGGTATGTACTTATTATGCAACTCCAAAAAGTCTATTTACATGAACGCAAATTTAGAATTGGTAACTTACTGGTAACACTAATTGCAGTAATTGCTGGTTTTCTGGGAATTTACTACGTTTTTATGCTTTAAGGGTAAAGACGGAATATCTGGTGGCAAAACGAATTTACTTCATAATTTGAAAGCTAAAAAGCAGACAATTACCTAAAATTATGAGTTTAATCAATCAAGAGTTAATAAAACATGTACATTACAAGTGTGCATTAGCCTTAGTGTGAATTAGCATGTGAATGGAAAATGGATTAGACTTGATCGATTATGTACACAGGAGACAGCTACCTGAAAACGTAGACAGTAATGCCTAATTAACAGACAGATTTTTGAACTGATGGCCAATGAAACATATGTAACTAATTACACCCCCACCCCGTAAAATGGGGTGAATATAAATAATGTAGTCAAAACCAAGAAAAGCTATTTATTCCTACTATTGCTAATAAGTCGTATACGGCTCATTATAATTTTATAAGTCAACTTGATGCATGTTCTGCCTACCAAGGACACTCTGTCATTGTGAAGTCACTTTTGGTTGCCATGTAGCCATGTAAAGGCATACTGAAAAAAAACAATGGCAGTCTAAACTTTTATTGCACAAGCTCAGCCACTGGGGCAGATGTCTTAACTCAGCTAGCAGTTGAGTTACTTATCTCCAGTCACACCAAAAAAAAACAATACAAGAAGGTTTTTACACTGGCATTTTGCATTAGCAAAGAAAGCTATTGAAGCAGCTTTGTCATATAGGTAAGCAGAAGAGCAATTTAAAAACTCTAAAAGTGTCTTGTTCAGGCACGCCAAATTCAGGCATAAGCTTAAGGCATAGTGCTGTCAAACGAAGTTGAGAAAATTCTGTTTAAAGAGCTGCAAAAATGTGCAGAATGGAGCTATCCAGTAGATGAACATCACCTTCGTTTGATCGTCAAAGGCTATTTAGACAAACGTATTGTAAAAAAGAGGCGATTCAAAAACAAACTGGTGTTCAATGTCAAAGTCATTCCAAAGGCGACAAAAGGAGCATTTGACAATATGAACATGCCAAAATATCAAATGTAAGTGTACCAGTGTCAAGATACGAAATCAATGAAGTGCCACTGTCAGTAATTACCACTTGTCAAGAAAAGGGGACTTGCGATATTCAGAATGTCATAAATTCTTCTAAATCTGTCCCATCAATAGTGTATACCGGGTGTGCTAATAGCACTATGCTTCTATCATATTTAGAAAGAAGTAAGCTAATATGTATGATCCGTGGACACTAGGTGAAACGAAGCAAGTCTGGGTAGTTCGATATGTTTTTCAGATTGGTTTATGACAATTGCTCTGCCACATTTAAGAAAGCATTGTGGAAGAAAGATAGTAATAGGTGAAAATCTCAGCCCTTACCTACTATTATAAGTCATTCAGGCTTGTGTGGAAAATGTCATTGCATTTGTTTTCCATCCATCTAAATCGACGCAATTATGTCAGCTAGTGGGTGTGACCTTCTTTGGCCCGAAGGAAAGGAGTTTGGTATAGATTGCTGGAAAAGTGAATAGAAGAAGGAAGGGAGGAAAGCTACAACTTTTCCGAAGGGCACATTTCCACGACTTCTTAATGTTTGATCTAACGACAGCCAAAGACAATATTAAGGCTGGATTTACAAAGAACGACAATTTACCCATTGCAACGAAAATGCTGACAGCCTGCCACCTCAACCAGCAAAACAGACTGCTGTTGGAGATGCTGATGATGAATAGACTCTAGATGACTGCATTCATCCTGAGGAAAATAAGATACGGAAAAGAAGGGCAGGTACTTCCAGCAAAGCGAAAAAGGAAGTTTGGCGAAGCTCCTGGAAAAAGTGTTAAAGCTACATATTTTTTAGAAAACGATGATGAAGAGTCTAGGACGGCCCACTATACTGACCAAGAATCACTAAATCATGGATATGATGCAAAAGCTGCTGAACATATAGGCACCTTTAACAAAATAGTGGTGCTCTTTTTTACCCCATGTAATGTAATGCTTAAATGGGTGTAAATCTACTACAAAAGGCAATTAAAAACAAGACTGTCCAGATTCAACCCAAAATACAGGGTTAATAGAGAAACTGTTTTTCAAATCAAAAACAATGTTGGAGTTTTTTGTCACAACGACAATATCATCAAGAGATAGATTATGCAAAAGTTGTCGCTATTCATCCCATTTTACTGTAGTTACTTTATGAGTTGGAATAACCTAGTGGCCATGATTTCTTGTCGCACTAGGGCTACTGTGTATGCCTATTGTTTTGCAAAGGAGCGACCCGATTATTAGCTTTATCACCAATTACATAATTTGCGTTCCTAACAGTCAAAAATTTAATTAGATGTAGAGCATATCCTTATTTATGAGTAAAAAAATAAGAAAAAAAACATTGCGTTAGCAAAACGCTCAATATAGGGTGTCTTATTATGCACTTTGATTTCTGATTTTCTTTTTGGATTTTCTTAACAAACTTTGTATTTAATCAAAAGTGGTCATTTATTTAATAATGACTAAAACCTATTACTTGACAGGTTTGACATCCTGCAATTTTTTACAAGCGGCTAAGATTTATACAAAAAAGATCAAGGCACCTTCAATAGTCCTTCACGAACTCGAAATAACAATTAGAGATTGTTGCGCAAACATTTAACTGGAAATGCTTGCTTATATTGAAAATGCATGTGTTAATCATTAGCAGAAATGTTTTGAAGGCAGCGAAAACAGAACAACCTACTACTATAGTAGTTCTTTTTAGGTAATCGTCTAATTTGACAAAATAACTATCAAATAATTTAATTCATCTGTACCAATTTCAAATATTTCATTTTGTTTGTTAAAAAAATTGAAGTGCAAAGTGGGCAATGACTATTGAAACGCCCTGTACATCACGTCAAATCCCATTCCCTCACTCGTAAATATATTAAATGTTATGCGACCATTTTGAAAAAATTCATTTATTATAATTCCGTGCTCGATCTGCGAAATATCAATATTGGATAAAAATAAGAATGTATATAACAATATGGGATTACGTCATATTTCTCGCTAAGCCTTCTCAAGTTTTTCGAGTTATCAACAAATTTCTGCTTGCTAGTAAAACAGCAAATAATGTTTCAGCAGACAGATAAAATTGACATGAAATTTGAATAAAATTCTAGCAATTACTGCACCAAGCGCTCACGGCCATGGCGCGCGCGACGCGTGATTAATCTACCAATTGCCTGGAAATAATCGGACTATATGCTCGGAATTTATTACTTTTCCTATTTGATTCGATGTTTTATTGGATACGTCTGGAAATTCCTTATATCTTGAAAAATTAATTTGTCGCGTGGACAGGACACTGCGTCATTATAGCAGCAATGTGGCTTCGTCAACTTGATGTATTGTGTAAATTCATTTGACAACTATTCCTATGTACGGAGCTCAGCGAGAATTTTCCTTTAGCGTAAATGAATTCTGAGGTAAATCAAGTAATACAGCAGATTGTTAACAGGACAGTTTGGCAGTTAGGCAACCTGTAGGATTATAAAATAGTAGCAATATAAAGAATGTGCAAGAGTCCATTGGAAACCATAATTCAATATGAAACGTTTTACACTGTCGATAATGAATTTTGTAACAATAGCTATTCGCGTTCTTTATTGTTGTCCTATGTGCTACTTATTGCTAGTTTTATAACTGTGCTAAACTCCTACGCAATTTTTTTATTTTTTCATGGGGAAGTCTCCTCTCTTTTACCAGTCGTGGTATTAACAAAGGATATATGTCGTCGTCATTGCGCAACTTTGAATTAATAATCGCATACTTTCATCGTCTGGCATTGATCAATATACCACAATACAAGATGTTGCTGTAATGAGTAATTTGTATTCAATGTGTTACGCAGAGTGTTCTCAGCATGCATCAGCAGAGTCACATTAACTGAAGTAACCCATATTTCTGTAAAGAAGATAATTAAACTGATTGGTTATATGCATATGAACTGACTAGATGTCCTTGGCAATGCAGGCAACAATTATTTATGAATCATTAATATATCTGGGCAGCTTGCAATAATAGCGAATGTCGACAAACTTTCAAAACTCACCAGCTACACAAGTTCTTGTACCACAGTGAATTGATAATAGATTGAAGAATGATTTCTCACTAAAGAATGTCTTTTATCTTGAACATGCTGACAGCATTCGTCTTGTGGCTATCTTGGCTGTACAGCGCTGCAGAATTTCTAGTAATCATTAATTTACAGTTATCTTTTGAAAAAGACACTTGTGTAAGACTGTAAACTCATTTAAACAAGATCACACTCAGTATCTGCGATCTAATTCAGTAAATTGACTGATATCTGTTCTTCTCGATATCCCCTTTTGTCCCTTTGCATAGAAGGTGTTTATAATCGTATTATCGTCTTATATCAGCCAATAATCTAATAAATCAGTATTCAGTGGGAAGTTTCCCTTAACATGATTGCGCTATTTTTTCTCTATAATGTAGTTTCCAGAAAAGTTTATGCTTTTGATCGATCGATACTTTAATGGTAGTTATTAACAAATGAAAGAAAGAATGAAATTGAATGAAGGAATTAATTAATTAATGGACGAATGCACAGACGGATGGGCGGTTTATTTAGAAATGAATAAGTTAAAGTCTATTACAACTGATATAGTAATAAACGCTCGATACTATAATACAGAAAAATTAACTAATGCATAATGAAATAAAAATTAACACATAATGTAATAATTAACTGATAATGTAGTAAAAAAATTAACACAAGACATCGAAAACATATAACGTAATAACCCGAAGTTTAACGCATATTGTAACACTACAGAAACCCATAATGTAATAACAAAAATTCTAGCCGATAATGCAATAACTAGCTGTACTTGGTATTATTATATTAAAACTTGGTACCAGTGATATAGTGGTGTGTGAATACGTATGGCATGTTTTCTTGCTGTGTTTGGAAAGGAGGAGAGATAGCGGTTTTTCACTATTTCAATTTAATTTTAACTGACGCTTCTTATATAGTTTAAATTTATCCATTCCATGCACAGGCTTGCAATAATATTTTAGTGAAAATGAATATAATAGTTACATGGTATTGTTACATGCAGACTTTTAACTCAGTGTAGCATTGCATCAGACATATTAAAACGAATTATAACATGGACAAGTTCGTGTGTTCGACTATTATATTTTACTACTCTATGACCAGTAAGTAATTCCCTGGTATTCAGCTAGTGCTCATCCAGCAACTGCTGACTTTAGACTATAAACAGCTGCTTTTATTTATTCATTTAGAAAACAAATACTTTCACAAAGCAAGAAGCCACCATATTAAAGCGCTTATGCTGACCTTTAATTATATTATTAAGGCACTCATGTTATATATAAATACTACTGCTAGATCGGGAAGGTTGAGAATTTTTAACAAATTGTTTATTTTTAACAAATAAAGACAAAGATAAAAAAACTTCTGTCACTTTGTCACTGCTTTGAATTCGATTCACTGTTGGTGCGTAAAGTATATTTCGCAATTATTTATCAATACTTTTCAAAGGCGTGCCGTGCTTACCTAACAAAAACTAAAATGTTAATAAGATCACATTTCACGATGAACCATTATCTGAGGTTTCTTTATCAGAGTATCATTAGTACCTTTGCCACGAAGTTTTTAAAAAGACAACTATGAAAAAGAGTGACGCGAAGAGAGAAAACATAATGTTAACTTTTAGTTTCTATTTGCAGGAAACACATTCACAAAAAGTTCATTTCACAACGACAGTTATTGTAAGCAAAATGCACCGCATCGGTATAATACAGTCGCTTTAATTTTTGATAAAGTACTGATGTAGCCCATGTGGCTGGTGAAGTAACTTTGACACTCATAAGTTTTTACAAATGAGTCTTTTAGTTTTCCGTGTAAACCATGGTAACAAGTTATCAAAACAGCAGTCATGGTAAAACTAAATTAAACTAACATTCATATTGAAAAGCAAAGCATAATAGTAAAGCGGAGTGAGATCATTTATTTCAAACCGTAGCTAAGTTGCGATTGCAGATTAATTATTAGCTGCCAATTAGTAAACATCTATCGAGGAAGTTACCTGTAAAGTGTGTATAAAAATTGTTTTTGAGAAATTTCAACTTTTTGTTATTACAGAAATAATGAGACCAGGTATTTCGTATATATTTTATAGTTTTTAGGTCACCACGAGCTTCTTTACTTACTTTTAGCTGATAAGTATCAATGCTGAAAGAGTTAAAAATAAATTGAAGATATGACATTTTGCAAGTCATTATTGAAAATGTGAGAGTTAGAAGTCACAGTTTGCAACGCACTTAGGACTTCAATCACTGAAATTACTCAAATTAATATCGTATCCACATTCTACATCGATTGTAAAACTAACTGTAATAATAAAATAAATTGGTTTATATTAAATTGACATTAACTTCATTGAAATATAGAAGAAATATGACACACTGTTACCCCCAGTATTATATTCAAATTCAGTCTAACAAAATTAGCATGGGTGGTACAAACTTGCAATTTTTTGAAAAATTGTAGATATGACCCAGTTTTTTTACCTTTTGCTGGTAAGAGTCTCTATTGATCAATAAATAGGCCAGTATTCAAAAGTATATTAATTTTGATTAGTGATGGGCTTCATTAGAAACGGGTAATGTAAATGTTTAATAAAATCTAAGTTCTTTAACGCACATCGAATTTGCTCCTGACGATCCTGTTAAATTTTATCCTTTCTGGCTGTTGACCATGTAGGACAAGTCAAACAGAAGATGCAGGCTCCACAAAAGACAAATGGCGTGTTGTGTTAAATTACTGTGTTTCGAAGACGTATTAACATTATCCTGCAGATAATGGGCTAAAGGCGAGAGAGAGAGAGAGAGAGAGAGAGAGAGAGAGAGAGAGAGACAGAGAGAGATCATTGACTAATTTGGCTGATGGTAATACGTTGAAGAGGGTTGTGATGCCAATGAGACGAGGAGAAAATGCCATTACGACCTTCATTGTCTAAAAAATAAAACCAACTTTATATGAGAAAATTGTACCAGGTAACATTAATTCTGTCAATTATTACATTATCTGTTAGAACTTTTGTTATTACGTTATACGCTTTGCGGGTCTTACTTTTTTATTACATCACCAATGAATTTTATTACATTCTAGGTTGTTTATTACATTACGCGTTGGTTTTTATTATAATATTCGCTAATTTGTTTGGTATTACAATATGCTTGGGCGTTTATTACATTGTCAGTTGTAACATGATCTTTATAATGCATACGAATGAAACAACAAACAACACACGAAATTTGAGATACTTACACAGTGTGGATTTCTAGATCATAGCTTGTGTGTCTCAGATGTTTTTAGCTGATATTGAAATAGAAAAGAAATAAATAAAACCACAAATAGAAAAAAAATGCGAAGAAGATCACACTGTTTTTGCAAAATGACTTCATTACAGAACATTATTTAATTCTCTTTTTTAGAGCCAAATGCTGATCTCGCTTTTCTACATACACATAAGATACAGCCATTGAAAAACCATACGGACAACTACAAAAAGCAGCTTTGAGGCAATAATAAGCAAGCATCGGGTAACAATTTTTGTGTTTCCTTGAAGATTTTCTCACTGAGCGACTTCATAAAGCAAATAAATAGGCATTATAAGAACACGATTCGGTAAAATTCTATTTCGACGTTTCTTTCTATGGCTTAACAGCGCAATGGTATCAGCAGGAAACAGCAGAACCAAGAGACGCTAAAAACAGTCAGCATTATTCTCCCAGTGTTGTTTGACATAAATAGTCAGTGACAGATTGGAGTGTTTACTTGAAGACTTTCTGCAGTGTCTATTTAAACTCTGAAAACATTTGCAATAATATCCACTTGTTCTGCTTGATTGATGAGCTTTGCTTAGATTAGGGAGCGCTAGTCGTCGAAAATGAGCCGTTTTGATCATTTTGTTGACAACTGCATAGCGTTTGAGTGGCTGGTTATTTGACAATTCTCTTATCTAGGTTCTGATGGTTTTGAGGGTCAGTGAGCCAGAAAAGCTCAAAGTAAAATGCAAATGCAAACCCGAGAGATCCAGGAAAAAGCATCTCGTAACACTAGAGTAGGAAACGTTTTGAACGTTTGAACGTAGAGTTGAATACATGTTGGTAAAATATTAGAAACGCCCATTTACAGATCCGCCCTTCCTTTCTTATGCTATCATCGAGAGTGCGCAATGTGATTTCATTTTATTTCGTCGCTAGTAAATTAATGTCGTCGTACGCTTGCTTCCCAATGCCTCTAAGTCTTGCTAATCCTGGTTCGAAGATTAGAACACGGTTTATTATTCTTTCTGCTGCTGTCAGCAAACTGTACATGTAAGAGCTAATGATGATTGGGTTGGAAAAATGGCTTCATTCATCGATATTGATAATTGTGAGTTTGAGGCGGTAAGTGGGAGAAGAGTGCCGTAAGAGTCATTCTCGTTGTAGCACTAGTAACTATGGGGATTAATTAAATAAGATCTTCTAATATTTGTACTTGGATGCGAAATTCATTGATTTCACATTTTAACGCCGTTGACAGATTTGTAAATTAATGTCTTGTTCACAGTGATAAGCAATCAGGCTAAACTGAAGAGTGCCCCAAATAAAATCCTTCAGTTAAATTCCTGAAAGCAATTGTACGGCTATATTTTGGCACCTCCTCGTCTCTCTCGGCTTTCTTTCTTTTTTCTTTCTCTCTCTCTCTCTCTCTCTCTCTCTCTCTCTCTCTCACTCACTGCCTCTCATTCACTTACTCACTAACTCACTCACTCACTCACTCACTCACGCACTCTCTGTCTGTCTGTCTGTCTGTCTGTCTGTCTGTCTCTCTCTCTCTCTCTCTCTCTCTCTCTCTCTCTCTCTCTCTCTCTCTCTCTCTCTCTCTCTCTCTCTCTCTCTCTCTCTCTCTCTCTCTTTCTCTCTCTCTGACTTACTCTCTTCCTCTGTGTCTTCTATCATCCCTCTTTTTTTCTCTCTCCCTCTCCCTCTCTCTTTAACTCTCTCTCACTCACTCTTCTATCAAGGTGTTAACGTGTATTCCATACAAATTTATCTAGCCCTTTACAGAGTGTATCCGATGACAGACACATGGATGAGTTGATATGTTTACTGCTGTATCTGGCTTCGTTTCAAGTGCCCGTTCCGCTTCACGTCACGCGAAGCCTTGACCAATTAACAGACACGTGCTTTTGCTTTGCTCAATTGCACTTCCACCATGGCTGCAGCCCGGCTCGGAGAAATAGTCAGGAACGATTTATGGCTAGAATAACATGGTAAGGACAAATAATCCTTTGTTTAAAACTGTTCCGTAAGTGGGACAATCTGGCAACAGCTACATAAAATCCGGAACCTGAAACAAGTTGCTGTTTGTTTTTGTTTGCCGTAGAAAAGCTCGTAAGTTGGATACATGACGTTGCTGCCCATGTCCTTGATTGTTTCATTCGCAAGCGGCCTCTGGCTCTTCCAAAATTTATTAAGCGGTTAAAAGACGTTATAGTTTCGGTATCACCATCCGAAAACAGCTGCAACAACTGTGTTCAAAAATTCATTAAAGACTGAAGGGCGTGTAAATAGGTACAGAAGCAGCGTTAGAAAAAATCTAATGGAAAGCAGCTGAGTTTTAAGTTTTAATCGCTAAACATTATTTAAAAAGTATACTCATTTTCCTATTTCTAACTAGAAAATTATTTACCAACAATAAAATGAATAGACTTAGTATAACTGAAAACACATCAAATTCAGCAAGAACCTCTGGAGGGTATTCGGACAAGTTATTATAACTGGTTAAATTTAGCAACTATTTCAAATCTAGTCAGCTCATTATGCACGAAGTTATGATCGAGCTGCATCGTGTGAAATCGAGTTCTTTTAGTAATTTACTATTATTGGATCTTTAAATTCCCATGGTCACACTAACAGTCCCAGTGGTGTGGCGTGAAGTTTACTGAAATAGACTGCAATGCTCATATCCAATTTAAAACTAATGTATGATAAACTGCATAGTAAAATGATAACCATAAGCGACAAGAGTTGTCCAAAATCTGTTACAATCTACAACGCTTTTACTATTTTCTCGCAGTTGTTGCTGCTGCCTTTGAAATACACGCAGAGTAAAGCTAATTATAGCGCACCCAGACGACTGCACCTTGAGTTTAGTGAAAATCCGGGAGCTGATTTCGAGCACCGAAGAAAAACCAAAAAATCTGATTGAGATTTCCGTGAGATCTTGCGCCAGTCTTCTAAATATCTGCAAATGCAATCACGTACGCTCTATGGAGAATAGAATAACTTAGTAGCTAGCAGTATAAGGGCATTCACCATTCACTTGCATGCATTGGTTATTTCGGTCAAAGTAAGACGTTTAGTGCTTTGCAGAAAACATGTGTAAGCCAGGCAAACAAACAGGCTTACAGGGCAGGGGTCGTCCAACCATTTGAGATATGCTTCTTTATTCATCTGTCAGTCATTGGGCCTATCAATCTGTCGGCCGGCAATTCGGCTAATCAATAAATCAAAAAGCAACCATGAATGAATAGATGAACAAGTGAATTAATGAATTAGTGAACATATAAACGAACAACGGGGAACGAAATTTGACCCTGGTGCTGTATCCAGCTTTGATAATACAGTATTTACAACTTTCAAGTTCTGGCATGCTTTGTTTAATTAAGTCATTAAGAGATTTGTTTACAATTATAAGGTGAATCTTGTTTACTTTTGTTTATGCCCAGTATGCGCGCACATGCTGTTTAACAAGTAGCTCACGTCACCAGAAAAAGTTGTTTGTCAGTTTTTCGGATCAATAAATTAAATGTTTTGACAAGTCAATGAAAATAGTCGTTTTAAACGGCGGGTACAGTGGATTGTATTTTGAAATCTATTACTAATCTGCTAGTGGCACCCATCATATTATTTATTTACTTATTTATTGTCTTTAAACTATTAACATGATACGGGACACTAAAAGAATACAATAATGCCACTTGAAGGTATTTTAATTTATACAATATCAGAAAACTCATAGTTGCTCACAATGTTTCAAAACGAAAAATTTTTAAGTATGATTTTAAGAACATATATATCTCTTTATTGCGTAAAGTATTGTAAATTGCTTTCTAAATTGTATTGTAAATCTAAAGTTAAGGTTAAAGGTAAGTTCTTAACCGTCTGTATGAAGTAGCGTAAATTGCACTCTTATAATGATTGAAGTCAGACGAATCATGCGTTCATTATCCATTAATTCGACAATTAGTTAATTCATGTAATAGGACTATATAAACCAGTTCACGAAATTTTTCCCTGAGGAAATCCATTATGATATGGTAAAAGATATATATATAACAGGCTTTTCACCACCTTGACTGCGCACAGATTAACTATATTGAAATATGTAACATGTCATTGTACTAATTATATCATTTATTGGCAGATACATTGTATTAACTCATAATGTGACGTCCAGCTATGTATATGTCATCTTAATAATTATCATACAAAAAGTTTTAATTCGTTGTTAATTGCTTTATTTTCACAGTTAGAAAACAAAATGTCGATCTACAGCAACGTTAAACTTTAAATTTATTCTTTCCTAGCTGCTTTCGAAAATTTTCTTTTAGAAAAATAAATAAAAATAAATTCAGTCTGATGCATTTAAATCTCTCTACATAGTGCTGAAATGAGTCCAAAGCTTTAGAGTTCTCGGCGGCGTGCATTATGAGCGTAACTTGTCGTACCCATCTCAAACAGTTCATAGTTTTCCAGCATCCCGGCAAGTAATAGAATCAATGGGCGACGCGGCGCATAAACCAGCGAAGCGTCTCTCTTTGTTATTAATTGTTTTTATTAAATTGATTGTTTGATGGGGGTTTAGACTTTGCTGCTACTTTGTTGTCGTTTTCGTCAGTGTCGTATAACTCTTGTTCATTGGTCACTGAGAGAACGCGAAACAGGTGCTCTGCTTGAAGACTTCTAGTTCGCCCAAGGGAATGCCTGCTGTGCTTCTTCCCCAGGGAGAACGCGAAGCAGGTGGCTTGCTTCTAGTTCGCCCAAGGGAATGCCTGCTGTGCTTCTTCCCCAGGGAGAACGCGAAGCAGGCGTCCTGCCTCTAGTTCGCCCGGGGAAATGTCTGCTGTGCTTCTTCCCCAGGGAGAACGCGAAGCAAGTGCCCTGCCTCTATTTCACCTGGGGGAAGGCGTGCTATGCTTTTTACCCCGAGAGAAGGCGAAGTAGGTGCCATACCTCTAGCTCGCCCGGGGAAATACCTGCTGTTCTTCTTCCTCAGGGAGAACACAAAGCAGGTGCCCTGCCTCTATTTCACCTGGGGGAATGCTTGCTATGCTTTTTACCCCGAGAGAACGCGAAGCAGGTGTCATACCTCTATTTCGCCCAGAGGAATACCTGCTATGCTTCTTCTCCAGGAAGAACGCGAAGCAGGTGCCCTGCTTCTAGTTCGCCCAAGGGAATGCCTGCTGTTCATCTTTTTCAGGGAGAATGCGAAGCAGGTGTCCTGCCTCTAGCTCACCTGGGGGGGATGCCTGCTGCTTCTCTGCCCCAGGGAGAACGCGAAGCAGGTGGCCTGCTTCTACAGTACATGGACTGTGATTATCATGAGTCATTGGAACATTGCTTTTGCGTTGAATTGACTACAATTAGATTTTGCACCATTGTCGTTTTGAACGGTGTGGACCATGGTTATCGTAAAGCATTGCAATTGGGATACTGTAATTCTGGATTGCACATGCTGTGAAAAGCATAAATTCGTCATTCCAATTTACTTTCGAACTGAATAGGTCATATATCATACATCATTATAATGAGTCATTGTAGTATAGCATTGTCATACGGCGTTGTTTTCTATTATAGCATTATTAATCATGATTAAAGAATTAGTTCCAACGTCTAACAAGAAGAATGTAGGCTGGTTAGTCTATAAATTTTTGCATTGGACATTTTCGTGAAAGAGCATTATGATATTACCCGGAAGTTTTTCCATTTTTTTATCGATATTCGATTTTATTTAAAGCAGTTTGAATGGACATTTTCTTTATTCTGTTAAATTTTTATTTCTCTGTCGCCACATGTAGTACTAGCAACAAAACGCGCTCTATTTTCATCGTTTAAACTTCATTTCGTTTTTTATCAATCGAAACGGCATGTTGTATTATGGCATGTCACCACGTAGCAGTTTCATATTCTTTATTTCCTCCAAACTATCTTTTTGCATTTATAATGCCGAAAATGGCAACACGCGACATTAAAAATTGACATTCGTAAATGAAAGAGAATATTGAATCGCGTAGACGACTCTATTCGGTCCTATTGCTTTATGCTTTGCTGGCGCCTATGCTTACAGCAAAAGCAGATGCTTAAAGCTACGTAACAAATGATGCATTGTGCGGCAATACGCTCCTTTCTCGTATCGTAAGCACGTTGTACATTTTTAATAATAGATTGTGCGATATGTTAAACGTTTTTACTTGAAAATAGTACGGCAAGACATGTATCAGTCCGCATCTATTTGGGTTGTTTCAGCCTAAGAACGTAAATGTCAAGCTAAACTTTCGCAGTGAATAACGCCATGAATAATGACTCTGGGTGATTAACAACAAACTGAATTCATTACACGATCACTTAATTAACAAACACGATTTTGCGTCTAAATTAGTTATAAATTACAGCGGCAGTACGGCAACACAGTGTCGTTAGTAAAAGTGAAGCAAAGCAAAAGTGAAAAAAATAGAAAGCAAAATAGTGCTCATCAGTAGTGAAGCGTCACGTTTTATATAACTTACGTGTTTATGTGCACCGTATGCTTGGCGGTTCAGTAGTCAAAATATATAAAAAAACAGCCTAACATTTTCTTGCAGCACTTCAGCATTGGCAAAAGTGATTTTGTAATATTTTTCGAGTCTTTTGGAACAAACATTTTGCCATGGTACATTTCTTCTGTACATATTTCATCATCGGTACATTTCGCCAGTTAAATGTCTCCGCTAGGTTATTACCTTATCCTTTAACAAAAATGTTTCAGGTTTACCAATGGTACATTTCACCAGCGCATACTTCGCCACATTAAAGTCACTTTACTTTAGTCTTAATTCTATTATTAAGCTGCAAGCACTTTTATTACTTTAGTTCTTACTGTTCATAATTTTTAATTGTATCTTGTAAACGTTTGCTCTTTCTGGTCACTGAAATAAAATTCTAATAATAATGATAACGATAACGACAACGATAACGATAACAATAATAATAATGATAATAACAGGATGATTGTCGTCATTATTTAAAAGTGTGGACGGTCAAAGAACCACGACCACCAGTCAAAGGATGCTTGCTTGTAACTGCAATTTGTAACTGCATAATGCAACTTTTACATAACAATAATATTGAAAGTGTGATGAATCATTAACGAAAAGTTGTTTTATTAGCAGGATTTTGGGAGTGTTTTTAATATACTTACACTGCAAGATTGTTGAAACATTCTTTGGAGAACACCAGAAAAGACACCGCAATGACCGGATTAAAAACTTTTCAACTTTTATAACTTCAAAATTATGAATTCTGAATTCTGATAATCGTAATGTTAAACGGAATTCTAAAGGAAAGCTATCACAATTCATAAAATTCTTTATTGGGAAATGTGTTAACGCAGAACTACTATGTTCTTTATGACCCTTATTCTTTTTTGTAACATAATAATAAAAAATTATAGATATTTATCACCCCCTTTTGGAAATTCAGCAATGGTCAAGCGGCAGTCTTGACGTGTGTTTGCCTAGGAAGTCCTTTCTTATATAGTGTCCTGTCAATTTCTTTTGTTGATTTCGGGTGTTGGTTCGACGGCTCCACTTAATTGACCTCAGTCCCATGCGTTTATTTGTCTGCATATCATTGGCGAACTGAAACATTTAATTAGAGGAAAAGATACAAACACACCAGACAAATTTGCCTGTCGAAATGTACCACAGGCGAACTGTAGCCAAAAAGGAGCCTTTTTATACAACTCAGCATTTTATAGCTGGGATCCAATTCCCAACTGCAGGACGTATCCGTCGTAGATGGCAGGACCGGAGTATATTTCATTATTAAGGATGATGCTCTAAAATAAGACACTAAAATAGCAGAGCTGTCTCATCTAAAGAGGCAAACACATTCAGATGTATGTTTTACATCCTCTTTCGAGCGGGCTAAACAACCAGAATCAGTATGGCAAATGAAACCGCCCAAAGGCAGTACTGAACCCAGATAGTCACAAAGCATTCGTTGCCCAGCAATGGCCTTACTCAACTTCGGTCGCAAAGCTTAAACCGTCACCCCTCAGCTATCTGTCTCGAATACTCACATAAAAATGCCTTTATTTATACATTACAACTTATACATACAGTAGTTAATACAAGTAAACGGTTTAAAATTAAACATTCTTTGACTTTCAAGTAGATACGTTGCGTATATCGCATTGTATGCAAACACTGAAACACAAATACATACGTCTGTATTATACACACACACGCTCGTATATATATATAATATCATGATGCATCTAATATCATAATATCAAAGCACAACTGCTAGCAATATCTTTATTTATTCATAGTGCTATCATCTGTCAGGTTACTGCCTAAACAAAATATTTGTGCCTAACACACAATTGTGGCGTTTCTAGGCCATTACACCCTCATATACGCCATACAGTGACATTGTATTAATTATTAATCTATATGTAAAGCATGCCGTCCCGTTTCCTAGCATTTGCAATGAATGGGTCTGAACACGACGTAACCAAAGTATAAAGCGCCTTTTAGTTCAGCGCTAGTACCCTGAACTTATGCTACAATGAAATTAATTTCAGCTCTCATTTGCGTATAATCAATTTCGATATCTCTGCATGCAGAACCATGCACGATATAGGCCTACTCCTTTTTAAGTCCGCCCGATAGCAACGTGCATGCAAGAAGTTTGACGCAGACTTGATGTAGACTTATTCCTCCATGAATGATTAATTTCACTTTGTTTTGAACAGTGTAACGAACAATTGTTCGGCTCGTATTTTAATATTTAAAAAGATTCATTCCTGTTTTATGGTATACATCTGCCTGTTGTCATACAATTGCGTAAAATGTTGTATGATTGGTAAGAGCGTAAATTATTTATTCGCATAACGTCGAACTGCGTTTCACTGAGTAAAGGCAAATGTGTTGAAGGCTATGAAACCAAGTAAGCATATACTCTTTTGCAAGCCTGAAGTATTGCTGTTGTTCTTGTTGTTGTCGCTGTCGTTGTTGCTCTTGTTGCCATTGCGGTTTGCTAATGTTATTATCATTACTTTTTATTTTTGCCTCTTTTGTTAGATGTCAGTAATCACTGATAAATTTTCGTATTATAGTTTTCATTTCTTCGCTTTGAAGCACAGCGTCTGCTCTTTATTGTGAAGCAATAGATAATGATTAAGTTATAGTCATGCAGTCATAACAGCAATTATAATTTTATGCATTTTTTCCATTTTCACAGGATTATATCTTACTATCAGGGGATCACAAACACAGCATTAACTAGAAACACCAAGATCTGGTGAGTAATGTGAAATTAATGATATTATAAACATTACTGAAATGACAGAATGATGAACATTGTTCATCACTGGTCATCGCGTTGATATTTCAAAAATGGCGATAAATTTTTAATTATCAATTTGTTGTTCATCAAAATATCGTCACAGTTTTTCTATACCCAGCGGAGTAATTACATAATATGGTTTCACTTTGGCGTATATGAGCCCCTATCAGCTGACAGCTACATTTAACCAGTTTATGCTAATCTGTAAACTCATTAATGTTATGACTGCGCGTTTTAATGAACCCGCATGTACTTGGAATAAACCCGAAGACGTGTTGTCAAGCTTTGTTGCCATTTTGTCAGAGAGTTTGTGTAATCAATAAAATTTTTGGTTGAAATTAGATGGTTATTGTTTGCTTACGCGCTACAGAAGCAGGTAATAAACTAGTGAGTTTGAGAAAGCATGATGGTGCAGGCATTAAAAATAGATGAGAAAATTTATATTTTTTTCGGTTTCTAAGCGTAACAAGAACGGTTTTGTGTGGGTATTACTTTATGGAATGACAAAATTTTTAATGTCAGTTAAAATTAAATAAAAAAAAAATTAACTTAAGAAATGCTCCAACCGATTAGTTATATATTCAACTTCGAAGCATAGGAATGAATCAGAAAATTAATCTCAATATTGGGGTAATTTGTATTTTGTTACTCACTCAGATCAAGTAATTTAAAAAAACCGTTTTACTCAGTTTATGATGTAACCAAATCTTAATCTGTCATCACTCATCCAGAAGGAGTACCTCAACTCATACTCTACTTTTGCAAACTGTTTAAAACGTGTGAATTAAGAAACCGCTTTGTAAATAAGCGTCGCATCGCTTACCCAGTACAAGTAACCTTTGAGAAATCATTTTAGTCCAGTTTTGGACTTTTATGGCATTAGCGAGAGCGCTGATAAGTCGTAAAGCCTAGTAAGCACTAGTGCAGTACAGATTCAAAGAAATCGCTTAAGTTAGCTAGCACCACTGCTCCCCCGGTTTCTTCGTTCTTTTTCATAAAATATTCATAGGAAAATGAAAAATACATGAGTGTAGAACAGTTTTCATAACGTTTTTGACATGTTGTCACTGGGACTAGTCGTCAAGATTTCAAATTAATTCACAACAACATCAGACATGAGCGAGTATAACCTATATCTTTGCAAATATTTCATTATACAGGAATAAGCTTTGCTATAATATTATAATTTAATAATTTACCTTATTATATACACTCCCAATAAACAGTTATAGAGAAGAAGAATGGACAATTTTTACGCATCATCACGCTCATATATTTTCACCTTATCCTTATAGTTCACAAGGAAAATTTCCAGGCTAACGTGATTTATGCGTTTCTTTTATTGCTTTCCGATGCAATGCTTACAGCGTAAAGTAAAGGCAATCTTGTCCAGAGCCATAATTCCATGCACACTTTGTCAAAAGATAAATATTTATATGTTCCTAACTGCCTGTTTGTTGAGTTTTATGGCTAGCTATAAATTTTTAATCATACTTTTCTTATAAATCTGCAGCTTTTTCACAAATTATTGCACTATGAGTGATCTGCATTGCATTCTGAAGCGGAGTGGTTCATATTTTTCTCTTTGCAATGGTTTTGAAATAACAGGGCATTTCCATGACTAGATGTTCATATATTATGTGATGACTCGGGTTTTATCTTATTACAGACTTTGGTTGTAATTGCCTTGAAATGTAAAGACTTTTTTGAGTAATTATATATTGAATACTCTCTCTCCAATTTTTAAGTTCGTGATGGCTTTGGGATTAGCAGAGCATATCTGTGCTGGGATGTTTATTGTTTTTTTCAATGTGCCTCGCTATAGGAACCGTTATTTATCAGCCTTACGTCTCGGTGCAGTCACGTTTCCTGAAAAGACTGATAAAACCGCAGCGAAAAACACGTAAAGGTTTCATCTTACCATTAAACAATAAAATACTAAGTTGTAATTATTTTACAGTTAAAATCAAATTTTCGTTGTAAACAAATTAACTTGCTTAAATGTTAGCTTACTAGTTGAAATCATTAAAGCTGAGAAACGAACTAAAAAGAATCAGATCGTGTGGCCTCATTGCCTAGTGTAAATTCGGATGCGCTTACTTTCTTCAACGAGAGAAATCACCTGGGCAATATCGAAGCCAAACCTTGCAGAACCCACCAAGAAACCTTAAAAATAGATTCCTTATTCATTTACTAACCTTACCCAGCGTTGCTTCGCAGCCAAGCACGCACTATAACTTTATACACTTGTTTACAAGAAGGTGTTAAAACTTATTTGCTAGTGTCAGTGAGACGTGAAGATTGTTCAGTCCTGTTCACGCTGATCGATTAGTTTAACGAAGCCATTGCCATTCAAGCTGATACAAGAGACACAGTCGCTGAAGCCAACCTGATTAGCAAAAGAGTTTCTCGAGTATTCGTGGAAAACATCGCTACAAAATGGCAAAGGAAAACTATTGTTAACTGTACTAACTACATATTCACTAGGTGTAACGTATTTGCAAAAGACTGTTACGTGAGGAAGGATGTATTATCATGTACAGACTCACTTGCATACTAAAAATGCGTTTGCGTAAACTGTAAAGTCAATTGCAGTAACTTGCATGCCAGATTACCGAGCATAAGTGATCATTTTATACTCTCTATTATGCACTTACAGATAAGGGTAACACTGTGCGGGTACTCCTTGCTCTGATTATACTAAAATAAATTATTGTCGAGACTTTTTAAGCGAGAAGTTGAGAAACTAACTTATCTAGCCTCAGTAACTTCCTGCTTGAATAATTTAATTTTCAAATACAAATTTAGTAACTTGATACTCATTTTGAATCAGCTGATACTTTAATTGAATAACACAATGCTTGCATGAAGTAACTTGATGTGATGCTTATTTTGAATGAGGTAATGCTTAACTAAATTAGGTAACTTGATACTTAAATAAGTGATGAATAACTTGGTGCTCAAATTTATCAACCTAAAACGCATATTTGCTGACTTAATATTTAAATTGTGTAACGTAATGCTCAGTTTTGGTAACATTGTAGTCAAGCATCAGTTTGTGTTCACATTGAGTAACGGAGCATTAAGACTAGTGAGCTTTCTGTAACGACTTTTCTCTCTGACACCTAACTGGCAAGTGTGAACTGCTTTGCGAATTACTTTTTGCAAACTCTCTGACAGTTGCTGCCAGTTGATTTGTTGCCTCGGTGAGTTTCTCGATACCTGGTAGTGAATAAAAAAGGAGATAACTCGCGCTTGTTGTCGAAGAGTAACCGCAGCAAGTTTTGGTCACTGGTCTGAACACGCTTGCGAGTTACTTGGCAAATTACCTTGACGAGAAAATCGCTAGTCTGAACGCGCCTTAAGTAACCGGATTTACGCTTCTATAGAATGAGTTACTTAAACTGAGTAATTTAATTGTTTAAATTGAGAAAGCAACATTCCCCGTCGCCATAATCACAGTAATTTGGTTTCACCATTTAGTGGGCGAAGCTGCCACGCTAGGTTGACAATATTACACATTGCATTGTTACGTGTTTATGAACAAGTCATAAAGTGTAAGCTTGTGAATCATGGGAGCACAGTGAATGTGTTTCTTGGCACGAATCACGTGATGAGCTTACATCAGTTTCATCACAATAAGTAGCTGCAGGCTCCGCGAAATTACTTCATGAATCTATAATTACACATTCGGCTTCTAGTCGCTAAACTGTGCATGTCGTAAAATGTCATGGAGATGTTAATGACAATGCTTTCTACTAGATGAACAAAATAGTTTGAAAACTCCCTTGGCAAAACAATAACTTTATTGTTTAAACATTAGACACACTTTAGTGCATTTAATACATGTCACTAGCATCCTTAAATTGCCTTTCTCAAAGGTGCAGTTTCTTCGTACAGCTGTAGATTGCAACTGTTTATAAAACGATGTTTGCGCGACGGGGAGCAGAAATTTTATGGTTAGAGCTTTTCGTGTTCGATATACAAGATATTACTGCATAAATTCACCAAAGCTAAGTAGCGCAGTAGAAAGTGCAAAGTCATTAGTTTTGTTTCGTTATTTGTATTTTAAGCTTTTTATGAGCCTCATATCCAGCTCATATGTATATGAACTATTTTACACGTCTGCTAACACATAATCCTAGATTAATACTTGTTGGATGGAGGCGTGTACATATGTGCAGTTTGTGCGATGAGGGCAACGGTCATGTGGTTTATCCAATGTAATTTTGTTGATATCCGATTGACTACTGCCATTTTGTCCCTTGATTTGACAATCATTGTAACTGTCAGCCTCAAGTACTACATTCTTCGCACTATTACTACCACGTGAATGTGAATACGCCCTTATACCAATGGCTTTCACTAAAGCTCGTTTCCATGATGACGATGATGAAAAACGTGTTTTTCAGCAAATATTTATATAAATCCTATAGCAATATTCGCACAATTCAATGGCGTCGAGCTGTAGTTTCATTATATGACTTGCACGTTCGATATCTGAGAGATTGTGAAATATTCATTACAGGGCGCACCGTAATCCAACAGGAAAGATGGAAATTTGCCATGCCTCAGTCTCCCGCTCAGGATAAGTTGTTGGCTGGCTTCATAATGAAAGGCTGGGTGATCCCTGGACAATAGAATGTGAACTAATGTGCACACAAGCGTAGAGATATGGCGATTTACAAGTTTATGCGCATTAATGCGGTCTACATAACGTTAAGGAGGAGGCGAAGTCTAATATAGTAACGTAATCTTGGTAATGTAGTTGACGAGGTGTCGAAATTGGCGCTGAACAAAGTACGCAAAGTTGTTGCATTTTGTTGGCCTAAAATGGGCAGCTTTTCGGGCAAAGTGAATAGCCGAGTCCAAATAGCCGTTGGTCATCGAAGTTGGGCTACGCCGAGGACTTGATGTGTTTGTCTCTAAGCTTGAATCTATACTTAAGTAAACCAGTAAAGGTAACCTAACAGTAGTAATATAGTACTTACATCTACACACTTTATCTGTCCACCTGTCGAATCGCCCAGCTAAAAAAACTAATGAAAGAAGAGTTCAAACTTGCCTGCTGCTCGGCTCTGTTTTACACAGATGGTGACCGCAGAAGATTCAGCCTACAGCGGGAGTGCGCAGAGACGTCCTTAGTCCGGTGAGGGCGCTTTGGTCGTGTTTTGAAGCTGTGGAACTAAACCTGTTTTGTTAAACAGAAAAATTATTATGCTAGTAACTAATGTAAAACTAAATAATATTCACTCCCATTAGACCTAAAAAGATTTAAAAAAGCAAAAAGGGCGACAGCTGTAGTAAAAACTAATACTTCGACATTGTAACTTCCACTAACATGTCATTTTCATTGGTGGTTTAACGAGCTCTTCCGTTTGTTGTTAATGATCTTTTCAGATTTCGTAAATTGAGTGTTCCGCATTTTAATTGTTTCTTGTAACTTCTCGTGCGCTCATTGCGGCTGATTTATGACACTTCGATGGTCGTGAATAGTAAATAATGCAGGCTGAAACCAAGTAATGAGACACTGCTTCAGACTTAACAATCCATTTCACATGATCGTGTCTCTGTTTCTTGCAGTATTCTCGTATTCGCAAAGCGCAGTTCGATACTGGACATTCTCTAGTGAAGGTATACAGGAATTCTCAACTGTGAATTACAGATATATTCACTCGTGTCTCTTATATTTATGCGTAGAAAATTTGTAAATAAATTTTTCTTAAAGAAAATAACAAACGTTTGTTTACATTTTGTTACAGCTATTGAAGATAAAAGACCAACGAATAAATAAATATTCGTGTAAGATTTACTTGACATTATGCGAGACGAACAGAGAGATAAGAGATTTTGGGATCCGATTAGGTACTAATGCAAGAAAAGGTAACACGTGGTACCCAACTTTAAGACAAAGGGAATGGTAGAAGTATCTCTCGTTGTAGCAGTCGTATCCCTGACCAGGTGGGGGCTGCACGGCAAGGCGAGAAAGCCACATCAGTGGAAAGTAGAACTTTAGTGATAACAGAACGCCGACATTGTATCTGTTGCTGACAAATAGAGGATTTAATCAGCAACTTTGCAATTGAAGAGGGAACCCCGGGTAGGGAAAAGGATGTGTCTAGTGCCGGCTACCATTCCAGCTGGCGCGTTAATTGGTAGCTGGATGAAAACTAAGTGGACATACCCTTTACACATTACTGTATTTAACATGCTGGCTTGCAAGCATGTTAAATAATATTGAAGCCAGTCAGTGTCATAACTGCACCAGACTGCAATATACTACTAACGGCTATGGTTCGCCTTTCTAGAAGACGATACCTCATTTTTCTTGGACACTTAATGATCCTCCACAAATGACTTATCTGTCCAATCTCGGGTTACGGTCGCTTAATTTAACTTTTTTCTCCATATGTTTCAAGCAGTCTAGTCACCAGTAGCCATTTATCACTCCGTCTGACGTTCATTCGAACTTACACAAATTAAACGACAAAGAAGTTTCAATGATCTCAAATGCTTCAATACGATATAGTTTGCTTCAAATTTATACGTGTTGTAGGGCCACTGATAAAGAGGCAGTAAAATGACTCGTGGTTCTCCGCATGCTAGGCCTATATCTGCAGAAAACTATCCAAGCAGTATATAGTAGATAAAAATGATACAACATTTGCGACGCAACTACTTTGTTGATATATTTGATATATCTGACATATTAATTAGGTAAACATTACTACAGATTGTTACAGTCATTTACAGTACTTAACACACACGCTCACAGAAGTACAATTAAAGTATTTATAAAAAAACGAAAAAAATATTTGCACGTTTCCAAACATAGGACGACATTACATATTGATGTATAAAACCCATATAACATTAATATAAACACAGAATTTAGATTAATGGTGTAGCATCCCTTTAGATATTAACAATTAAATTCATGACCTATTCGTAAAGCAATATTATACATAGTTACGCACTATATTTAAAATATCCATATCATTGGTCCAAATTAGAAAAAATCAGTCTACTATGTTCATATTTATTGCAGACAAGCATCATGTGTAACTCATCTTCCACTTCATTATTATTACATTGTTTACAAATTTTTTCATTTATCGGTAACTTGTACGGTTTATGATGCTAGCCTGTTTCAATGGCTAGACTATGGGCACTTATTCGTAGTTTACAAAAAGTTGTATTAGTTTTGGAGGTCAACGTATTGGTGAGCAAACAATTTTCCATAACATTACTGTTTTTTTATTTTGTAATAGGTTCTCAGCTTATTTCCTTCCGGATTTTCATCATTAGGTACTCTGTTGATATCATCTCCCATTTGACCAATTACATACTTTCAAGTTTTAATTTAAGCTTTTGCAATTTTCTTGTTTACATTGTTACTGTCCTGATTATCCCAGACCTGCCTAGATTCGATAAAGCTTAAGATATCTTTAATAAATTTGACCCAAGTATACACATCTCAGTTAATAAAGGTCAGTGGATCGAGGTAGGATAATTTGACTAATGAAGCCTTACGCATATTCACTACATGCAACCAAAAATTTGTTTTGTTGATTGTGGTGTCGTCTCTTCAATATACGAAACAGAGCCAGACAGGCAATATGATTGGCGACCACGTCACTAATATTTAGAGGCAATTTAAAACTACAAAAAATAATGAAGCCAAGTGCGTATGTTGGACCGTTTCTTTATATTAGTTGAGCTGCAGTACTTGTTACAAAGAGGTGATTAGGTGATATAATTTTGTTTCTAAAATAAACTTCTTACCTCAAACGACGAAATTGTGTGTGGGGAGAGGGGGGATAATATTGCACATCTTTTTGATTTGCTGGTTTATACGCGCAGGTAATTACAACTTTTCAGGAATGTAATAATAGCCACTTACTTTCTTTTATCTGTCTACAGTGTGCACTGTTTACTTACAAGTCGGTACATTGCCCATCAATCAGCCATTCTGATGTAGAAAATACACAAGTCCGTATCAGCCAGCACTAGTAAAACACATTCTCTTGATTACTATTTACTGAGGCCATTTGATAGATGATGAAAATTGCACAACTTCTGAACAGCGAACAAGTGCCTTGCTAAAATGGACAACTACAAGGTTGTAAATTCGGGGATTGCGTCTTGGCCATTCAAATGTTTAGTTTTGTTTTTCGTCGAAAAGCTCGACAAGAAAGTAGACGGCAACAGATTTTTTGTAGAAACAAGAAGATAGCACACGGCAACTGAACAAACAGGGCTTCGTTAAAAATTAAGCGTGTTTATAAATGACAAATGGAGACGAAAATAAGCTTCTTTGTTTCATACGAACATGATTAACACAAAAGCTGTTTGTAAAACAAGCATCAAACAGTGTTTATACATGTGCTGCTTTGTGTCACTTAAATTTCTCTAACTAAAGCAAGTTTTTCCTTAAATATTTGATTGGAATGTAAGGAAAACCTTGTGGGAAGATCTTGAAGTAACAAAAAGTGTGAGCAGCTTGGATGCTGCTACATAGAACATGCAAAACATGCCTAGCGTATGTGCTGAAGATTATGACGCATGCGTATTGCTGTTTGCAAATTAGTCTTAATGGAACTATTTGCTTCGGAAATTTCAGTTTTGAATAACAATAACAAGCATCACTAGTGTACGTAATAAGAATGCCTATCAAGCACAAAAATGAGGTTTGTATAGGCAATCGGGATGCGAGAGTTATCAAAGAATATTCGTATCCTGGCGCATTCAATCGCTCAAATTCTCTTCAGCGCGTAAAAAAATGTTTCCAAATCAATACATCTGCATTTCGTGGACTGTTCCGAGCAACTCGAGCAACTTTGTTATTTTATTTTCTGCTTCTGCGATTGAATAAAACTAGTATTGAATTTTCCCTTAAAGCGTAATTCGCACTTTATTCACGGCCATGTTTTTAATGGTGTAAAAGAAATCAGTTGGAAATCTGTTCAAAGTCACCTTAAAACGACAAAAACAGTGAAAGCACGATAGTTGTGTGCTTAAGCCTCAAGGTCCTGGGATTTTCATAACGTAAAAAAGTTTGCTTGATGACATCTCATGTCAGTGTAATGATTTTTCAGCAATAATTAGAAAGTGACGAGGAAATGTATCTAAAACGGGCGTTCGTGCCTTGACAACATGTTTGAGAAATTAAGATAAAACATTTATGTGAAGTTACCATAATATCTCATAAAGATTTAAAATATGGGAGATATGAGTCAAGCGGTCGACAACTTAACAGCCGTTGGTGAAAAATATAAAAAATGGCGTGAAAACTACCACTCCACGTGTTTACAAACAAGCACGACAATATACACTGCGCGGACAGAATGTTAGCCATCTCTCATGAATGAGAGACTTGTGTGTCCAGAAATGGTCCAGAAATTATGCCGTAAATATTTAGAGAAGGTATAAAGTCGGTGCTTTTCTCTAAATGAATCCTATAAACATAGTGATAGGAGGTAAAGTTCCTGCACACGTGTTATTTTTGTAGTTTAAGCACTGAAACGCCGCTGTGTGTAACGTCTGCAGGGCTACCTAATATCACAGAAGCTTGCAAGAGTTTATTTTTAATACTACGACGTTTGGCATTTTATTGCTCATTGGACAAGTCATCCTACAAATGTTGGCTGCGGTTGGTATTTTATTATCTTTCCGGGGCACTGCCATATATTTTTGGATGCTTATTTCAGATGCTCATTGCGTTAAGATGTTTACTATACAGATGCCTGCATGTGTGTAAAAGGAGACTGTCTAAATGCCACTGCAAATTCCACGAAATCTACTAGGTTGTCAAAAATTGTGACACCATGATTTATGAAATTAATTGACACACGGTTATGACGCAATATTGACAGTGACGATTTACACTTAATATGACAAAGTGGCCATTTCGTGAGATTGTTGAATTCGAAATCGTACATCTTAATAGAATTATTTAACCTTTTTTACTCTGCAGCCTTAAAAACAAAAATATGAAGATGATTTAATGTTTTGCTGTTACGAAATCATCTTCTCATTCCTTTCGCCTCTATTCCTTGATCATTAGGTGTGTTCATTTTAATACTTTTTCGCTGTCGCATTGCCTTTTAAAAGGCTCTCGTGACTGGGAGATTGTGAAGTAAATACTAAATAAGAATAGTCAGTGTCGTGACTCGAACTCTCCATAGCCTGGATTAGCAAACAGAAATGGCGGAAAATTGGAAAATATTTTTGTCTACGTTCTGTATGTTGTTCTAGTTTTTAGTTTTTCGCCTGTTTAATTTTTGGACTTTCAGCAGAGGTGATTGCCCTAATCACTTTATGTTTGTATGATGTTTTGTTCTTGTCTCTATACGACTCGAATACTACAATGTAACATCTATATACCGCTACATCTGTTAACAGCAGCCATAAATAGTTTATCACCGCTTTTGTCAGTAACAACACCTCGATGCTAAGCGTAATTCATATTTTATGCCTATAGCAAGCCAGTATTGAATGACAGCAAATGGCGTCTGTTCGGCACACGTCCTGACACACAACAAGTGCTTAATCTGCATTCATAAATCATGAAGTGTTCCACATTAGTGTGACAAATGGCCAATAGTTTTCGTGCAGCGTCTAACTGGAACACGACTAATTGTAGAAACAGCAAGGAATCGATTTGCATTTCCGCCACTAGATACGTGATATGGGCATTGAAAAATGACAAATCTCAACTTCAGTCATCAGCTAAAGGGCATTTGGCGTCTGGCTTCTATGGAGCAGGTTCGTAGGTCTAAGGTAGCCTAAACTGTGCAGTACTGTAAGTGCCTGGCTTAGCTAACATTTTCTTTTTAATTTTATTAGATTTCATTGACTGTGGCCATCAGTACTCGCATTTGTCGATCTTAGCAGCTTACAGAGTCCTGTGTCTGCCCTTCCTTTGTCCAACATAGACATTCGATTCTATGAATTTTATCTAATTTTATCTAAATTTCAAACTTTTTTCACAAAATTCGAAAACGATGCAGTCTTTCGTTCGAAATCTGGAAAAAATTAGGAATAGAAATTCTTATTTAGGCCTAAGCTACGAGAGATTCATGTCGCTCGGACATTTCTAAGTTTTAATATATAATATATATATTATATCTATATATCTATATATCTATATATCTTATATATATATTTTAATATATATATATATATATTATATTATTATTTCTATTCCTAATTTTTTCCAGATTTCCTACAGTACATGAAACACACGTTTAAATATCAAATTCATTTGCAAAGAAATGAATACGGTAAAGCTGCATTAAAAATAAAGTTGAATTAATTTTTGTTGAATTGAATTGATTTTTGGCATCATCTTTTATTCAATATTGTGTGAACGGGAGAGCTATTAGATAGAAAAAGAACAGCTTCCTCCACAATAGCTTTTAACCTAGAAGTAACAAAATTTAAGCATGCTTAGTAGTAAAACGAAACATTACTCTCTTGCCTCAGTGCAATGTTCAGTGAGAGAAAATATACTTAGCTTTTATACTTAATAATCTAATGAATTCAACAAATATTGAAGGTTACATTTCACATATCGGCGTGCAGTGTATGGTTTATATCTACCTTCCTCTCTTCAAAAACTATGTATACAAAACGTATATTAGAGGGGAAAATGAGGCGAGAAATGAAATGATAATGAAAGACAATTTCATAGGACAAAAACAATTTTGAATTGAAAAAAAAAAACTTTGTCAAGAGTGTTAATACACTACAAGAGTTTTTGGTGTGCTTCATGTAGAAGTTGGAGATTTTAAAGATTTATCTGAAATCACGACACTGAAGCCATTGATGTTCGATATAGCAAGGTGTTACCACTTTCGTTATAATTTCCTGTTTGTTTCTTGTTCTTCGTTAACTTCCGCTGCCATTTCGACACGGTGACATTTTGTCGTTGTAGTAGCTCCTTTAGCTTTTAAATTGCATTCATTTTAGACCTGTTTTTGCCTGCATGATACTTTTACCTCGAACAAAAAGGCTCAATGAAATTGTCAGACTACATTAGTGCTAATGCATTTTCTCTTTTACAAATGTCATGTAATGAACAGAGGCACTTTTTTCTAGCAAACTGAATACTTTCAACTTTTTAAGCCTCATTCTTTTAGAAGTTCTCAACAGTTTGTATAGGTAATACTTATCATCTTCAGCAGCGGTTTCTTTCACAGTAATAGAGCTCCGTTAATTTCTTCTGTCGTGACTGAGATCTAAAAAACTAAACAAAATAACAACAAGCACCTATTTAATCTAAGCTCTTATAGATTCACATATTAAAGGAAAGTGGCTGTCTTATAAAAATACATTTCTTTCTGAGTTGAAAATTGTATTCAACCTTTTTATTCTTTTTATACAGACTAATTGCTGAGTTTTTGTTACATGGAACCTTCTCGCAGAACGTAAATTCAGAATTCAAGCTCATTTGCGTCGGCACAGTTAGTGGTCATTGGCTTAACTTTACGACTTCCAGTTCAAAATTGCGCTTGCACGTATTTGAACAGAATTGGCTATAACGTGGAGCTTTTTCTTGCTACTTTGATTGTGCAGGAAAATATATAACTGCAATAATATAAACCGCGGAACTGATCTTTAGAGCTTTCAGGCGATCCAGAATCTGAGAACCTCAGCCAGCAGTGGAGTAAAATGAACACTTTAATGACGAGATTTCTATCAGTCTTATTGGATGATTGTTCAGAATCCCTGCGAAATCCCTGCGTCTCCTCGCTGAATTAAAAACAAGCGAATTCATTTACCAATACTCAGTTATACTATCAACTCCACTGTTTGATGATTTAAAGTTATTTGGAGTCTAACAGTTTTGCCTATTGTCGCGCTAATGTTGAAAATCCCAGTATATGGTACATTTTCAAAACTGGTGGGAGTGGTGACTCTGTTCCTATTTGCACCATGGCTTAAAGACTCGTAAAGTAAGTGTGTCAGTTGTTGATGATAATAATGAGGATGAGGAGGATGAGGGTGATGATGATGATGACAATGACGATGAAAATGTTGGTGACGATGATGATGATGACGACAGTACGTGTGGTTATGTAGTTAAGACTATTATAGTTGACCTCTACCTGTAATCCACTGCTATGTTGCCTGTTTGATGAGTTATTCCTAGATTAGGATTATTTTGCGCTATTTCTGAATATCTTATGCCTCATTGTTACAATTACCCGCAAACATACGATTTTATCAAGCAAATTTATGTGTTCTTCACGTAACTTAGAATGATCCTTATTGCAGTTTAAAACATCGGGGAAATTAAGCAGAGCTCTGATCTTCGAAGCGAAACTTCTTCTTGCAAATTACCTTCTTTATACGTTTTATGTGTAGTTACATTTGCAAAAGAGGATCTCACAAAATAACACGAAAATTACGGTCATTTGGGTTTTACGTTTAGGATTACTCAATAATAATTATTAGCTTCTTTTGAACTGATATGCACTACTCAAAATGTTTGGTGTTTTCTGCTTTATAATACAAGTAGTGTAATTTTGCTTTTAGGCCTATTTATTGTACCTTGAGCCTGGTTACATTGGATAAAATGTGGCATTTAATGTGCTGTTAAGCGTGGCTTAGGAGGAATAGGTTAAAAACATGTAACATAACATATTTTAAACACCTTGCTAACGTACAGGCGTGGTGATGTAGAGTTACAAAAGTGAAGACAAAAATTCTTCCTACATCTTTTACAGGCACTGCCGGGATAGCCAAAAATTTACTATTAAATTTGGGGATGAAGTTTTACAAAAAGCGACAATAATTACAGCCAAATAACTTCATCAATTCGAAGGTTACTAGCTCCTGATGCTCAAAGGGCGTCACCTTAATAGTAATAAAAGTGTGTCACCAAAATGATGGGAAGAATGACATAGGCAACTAGGCATAGTTTGGAATTCCTTGCTGTAATAAGTTGTATGCGAATAAATGCAACTGCCAATAATTGGTATATGTTATTGGTATATACTAAGCTTCACATCAACAGGTTTGCCTAATTATAAAAAAATACTGAGTAAGTCATTTGCATTCGATTTTTTTTGTTTACAAACCCTCTTATCCCACTCAAACTGAGACGTTTTAATAGATATCCAAGTGGCTTGAATTAGGTTTCTAATATAAAACTAATTCATCCAAATGACAGAGGGACGTAATTTAGGTTAATGAAATTTGGTAGATTTGACATTGGCCAGTTTACATGCAAAACAGGAGATACTAATGATTGCTTGAGGATATGCTGTTAGTATTGCGGTCATTTATAAAATGAAATTCTGACAAAACAAAGTGGCGTTCATCATAAATGCATTTTTCTTTTCTTTTTTCGACTAGTGAAATTCCAATAACTTAATGACAAAGCAATACATTATCATACCGCGGCATTGGCTTTTCCTACGTCAATTTTTATTTTGGAAGAATAGAAGATACAAGAGCAAGGAATATTAAATTTTCGATTTCAAGCGCACTGCGCACATCTCATTTTTCTCAACAAATGATGAGTATAAACGAAAATGATTCTGTTTGCATGAGGCATAGCAGCAACAATGATTGGTAATAACTCATTTTAAAAAGATGAAATCAAGTCTTGTAGGCATTTCCTAGAAGAAATCGGGGAGCCTAGGTTGGCTCAGTAATGAGTAGTACTAATGCGCAGTAAACGTTACCCCTTATTAGCTTTTTTGTAACGCATGACAGTATGCGTACGCGTTTTTTCCAATTACATAGGCAGAAACCAGTAGCAATCTCTCTCTCTCTCTCTCTCTCTCTCTCTCTCTCTCTCTCTCTCTCTCTCTCTCTCTCTCTCTCTCTCTCTCTCTCTCTCTTCTCTCTCTCTCTCTCTCTCTCTCTCTCTCTCTCTCTCATGAATATAACACCCACGCTTTAGTTGAAGCGAGAAAATTAGACCTTCCCTTCCGTGCATTTGTGTAGGCAAAGCATCCGCTGCGTTTCTCGTTAAAGCTTCCATTAGCCATACAAAAAAGAAAAGCCGTGCAGGAAATTCTCTCCCAGTAGATGTCTGTTTTAAATTTTTAGTGAGTTATAAGCAACCAATAATGGCAAACAAGGGTACCCTAGAATATGAGAGAATATGTTTGCAAGTTTGCAAGAATTTTTTTCAGTCTCTGGCCGCAATAAGATATAGTTGCGAATTCATGACGTCGTTCGCAAAGCCGTTTATATGGAATGAAGATTTATCGAAGAGTTGATTGCTATACAAATGTAATCACAACATTTAAATTTCTTTAAATTTAATTGAATTCCATCGAAATTTAAAATAAAAAATAATTGAATGACTTTGTGTGATTTATGAAAAAATGAGTGAGAAGTCTATCTTCCTGAAAGACCTGTTAACAATTTTTCATTTGCATGAATGTTGCAACCTGAAGTCCAGCTTGAGACGTACGCTGACTAATGTCCTTAGAAAAGTAAAAGTGTATTACCTGAAAACCTGAAATTTTGCAGGCCGTTTAATTATGTTGCGCTAAATTAATTAAGATTCCGAGAGTTGTATCTCGCCAATTTCAGTTTCTATTTAAAAAAGAGATAGTGAATTGCGTGGATTTTTGTTTCAACAAAACACGTTATATCTAATTAAATTTGGCTGATCGAAACCAGATGAGATCAAGACTAAGCCTACTAAGCATGGCCGCTACTGAAGGACAGCATCATCCTGATTTCCCCACGGCCGAACTTCATCAAATTTGTACTGAAATTTTTACATCGCACATAAATCGGTTTAAAAACCACATCGATTCACATCACCTAGCCTTTCAAGCTTTTGCCATGTTTAAGATAAAGCACAGCATAATTTGTAGGTGGTTGGCACCAGTGTTGTGGCTAACAACGTGAAGGGGTATGAGTGTTACCGCTTCGTGAGAAAGTAGTGCAGCGAATGTTTCCGATGAAGTTTAGAACTAAAGAATGAGTCTGACACAGATAGCATAGAAGCCAGGTAACAAAGCAGAACGAGCATGTGAGCGGTAGTGCCAGTATGTAATTGAAAGCAACTGTTTCTCTTTGGTTGTAGATTAAACCACTTTTGGATACTAAATTGAGAATGAATATTAAGTTTATAGAAATGCATAGTGATCTGTGAAATAAATGAGAACAATCTGTGATAGTAATAATATTGAAAGACTTTATAAAATCTCCAAAATTCTTCACGAAAGTTCTTCACGCAGTGTTAAAAGTGACACTGAAATTGGACAAGCACGGACGTTAGAGATTTCTCCCTTTCCTCGTGTCCATACTGATGCCTGCAAAGTCGGGACACACGACCTTAGCATTCGCAGTGAGGGGTGTCAAGGTTTACTGCGTTCATTTACGATTTTACGTAGACAACATGTACCCTAAAGCAACACATCTGTAAGAAGCTAATTCCATCACTTATACCAATACAAAAAACCTTCAGTGGCCAGTTGATATGTCCCTATGTCCGAATGTCAGTAGGTCGTCTATGACATTCTTTCCATTGTCAGTTGGTCATAGGGGTAATTTTTCATAAAGTTAAGTGGGCCACTTCAACGCTTAATTATTGAAAATCGTTGGTTATACACGCAGAAGAAAATGACGCGATTGTTAAGCAGTATTGGAAAATGATTCATCATCATTTTGCCTTCCAGCTAGTATATGCTAACAGCTGTCAATGCCATTGTCATTTCTTAGAAATTAAAACATTGTAATCAGCTATTCTGTAAAAAGGCTTTACTGGGTAAATATAGGCCCCCGTTAAGATAGACAACTGTACGTCTGTGGTTCGAAAGACAAACTGTTTGGTTATTAGATACCGAATAGACCTGCAGTTTTTAGTTGCACAACTTTTGATAGCTCAACTAAAAATTGCTGCAATTTCTTCGCGCAGAAAAATCGGGCGCGCAGACAAGCAAATTTTAATTTAGCAATTGGCAACTATAGAGTACGTAATTCAAGCAAGTTGCTTGCGTTTGCGCACTCTTACTTCCCAAAAAGAGAAATAAATTTGCAAAAAGCACTGGACTAATGTAACAACTAACCATTGGTTGATGAAAAAATACCGTCTTATGGGCCCAACTGAGTAAATTCTCCAATTATTATCGTATAAGTCCAAGTAGTTTTGACGAATTTTAGCTATTCATTAGGCTATGCATTAAGTATTCTGACATCAAGTAGAGAAAAACCATTTTCCCCTTGAAACGATACATCCCCTTATGTTCTGGATTTTGCTTTGCGTAAGATAAAATTTTAGCTCATTCTCATTAGCAGTATAATAATTACGTTAGTATATATTACCTTAAGAACAAAACTGCATAACAAGTGAATGAATGGAAACACTCATGCAGTTATAAAACTCGAAATCTAAATACAAATGTTGTTTAGCAGTGCCAGTTCATACAAAAGCGTTAAATTATTTAGTCAAGCGAATGTTATATTATTTACATTTCGTATATTTCCTAGAGTAGACCAGAATTTCTTTCTTGGGAAAGTGCAATTGGCATGCGGGGCTCTAAAGACCGGAGTATGTGAGCTTGAGCAAGATGTAGTGGATATTTGAGCATAATGAACGTCTGTCGTTGCGAAAGCCGGCAGAGTGGGGAAAATTATTTTTTGTTCTTTTAAGTTCACGAAAAGTCAAATGTTTTGGCAGTGTAATAGTTCAGGCACTAAAACCACATTGAAAAGAATGTCATACACTTGTAAATTTTAATGCGTATTTAATCTCTAATACTGAGTAGAATTGAAACCAGAATTTGACATGATTAAGAATGAATTAAGTTTGTCAGGATGCTTAGGACAGGTCATGAAACTTACATTAACAGCTTGCGCGGGTGCCAGTGTGTGAAATGTTAAGATTAATTTAATATCCCCCCCCTCCCCCTGTATGTGTTCTATTATTGCAAGCACTTTTATTAATATGACTTTACAATCTTATTGAAACGCACTAACATCGATGTGTAACGCTAACAGCAACATCATCTTTCACGTGTGTGCATGTTGCTCTATTAACAATCTTGTCGATTTTGTAATCTATCCGCAACACAGAGTCTTTCAGCCTTCTTTGTTTTTCGAAATAATCTAACGTTGCTTCGTGCAAGGATTTTTAATTAACATTATCCTGATGCCTGGCGAAGATTGCATGTTAATTATGGCAACTGCCTCTGCATCTGACAGTCATTATGAGGCTTAAAACTCGAAGATTGTAGGTAAATGAAACATCAGTTTTTCGATTAGTTAATGAGCTTATGCCGAATTGCTGTTATCGTTTTGCAAGACTTGCGAGCCTGTGGCCTGTATTTTTTATGTGGAAATCGATTCATCCAGTAAGTTACTTCAGATTAAAAAATAATTTTAATTTGTAAAATATTAAAGAGTGAATGACTGCTGTATAGTGACATAACAAGAGAATAGGTAGTACAATTGAAATAAGGAGAAAGTACTTTTAATTTTTATGTTTAAATTTCAAAAGTTTTTCTGATTCAGCAGATTGGTAACGATCAAATGAAGACTGTCGAATTTGAAAATCAATTCTTTGTTTTTGTTTTATTTCCTAATGTGAAACCAGTAACCATATCAGTCACCAAAAAAGATTTTTCTATTTAGGCTACAACTTTTTGTTAAATTGCAACTGTCGGTTATTGTACCAAGTATGCGATTGTAGTATTATGTGACCCATTTAATTGTCAGTCTACTACACTAAAGTACTGAATTGGTCTATGCTGCCATCTACAGTCGTTTTTTACTCCGATTGTACAAAGTTTGTCAGAGACTAATTGATTTTGTTTCTAAATATTGTTTCCTTTTGCTTTTATAGATATTCATTAATCAGAGTAATTAGATTGTTAATTTCATGCTTTTTTTCTAAGTTAAAATAGAGAAAATTATAACATAGTTTTCTGTAAGCAAATAATCTTCATTCTGCTATCAAAGAAGCCAAGTAGACTTTGATTTTGGTTTAACTTGTAATCTGTAGTGTATAATCACCCTATATTTTATGGTCAGCAGGCAAGTAATATAATGTACCTATTACAACTGTCTAATAACAATAAATGTTTGTAGTCATGTTATTACTACTGAATTTCTGTAAAGCCTGTAACTTCAGTTGGTCAAGAAAGATACATGATAAGATGTTTATTAATAGCGTGCAATCTAGAAGTTCAATAAACTGCTTCATTTTTTAAAAATGATCTACTGTGTAGGCTGAGGTTTTTATGACAATGAGTGAAACACAGTAGATTGCTGCAATTTTTACCACCAGAGTAAATAGGGATTTAGATGTCTATAATTGGATTATAACAAGTAGAATAAATTCTACAGCAAATGGTGATAGAACACATGCACAACTGCTATTCAACAACTCGAAGTTGTTATAATTATCATTCAATAAGAATTAAGACTGTGAAAAATAAAAATCTCGTACTAAAAGTCGGGAGTGTCGCCTTAGCATAATTAAACGAACTCTGGACGAATGGTTTTGACCAAAATTAACAGCTATTGAATTACTAGAGTTGAACGTGTGTCAATCTGTTTATCTGCAAAACTTTTCCGAAATAATTCAGAATTTTTGCTAGACGCATGCCATGGCTACGGCATCTCTGCTTGTTCTAAAATACAATTCGCCATATAAGGAGCCATAATAGTCTATAATGGCTTCTAAATACTCATTTCTTTTCATCGCTTCGCATTTTACGCTTTTATTGTGGCAGCGAATTGATTAAAACTGACTTTCAACTCATTAAAATATTGAATTTATAATGCTGATGGGAAAAGTTACGCTAGCCGCAGCTGTGAAACCCATTCACGAATCTCTCGTGCTGCAACAATGGTTTCCTTAGTTAACTTTTCGTGTTCAGCGCGTCAAAACCTTTAAAATTTCTAATATCGAATCGCTTGAACATCAGTTTCTGCTCAAGCGAATATAAAATTTCTGTAGGCTTCTGCCTAGCAATGGAACAATAATGTATCGGCTTCACAATGGGTTTCAGGTTCGTTTAAAATCAGAAATCACTGTTAAGATACGGCAACCTCGTTAATAGGCAGCCATTGTGAATGAACAGTCATAAAACCTGCCTATGTGCAAACTGTTTTCATGCATTTAAATTTTCGTTTCTTCTGTTTTGTGGAAATTTGTTCACATAAGCTTGTAGGTGTATTGTGGATTACAGCACTTGCACGCTATTTAAACTATTTTGTCGTGTTGTGTTTGCTATTATGTTGCGTTTTATCGTATCGTACCGTGCTGTACGGTAATGTCGTATCGCATCGTACTGCACATTTGCTTTCGAGAAAATTTTTTACAACATCAAACTGCTGATTGACTTACAATATGTCAACTCGCATAAGCAATTTTTCTCATTGTAAAGATTTTTGTAGAACAATTCAAGCGCTTTTATTCACTGATGTTGAACTTGTGGATTGGAATACATTTAGAGTTCCTCAGCTATTCTAAATGAAAACTGCCACACTCTCACACAGCTTCGGTTTGTTTTGTGTTTCATAATTGATTTTTGATATCGTCATAGCATAATGCATTCCCATTTGATCACAACATATTTGAAACTCTACAAATTTCAAGCTCTTTCAGCTGAAATAGTAGACCAAAATAGTAAAAATCAGTTTTTACCGTCCTTCGTTTACAACAAGTAATGTATTAGGTTTCTATCACTGCTTGTTTCCAAGATTCATCAAAACCAAGTCATCCAATCTAAACCAATCTAAAATTCGCCAGAATTCAGTAACTCACCAAAATACAATTATTAAGTTCTGTTGTTAGTTAATGTGCCAGTTTTATCTATATATATTTAGTTAATTACTGTTCTAAATTGTTGCCATCTTGCCATGCGCCAAACGTTCTTTCATTAAGAAGGGTTATGAAATGTAGACATACACTCTGGTTCATCTGTAACAACAGCGCGCTGAAGGCTATATCTAGAAATCTACTCCCTTAATCTGGTCCTCGACTGAACACGATTGAAATTGGATGTTTCCTCATTCAAGTAATCAGAGAATACCACAGAAGACATGGAAAAACATGAGACATACTGACATTACATACCGCCTTTACTGCGCTTATCTGTAGTTGAGGCTTAGCCACATAACTGGCGCTTCATTTGTTTGAAAAAGGCAAATGAAACTTTACTATAGAATTCTTTTACCTTACGTTGTTATCCGAAAAAGGTTTTTATTTCCCAGTGTCATGCTACGAAACCCCATAAACACATACATGTTCTCTTTAGATAAATAATTTTTAATTTAGGAAACTTTAGATAGTGCAGTTTTCGGAAAAATTTCATGTACATGCGTGTACAACAACGCATACGCTCTTTCCTTTTTATCATAATTCATAAGACACCATATTTTAAACCCTAATATCAATGCCCGTATTGGCAAAAATTAGGTTTAAGATAAACCTAAGGGTTCATCTTTGCTTACGAATTTTCCTAGTTCCTTAGATTGTCTACATTCGTAATCATGTGCAGTGTCTACATTTGTAATCATGTGCAGAATATATTAGGCATTTCTTAGAAGCTTAATACTCCCGCAAGATACTCGGTTGATAATTAATGTAATTAACATCTATTAGCATTACATGCTGATGCATTATCTTCTTATACATTGTAAGAGTATTCATCTGCACACTAGCCAATTTAATTAGCTCGAGCTAATTAAGACATCGGCTATACTTATTTTCAGGATTTTTCGCGAAAATTACCTTACCTATCAAAGCCGGCAATATATAATAGGCAGTAATTACACTGACAGCCAATGAACCAGGTTGTATGTAAAGGCTGTTACATATTATTCCCAATTCCAGCTAAAGCTAAGCTATGCTAAGTTAAACCTAAGCTGCGTTAAACTAAAAATTCTAAGTGGCAATAAATTTGTTTACCATGCTTTTACGAGAAAATGGCACACACATCAATATAAAAAGCGTGTATGAGCTATTTCTATTCGTGTATCTTTAATCCGTGACACTGTGCACCTTTCAGCAGTGTTTAATCCAACTTACAGCAAAGAGAATTTGATCCCGTTTACTCTTATCCTGTAAATTATCTTGGGAATATGAAGAGCATTACTAAGAGTCCATTGATCAGTTTTGTACGGGAACCTCGCGCGCTGACATTCAGTTTAAAAGCTTAGATTGATGTCCTCACATCAAAAGCCCAGGGTTCAGCTATTCACTTTATCATTGCGAGAAGGCGCATCATGTAGTTGCTCAACGACTAAGTGCTTTCTAAACTAGAAACTCTGAAATATGTTGAAGATTAGAGAAAAAACTTGGAATTTGTTGAAATGTCTCCGCTTAATACACGGAAAATAGACAACGTGTTCATGTTTGTTGGGGTTTTTGTTATGCTATGGACACTATACGTTCGTGATTATGAATAATTGCAGTAATGACAATTAAAAAAACGAAGATGTATATCTATAACGGTAAAAACCGTAATGAAATGCTAATAACATAAGAGTGTAGTTAACAGATTTATTTAGAGATACCTTTCATTTATGCATCATTAAATGAGATAAAGCCTAGCATCGCAAGTTTTATTTACTATATTAACGTATATTAATGTGTATCAAATATTACCGCTTCTTTTTAATTCTTCATTTTCCTTCCCCCTTCATTTTTTAGTATGTAAGGTTAAGAAGTACGTGTAATCGACGCTTAGGTTGACTTTCCTGGGCGCAGCTATCTAGGTGCATACAGTGCCAACACACCAAAAGTCGACAGTTTGTTCAATAAAGTGATGCTACACTAATTTATTAATTGTTAAATTATATCAGCGCCACAAGCCTCCCGTTGATATTACGCAGATTTAGAAAATTCCTATTCCAAAAATGCATGCATTTACTGAGAAACTATAAACAGATGTAAGCAAAGAATGATTTATTTAGTAACAAATCAAAGTAGTGCAGTAAAATGATGCTAACATTAATTTATTTTCTTTGCAGCACATTAAAATGAGTAACATACTATACTACATGATTGAAAAGATCGAAATTGGGTCACTCTTAATAAAATATTAAAACTTACTGTATGAAATTTTTTATGAAACTTATAAATAAAATATCATAATATGACTGTGACATACTCTAGACATTAATTCTATTATTTTGTGTGCTTAACTTTTAATTATTACCTTGTACAGACTACGGTACACTAGTTTGCCTGTGTATGTATAAACTTGATTCAGGACAGCACTGTTGGGCTTATTTTATTAGTACATAATATACAATGACGACTAATCCTGAGCTCAAGTCTGCTATAATCAGATTAACGGCTCAGCATCATAAATGACTGTAGTCGTAGTATTCTTGCTATTAATTAAACTACACGAACGCTTTTCTGCCATAACCTTTCTCGAATTTCTCACTGTTGCACTGTTGATGTATCAGGTAATTAACTGGAGTTCTGTTGCCTGAGAAATATTAGTGAAATTACTAGTCGTATTTATAATTCGACAGTATAGATATCTTTGTAAATTGTAAGATTATATACCATATATTCCATAATAGAATATGTGCAGAACAGTTAGCTAAAAATGGGTATTGATATCGTACATTTAAACCATTAGATTGAGCTGTTTATTTTCACTAAATTGGTGTGTAAAGTAAATGACTAAATAATAAAAATAAATATTCTAAACTACTGTAATGAAATAATGCCAGAAAACCTATATCTAGTGATTAAAGACCTAACAATTTAAAGTGGCTAAAGACCTAAAAGCATCTGCATTTTTAAACAACGACTTTGAATATACATTTTTGCCGACCTGGTTTCAACCAGTATTTCCTTCGTCTGGGAACTTAAGTCGGGTTTGTGTTTTAATTTAAACTTAAGATGATAATTTTAAGATTTAAAAAGGTTACAGGAACGGAGCATTATCAACATTATGTGCGCAAAAAAAAGATAATTTTTTGTTACACGGTTTACTAGTCTAGGGATTTAACGATTTTATTCGCCTGCAGGTAGCGCAGCGACACTGTGTAACAGTTATCGTGCCGTTATTCCGACTTATTCATGACAACAATATAATTTCGCCCCTTGCTAAATTTTTGATCACGAATATATGAGGCACATGTGATATTTTAAGACATGTGCTTGTTAAAAACTTGAAATAATTTGATTTTTCTTCAACTTTACCTTTTAGCTAGCAAAGATGGTTAACAAGGGCTCACTTATGTTTTGGAAAATCAATTAAATTTTTCCCTGAGCTTTTGAGCAACAACTTTGTAGGTCCTCGATTGCAAGTAATCAAGTGAAAAGTGAATTAACCAAAATAGCCTGTTTGTCCAACGCGTTGATGATTGATAGTAATGAATTAATAATTTTTTTGTAGGTCTGACGTGGTTACTATGACTTTAGTTATAATATTTAACACTAAGCGACGCCACTGAATGTTCTTTGGCAATTCTGTAATATATAAGCTTGTCTATTAAATTTCAGTTTCTGTATTAGCTGTATAATTTAATTACATATTTAATTATAGAAATTTTCTTGATCATTTATTTCTTTCAAATATTTGCAAAAAAGTCGGCTTACATGTTCTTGGAGCTAAGATTAAATTAAAATTTTGATATTTAAGTACTGTATGTTTAGATATTTAACTTTCTCTTATATCTTATATCTTATAGTAGACTCATAAAGCTACTAATCAGAAATTGTGCAACCAGGAGAGGGCTAGAAATTTAGATTCGATTGAAATCACAGACAATGTAGTCTAACTAGTGAAACATTAACGCCAAAAAAATATACCTTAAGACGAGGGTAGTCAAAGAAAACTGCATGAAGGAAGAAATTGCAATAATTTGTTGATTTCATGATTATTATACGCCTTTAGAAATGAAACATGCGTTCAAAAGCCAACTCCAGCTTGTTTTCGTACATATTCAGTACATTATGTTTAAAAGGCATTCCATTTTGTCTTGTACGTAATTCAGAATATTAATCACTCCTTTCAGACCCACGTATAAGATACAAAAATTGGCATAATTTTTTATCTAATATCGCAATATTAAGCATAATTATACTCTCGAAAATTGCAGTTTACTAGCCAGTCTAGCCTATCTGTTGTGGGCTTTGTCAACTTATCCCATTAAGCAACACAAAAACAAAGCTGTTAATGATAGCAATCCTGTGTGTCACGGGAACAGTTTTTACGCCTAACTCATTATACTTGCTTTCCTAGATAAAAATCAGAGAACGAGTTATTAGCAAAGAGATATACTTAATTACAATTTGTATCGTTTGCGTTGCAGTAAGTTACCATGGACTTATTTCGAAGAAGTCATTTACTAAGTTAAAAGTCGATAAAACTAATAAAAACAGATAAAATAACACAATTTTGCTTCCTAGTTCACATTGACAGATCTTCAACCAGCTTTTTCCGTGAGAATTTACAAGTATTCTCACATAGCTACTATAACTACACAGATTTATGAGAATTAAGTAAAATTCACTCAGTTGAGATTTATTTACCTCAATAATAACAGCACTTTTTGGATCGTACTTTCGCCCGAAATTGCAGAGATTCCACAGCTAATGGCCATTCTCGCGGAAATGGCTAATCCCCAATTAAAGTTCAGAAAGTGTTTGCAAACTCCAAACAGCAAGAAGCTAATCTCAAAATTACAAACAAAATCTAAGCCATTTTCATACGATTGATTTTGATTCGTCGAGAAAGAGATTAACTTCTGAATCTCTTGTAAACTATTGTGTGAATGCTGAACTGCTATTTTCATGTGCCATGACTGACAATAAATATGGGACACAGCAGTTTTCTAACTGACAATATCCCAATATCCGGCATTCCTTTGCTACATCTAAACCCTACGTATTTGTATAACGGTATAATAACAATTAAACGCCTGTTTACAAAAGATTCCGCGCTGTGAGATCTGCAAATGATTCGCTCAGACTAAACTCTGTATGTTTCTCCAGTAGGGTTCATAAATGTCGCGAGCAATAACAATTATATGTATAATACTAGCTTTGTTTACTTCAACAGGGCATAAAGTAATAATATATCTTATTCGGGCAGACACTTAAGATTCTATAGCTATAATTATTCGGCAGTTATGGCCGGGCAATTGTGCATAAAATAAATGTAAATGTTAACATAGTTCTTTTATAGCAAAGAACTTGGGAAATTTTTTTAACGTATATGGCTTGGTATATGTAAAACTTAATGTTAGGGTACTGAAGTGAGAGAGGCAGAAGCGAAAATGCGATTTGACAGTATCCTTGAATTTGTAAAAGCTATACGGGCTGTAAATAGGTGTCAAATAAAAATGCTAAATAGAGCAGAACTACTTTGTTTATGGTTTTCAGAAACACATTATTATTACGCAAGTGCACGGATAGATAACAAACGGTCGTGAATGGAACGATTTCAGTTATAATGCAATGTACACGTGTTTTCGAATAGTTTAGTTTAACCCTTGACCTAAAAAGTTATTAAGGGTGTGACGTCATCGCACGGATTAGTTTGGCTAACATGGCTGCAATATAACTAATAGTAATCTTAATTATTGTTATTGCTTTAGTATTATGTTAAGCGTTGTCTAATAATTATTACATATGTATTAATCACGCAAAGTTATCTGTGAACGAAGAATATTAATTTTTAAACGAAAGAACGAAAATCCTTTAAAATCTTACCAGGCAAGTGAGGTAACCGAACACATAAAAAGAGGAAAAGAGAAGATGTAGAAGGATCCAAACTCTACGGACTCCTTTGCCTACATCTAGAGACGTGTAGGCCAGGGGTATGGAGGAACGGAAAATACAGAAGAAAAAAGAGATTGAGAGAACAGAAGAGAGAGAGAAAGATCGCACACGACTAGGTCTTTTATCTAAAAATTTAGCGGCTATGTGTTGAGGTGCACTGCTGCAGGAAAAAAAGCAAATTTTTGGGCTCAAAAGGCAACGAAACAGAACGAAAGCAACGGAACATGAAAATGCTACGCCAAAACATACTCTCAGGTCCAACGCATGCGCACAAGTTATATTTCGTATTGCAACTGATCCAGAAAACCCATTGAATGTTTTGGCGTTCATTTTTCGTTCAACTAACTCCTATGTAAACACTATTTACCAATTTTGTTTTCTCACTTATTTACCGGATAGCTTTTCTTGGTTGAACTGCATGTATGAGAATCATGATTGACAATAATTACTGACATTAGGTTCACTGGACCTCGGCAGTGGCCACTCACCCTGCACGACCGTGCTGACCACACGGATGAATGGATCGACAAAACGGCTATCGGACAAACAAACGTGTGGAAAGCACACAGGCATACGCGCATGTCAGAAGACCACACATAAGAAAATGTTTTTTATTAGTAGCTCGGCTGAACTGGTGACTATAATTCTACTGTACGAAAAAACGTAAGCTCCTTTTTCAGTTTATAACGGAAGCGTCAATGAATGGCCAAGCATGCTTTTACAATTGCTACAAAACAGGGAGGTCAAAATGTAGCCTACACATTTATAGTTGAAATATTTTAGCACACAATTTGGATGATCATAACGAAAGTTTGATCTATGTGCGCAGAATCAGTTTACGCCTACACTCCTGATTTTGTTGTGTTGAAGGATACCTCGGGCATATCACCAAATCTATTTTAGCTGATAGTAGAAGTTATCAAATACATTTAACTTAGCAACATTTATGAGTAATTTCTACTGGGAAACTCAAACTGCGAAGTAACTCTATAAAGAGGCTTGTTTTACCGTGATGCTGTTCTCCTTCTCGTTGTTCATGTAACAATTTATCAGTTTTTTAATATTGTGACGTTACCCCGTATTCTATTTTTTACGACAACCGGAATTCGGGGAACGGTCAAGCAGTTGGACAACACCAATATTTCACATTCCATACTACTCATTCCTATTTTAAATTTCAAGATCGAAACAAATTTCGAAAAACATGAGGGAAATAAATGGTATAACTGTGTTGTAATCGAAGCAATAATTATTAGCATAAAGTAGAAGAGGCACTTTCAGTTTAATAGCAGAAAGAGAAACAGCCCAATCTATATTGTTATTGTTTCACTCTTCCTCTTTTTTGTGAATCCAGAATGGCAATCATGTAAAATAAATCAATGGCGTCTGTGTGAGCATGTTATTGGGGACAGGACAATAAATCATTTTTGATTACAGCACGTCATGACAAAATGCGAGTTATTTTGTGGATTTTGTCGGGATATCCTAGATTTATTACTACCAATTATCACTCTTGCCGTTACATTCCAGCACACACAATGTAAATGTTTTTAGCGGTTTTATTACGTTTCTCACATCACAGTAATTATTAGTTTTATCACTAAAACTCTTTATTACTATGGTACGTAACTCAGAGGAATTTTACAACTGCATAATAATATTGCGTTTTTTAAATACGTCCACATAGACAGAAATCTACTTTCCTTTCTTCTGTAATCTGTCTTCTTGCTTCCATCTTTACCCAATTTCTGATGGCTTTTTTCTTAACCCTTTCTTCATATTCTGTCTCGTCTGTCTTCTTGCCGCCACCTCCACTTTTTCCTAATTTTTTATGCATTTTTAACATGCATTTTATTTGTTCGTATTGACAGAAGAACACAATTATACAGGCTTGTCTATTGTTCGACTTATTTATATGAGAATTATGTAGTTTCTATCGATGACGCAATCTGTAAAAAATTTGAATTTATTGTAAAGGACGGGCATATAGAGTGCAATTTTAAGTGAGAAACCTCCAAAGCTGTGGCTCTCGTCGTTTTCTCATATTTTAGCCCGCTTATATCTTTCATGTTTGAAGTGAGAGATGTGAAAATCTGCAAATCACGCAATTCTTAACCCTTGCGAATTGCAATTACTGTGGGAATTTTTCTAGAGCAATTGACGTTTGGCCTTTTCTATTTTAAAAAGCACAAATCTCTACTTTTAGTGCATAAAAATGCCAAAACTTAATAAATACGTGTAACGACAAGGCCACCTTTGTAAACAGGCGACATTACTTATAAGGACTCGTAATTACAAGTTTTCTTACTACTGTGTGACCTGTAGTTTCAATATATCAAAGCTGGTGTCAACTACTTAAAAGGTCATTTATCTTAGTGCTTAATTAAAAGAATTGTAAAAAATTTACGTGGTTCTCTGTTTTTCACAAAAATACTTCGTCAGTCGAAACTTTCATTTGCACCAACACGTCACGTTCACTTTCCTCAAGGTTGGCCCCGTTTTTTCAAGCGATTCAAGTTACTTGTTTGCTCTTAAACATTTCCCACCCATTGTTGACCCTAATTTGTCGAAAAGTGTGAAAACTCAGAAGGATAATTTCACAAAACAAACACAGATAAAATTCAAAACGGCGCTTCTTAGGAGTTTTAATTAAACGTTAGTTTTATCGTATCCAAAAATGACAAGAGATTACAGTAATCACTATAAATATAATGGTAAAATTCAAATTTGGTATTCCATTGTGAACATAATTCGCCAATTAAGTTCTTCTGCACTGCTGGAAGAAAATTATTCAATTTTTTGCCATTTTAAATGGCGGCATATTTTTTGGAATAAAAATTCAAATAAATGGAATTTTAAAACTTTGTTTTACTGTCACTATGAAAATGAGAATCTACAGAACTGTAAAATGTAAGCCGAAACATTTACACATTTTTAATTTTCTTCTGTCAGGACACCGTAATTTCCTCAGAACTTCTACAACGTATGTTACGACGCGAGTTATGCGCCATTAACAGCGTGGGAAGTGATTTATATTGGGCGGAGTGCTCAGCTGCATTTTTTCCCTGAAAAGGACCTTGGCGCGTGTCGTGACCGTCTGCACAAAGCAAGATTCTGGTGTTTTCCCAGTTCTGGATGTTTGCCATGATTCACCGTTCGGGAATGTGACATGTCTAACTGCTTAATTAGGGATTAGAACTGCTCCTGGCTGAACTTATGAAGACTTGTTGTAATGTACATACTGAAAGAGAGCAGTTTATAATATTACTACGCAAGGTGATTAATTTTTTAGTTATGGCTCTAAAGAGTGAGAACTATAACTAATTAAATACGTAGTGCATTTGTAAGTTGTAGCATGCTCTGCCGCGTGTAGAAGTAGCAGTATAAAATCTGCATGCTCAATACATTATTAACCCAACAACTTGAAAATGGGTAACTGTTGTTATGCTAGTGGCCAATTAGTACCATTTCAGTTATTCGGAATAAATTTGGAAAAACAAAATAAACTTCTGATTTCACTAAAACTCTCACAAGAGATACAGAGCATAACCAGATAAGATTTTTGTAAGAAATAATAACAATTCGTCCACAAACCATGACAATTTCTCTCCAGAATTTCTCGTGTGAAACCGAATTTCTCGTACAAAAACAAAAATCCGGGTAACATGCGCACTCATGTCTCAAGGCTCTAGCTTCTTATGCCTTTAATTGGGCGTTCTTCTATAATTTCGTGAAAAATTTTGTGTTTGCTGATCTACAATAATTCTTGAATTGCATGATTATAATCACCTTAACGATTTTCTTGCGCGTACTTCGTCATTAAAAGTCAACAATTCAGAAACGTGCGAATTTCAAAATAGAAGAAAGAGCACAAGGCGCTCTTTTTAAACACCAAAAAATATAATAAATTTTTAAGGATCCGTAAGCGTAATCGTATTTTAACAGACTATAAAAATAGGTGCAAAATAGTCCGGTAGGATTTCAAATCTTGCCATTGTCAAGACTACAACTGTAAATAATGAAATTTTTTCTAAATAACGTAAACGCAGGAAAATAATACTAAATTAGAAAATTTTCTAAAATGTTGCACTTCCACTGGGACTTGAACACAAGACCGTCTGCAATGCTAACCATTACAAAGTACATTACAGTGTACTCTGAAACGCATAGAAACACATATACATAGATCTGGATATTTATTAATAGTTCTTTTATTATTTACAGTTTAAAAAATACTTTCAACAATACAATATCTGGCAAAATAAAACAAACAGAGATTTGTTAGTATAAAATTAGGGATAAAGATGTTTCTTTCAAGAATTTGCCATGATGGAAAGGTCGGATAAAATATTTGTTAATGCTCCCTTTAAGCTGTTGTGATTATAATCAAAGTAAAAATAGAAAGTTGGTAAACAATTTCACATCAAAACTATGGTTTGGAGAAAACCAAAATTAAGCTGCAGTACCCCAACAGTGATAATATTGATGAAATTCATTATTAAATAATCAACAGCTATCTGCGAAAAACGCTTACAACCGCAAATGTTATAGTGACACGCTGCTTCGATTTTTTTTCGTCGTAGCTATTCAAAAGCCCGAAACCTAAATTGCAAGTTGCCACATGTACGTACCTGAACAACAACAGCACATCAGACCTACTTTTATAAGATAATCCAGCAAGACTCATTTCAAACTTGGTATTAAGCTACTAATTGTGCTACTGAATCACCTTAAGTAATAAGCAATCCAGATTTGGTCCAGATAGATTCAGCTAGTATACAGGTAAGCAATATCTGTGACGGCAGAATAACTTTTGGAATAAGAGACGCTCTTTTGTAAAGGGCCGGCGTGGTATGTATGTGGACTATGCATAATTATTTGTTACAAAGCACAAGCAATTCGGAGCACATAATACCTAATCAAATGGGTGAAAGGAGCCGTCCTTGATGGACGACCCGGTTTGGTTGGAGAGCCTTTTGTGGTGACACAAGTGATCACCCGATGACTTGCTACACGGCTGTTGTAATTCACAGATGGGTACAGAAAGATGCGCCCAGGCAGAAAAATCATTAACTGTGTGCAGTAATCTATTTGGATTCACGACAGAGGAAATCGACATTTTTTAACGCACTAACAATCCCGAAACCTATCATTAACTGAACGCAGCTATCGTATTTACGTTTCCTCTTTCTGGACCATTCCCGAATTCTGCTGCTAGGCGGTTACAGTGGCTACCCAATATGTATCACACTGGTAACTGTGAGAAAAAGGGTGTAACTGTGGGAAGCACTCACCCGTTTAGCGATGTAGTCAGTAGTTCAGTAGTCGTGAGCGAACATTCAAGTAGAGAGTGAAAGTGACTATGACAACGCACCTGGCAAAATACTCATCAACTGATCTGTTGATTTGGTTTACTAGACTTTATTGTTCTGAAGTGCGAGAACTGATTATTTGCCAGAGATTTGATTATGGTACACATAACTGCGATATGACAGCTTGGATCGAACATTAGATATACTTAAGTGGAAGAAAAAATTGCGACTGCTATTAAAAACCTTCGAACAGAAATGAATATGTGCTTTTGAAGAGGATTGTAGTGACTATTGTTGATCAATAATTGCCTTCAAAAAATTAAGTATCGCAACAATTTTCTCAACAGATTCTTCGAACAAAAACGTCAATATGGTCGTAGCAGGACCAATTGTTTCTCATGTGTTTTATACTGGCGGCCAGGCATATTATATGCCACAGGAAAATGCTATGGTGCCAAGTCAGATGCCAACAGTTAATACATCAATTCCGCCTGTAAACGCATCATATATGCAAAGTCAGTGTTTACAAAATCAACAGCCAACTTTGGGATATCCTCCACCAGAAGGGTGAGTTATATAAATGACATATTTAGCTTCAACAACCAAAAAAGTTTGCAGATGGTATATAAGTAGAAAATTTATTTTGTCCTTTTACACCTTTATACTTTATGTTGATAACTAGTCACGAATTTAAATTTTAATCTTAAATTTTTTCTCTTAATATGAAAAAAATGAAAATCAAATACTCTCATTAGAATATTTTATCCAAACACAGTTTTCTACATTCCTATGATGTGAACATGATTCTCTGCTTTTTCTTTCAGGCTTTACTTATTGCTTGATATAAGTTTTATGAATGCATCAAGGTCTCATCAATTAAAACAATGTTTCACAGTTTTAACCTGTAGTGTAGTACATTGTTCTGTAGTGTTCTTTCTGTATCCTGAAATTTATTACGAACCTTTATTTGGTGTTCAAGATATTTATAATGGGGCATTTTCGATGCAAAACCGTATTATATATGTATAGAAATTACCAACAATCAATGCCATGAATAAAAAAGCATTTTACATAGTTCGGCATACTGCAAGTAGATATCCATTATCCAGCACTTATAACGGTTCAAGCTCTTATTATGTTGATGACTGTGGCAAGGCCGGTATCTCACTACACTGTATTATCAATTACTATTCTCCAAGATTGTTGAGCTAATGTATTAACAAAGATGTCTTAGCTATGCCTCTAAAACAGAAAAACAGCCTGAACTAATGTGGCAGGTGATAATCCTAGAAGCGATTTCCTGACTGTTACTCATGCATTTACTGATCAAACTAGGTGACTTGGAGGCTGATTGACTTACTTCACTTACTTGACAGGGAGGTTTAGGTAAGCCCATACCATATCCGAAAGCCGTCACTTGGCTGAGATCTCGCAACGGTCAAAAATGGGATCCTACTACACCCCATGTCCTGGATTATTCAAAATGGAATTTACGCCAATCCATGTCCTGCAGTCTAGCTAACTAATGTCTTAAACATATCATATCTCACTGTCTTTACATCACAACAGTATCTTAATTAATCCACAATTGCATCTTGTGGCCAGTATATTCTAAAACATGGAGCCAGATTAGTTTATCTCTAAATAATATTCGCATAATTTCAAACGTATGACTTGTACGTGTGTCACATGGACGTTCTCTCAGAACTTTCATTTAACCTTCACTTTGAGGATGCCAAGTTAAGCATTGCCACTAAAGATTATCCTAAAGCGGTGCCTAGGCTAGCTAAAACTTCTAACTCTAGTACTGCATAATCAAAACAATTGATCTGGGATTTTAACTGTGACAACTGTTTCAAATTACTTTGACACGATCCAGGATAAGCCTGCTTAACGAGATTATATGTCATTGGCCATTCTAATACCACTCGTTTTTGAATTAGAGATCTACATTATTTTACTTTGTCAGCTAAATTGAATGAGATTTCATATCACTTCAGTCCACATGCTGTCGCATACAGTTTTGTAGTTTCAGATATAAACTTATTAAATGAGTCTACGTGAAAAGCGTGATACACTTCATTTAACTGTTATGAACCCGGCGATAAAGCACATAAGCCAACACAGTATGTTTGCTGATGATTTGAAATTATCTTCATACCTGTTCTGTCATTGACCGGGGTGGTTCATGCATTCAACTATGTGCGTCCGTGCGCATGGGGTAAGCCTACAGGAAAGGAAGGGTTTGCTTAGCACTGGAACTTCACTGAAATCTAATAAGAAAACTGGGAAATTCGCTTAAATATTTTGATTTCCGCAGACGTTCAGCTTTCTTGTCACTTTTGGGCTGTTATATCAGTTTTGCTCTACCTATTGCACCTAAACAATCACATAACGGTATAAACAGCACTACTCGCGCTACGAAAGAGTACAGTGTACTCGCCTTATTACATGTAAAGTAACATGTGAGAAAAAAATTTATATATATATATATATATATATATATGTATCATCTTTTTTCACACTTAATATATAAAGTATAATTTTGGTGGCCAAAGTTTAGATTGCAACAATATAAGAAGCGAGTGGTCTACAAAGTTGAATCTTCGCAGTATGATATTACAATACATTAGCTTTTGGCTGCGAAAATTATAAGTTTATAGTTTTAGTACTTTTTAAGTTATTACTCCATAGATTTTTCATATTAAAAAATTAAATAGCAGAACAATGTCAGATATTCATCAACAGAAAAACGTCCAGATGAGTGACGTATAGCGCACTCAATACATGGAGCAAAACAATAAAAGAATCAACCAGTTCACATCATGTTCATCACCAGAGAAAATAAAGCACCGACAAAGATTAGTTGCAAAGAAAAAAGGGTCTTAATCCTCTGTATTAAGTTTTATTGCTACATCATTGCTTAGAACTGTTTTGAGACTGATTCATGTTGCTCCGGAGACTCTCCTCGCAAATTCGTTAAATGTTTTATCTTCCCAAAGTCCTGATTTTGTTAGTACATGTATATATTGGTAAATAGACTACCTAAAACTGTAAAACCTTAAAAATCGATTTAACATCATTATAACATACATTATTAAAACAGGCAGTAGCCCACATCAGGGGATCTAACTCGTTTAAATGATAACTGTGCGGCCTCTGAGCTTCTTTATTGTTGTCAACGTCGTTGTTCAACAAAAACTCTGAACAGCAATGTCAAAATGCATTTCCATTGATCATGAGTTCTTTACTACGGGATGTCCGAATTTACCTTGACTTATATTTATTTGTGTTAAACGACATGGTTCCTAGCTACACGCGGCCTCACACAAATTACACGTTGCAGTTTTTGCTGTTTTAATCCACTTTAACTATTGTGATTTAGTTAGTTCACTTCCTCATCGTCAGGAGTTTATACCAGTTTGACGTTTATTTGTCAGTCTTTATGCATAAGCTCATTACCAACCACATAAAACATGTTTTGTTTATTAAACTTGCTTGTAAAAACATCCATTTTAACAATGCAATGTATGAGCAACATTATTATTATAAAACTCGTTAAGAATTAAGAAAATTGTATTTCCAGGTTTTATATTTTTGATTACTGAGTCGAAAACATAACGTGAGATAACATTGACGTACGTTTCCTTGCAACTGCAGTCACCTTCATGTATAGCTTGTGAACTTTACAACTCGTACCAGAACAATTGGCAGTTGTGCTGATGAAAATACAAAAATATTTCACAGAATTCTATGTACACGTTCCACAATTGTAATGATAATACGTGAACTACTGCAGCAAGTTTTTATCGCTATATTGCTGTATGGCCCTTAGCTATAAGGAAATGGTTTTAGAAACGTCTGGCACAACTTGCATGCGCCGTATTTCACTTTCGATTTTTCAAGTTAACCAGTGACTGATTATCACTTTCTCGGCCACCCTCCTGGCCAAGTTTTTTAACCAAACTGTAATTAATTACTTTTCTCTACATTTTTCGCTCTCTTTATGCTTACGTATAAACAGTAAGGGTGGTGTCACAGTTTTTTAAGTAAATGCCAAACAAGGCATGAAGGTTGAAAAGAGTCAAGTGATCAGGTTATTATCTCTAAAGACATTGTTATTCAATTAATACAGCATTAGAAAGAAAGATAAAATTTAACTGATTGTACAACTTTTCGTCAGTGTGTTTATTTTTGTAGAATCATATTAATAAAGATGACTTTTTGACGTTATTTGTCAATAATGACGAATGATGATTATAATTCTGAGATCATTAACGATAACACAGCTGCTACTGGTGATGGTGGTTATGGTGCTGGTAGCAGTGGCGGCAGTGGTTGCGGCAGCGACACGACATCAGAGCGCACAATCAGAGCAACACTATTATTAACTTTCGCTGTGAGCTGGATTGATGCTTACCATTGAAAAAAGTGCTTTGAATCATGTTTCTTTGAGTGGATTTTTAACGGAAGTTTTGTTTCCTAATGTTCTACTGGGTGGCCAAAACCGAGGCCAGCTCTGGGATCTGAAGTATACCAACTAATCTGGCGTTTTTGAGCTCTGCTTTTCTTATTTGTAAGAACATCTTTTGTTAATAAAGAAATGACCTACTTTGTGCAGCTGTTGACCAGTGGGAATTGGTCAAGCCCTTTGGTTTCCATGGTCAAACTTATTGTGCGTCCAGGCTAATGCCTTTTATTTTCACGCATGGGCAAATTGTATTGAAACAGAAGTGCAGTCGGCCTGCTGTCCTGAAATTCTGCTTAGATACTCGTCAAAGGTGCCAATTTTATACTAAAGCAAGTAATTTTGGTCAGTTGACTTGAGTAAACGTCCTGGCGGATCCAAAATGGAAAATCCAAGAACAACATGTTTCTCCTTTCAAGTAAAACTAAGAGTGTAACTAGATAGAGCGACCAATAAGATCATATTAAATCATAATATCATTAGCAAAATGATTTAGTTAGCAATTATACTTGACAAGATGATGCAGCAGCACCATCATTATCATCATCTTTGTTCTTTTTCCTCTCACCTTCTTGTATCCATCTTTCGCTCAGAACAGAAATGATTACCACTAGTGGACCAGTTGATTTCTTATAGTTTTTAGATCGAGCTACAGAGAAAATGACAAAATTTGCCTGACAACGTACACAGTTTTTTTACAGCTCCATACATCGGTTTAGGAATAACTAAAAAATAAAAATCGCGCCTTTTCAAATTATGTTTGAGAATTTAACATTGAAATTATGGTTACGATGATATTAATTACATGTTATAATGATGCTGCTTTTGCTGCAATAGCTGCAAATAATATTGTTTGTTGTTGCTCTTGATGCTAATAACGAAGATTAAGTTCATTGGTGGAATTTGGATGCTGCTACTGACGATGTAGAGGATGATAATGATGAAGATCCTGATGATGATGATGATGATGATGATGATGATGATGATGATAATGATGGTGATAAAGATGACAAAAATAATGATCATGATCATGATCATGATGGTAATGATAATATAATGATGATGAAACAATGTTATCGAAATTGTTATTTAATGTGTTTATATTCAAAGTTAAGACTTACAAAAAAATTTTTTTTTCAGAAAATTTGCCCAACAGCCACTCTCTCCACCAAGGCCCAAATTTTACCACTATTGCTATATCTGCAATACAGATTTGAACTCGTGTAAGCAGGCCATAGCTCACTGCAGTGGTAAACGTCATAGACGCCGACAGAAACAGCTTTTACAATCTAATCCTGCCAACGACACAACCATTACAGGTGATGTAGTTTCTCTATCAAGTAAGCAGTTTTCCTTTGAAGGCAGTGTCAATAAATGCTTAACCACTCGACAAGTAGTTTCAAAAACTAACGTCCACTAAAGGCTTTTGAAAAGACTCACACGTTGCTGAATACCATACTATATTGTCTGTATTACATGCGCCGCGGGTTTCGTATTTATCCAACACGTTTCCAAATAGAGGGTGGTGTCTCATTCTGGACATGCATCAGTACCTTGCAACTTTTCTGGGAAGAAAATTAACATTACTGTAAAACAGCTGCTAGCATGTTTACAGTAATGTATTATATCATATATGCCGAAATAGTTTTGAGGATATCTTTCATAGAAAAGTTATCCTTGTACAAAATTAAGTATTATTTCATCATTACTAGTCTACAGTTTACAGTTTATTATTTATAAGCACTCATCACAATATTATAATATTATCAATGGTGCTGGACAAAATAAAAGAAAATCACCGAGAATCTAAAAATCACTTTAAAATATCATTGGAAGCAAAGAATCATAGGAAAAATCATCAGTAAAAATTACATGATCACACTAGTAAAGTGTTTTTGCATACAATGATAAACTATTAAAATTACACAAATACTTGCTGAAACATATGTGTCTTAAGGAGTTTCTTAAATTCTTTAACATTTATAGTGGCCTAGTATTTTCTTGCATTAGTTATCAATACGCTTGGTTCGGCTATTTTCCTCGTAAGGAACATACGAAACTTTATAAAGGCTTGAATAACCTTTATTATGACGTGCAATAAGTTATTTCGGCAAGCCTTTGTAACTAACTGATTAAAGTCAAATTGGCAGTGTCTTTCGCACAGAAGCAACAATTCTGGCCAATGGGACATTTAATCTTTACAGTTTTTATTCAGAGGGACATGCGCACACTCCCCAGAGACTCGTAAAGCCGCAGATGCACTTTTACTTAAATGCTTAATACATAAAGGAGATTATGCGTACTTAGAGACAATAAGCCCAACACAAGGTAGACCAAGGTGGCTTGCAATAAAACGCATAGTTTTATTTGGTTGTTTTAAAAGCCGTGCGCGTATTTGATCAGACTGTCCTTCTGTGCCTCCATAAATTGTCCAAATCGACTGGCGGTTTGATTTGTAGATGTCATAAAACACTACGGACCAATTCAGTGTGATGCAATTACAAACACCTGTTGACAATAGAGACCTCCGCTTGTATTATCGTCCTACGCGAGACAAAAATACTTCGTGCATAATATTGTAAAGGACTTGAATTATCTCATTGGCTCCAGCAACTGCAAGACAAAATAACCAAATTTATGCAGAAACGAATTTCATCACGTACATTATAATTTTAGCATTCAATTCCTGCTAAAATGAATTTAATATAGTGGCAATTTAGCTTTTGCGACAACAAATTTTTAGGTTAGTAGAGCGGGTGCGATTCGCAACTTGTACAAAACTTTAACTTAACAAATAAAACAATAATTTGAATCGACAAGATTTACTTTGACTATTGTCCTTCGTGTCCGTCGAAATTATTTACGCGTCGCAGTAAATTGAAGTACTAAAAACTTATTGGTGTCAGGAAGGAACTCGAGTGTTAAAGGTTATAGTAATTATAGTGACGTACTGTGTGGTCCAATGTGGAAACTATATCCATGGAAGCGTATATCCACGAAAAATATGTTTTTTCTTAGCTAATTTTGCCTATACCTAATAAGTACATATATTCTAAATGATTACTTGGTGACCTTTTTGTCAAAATCAGATTAGTCTGTCCACTATTAAACAAAAATGTATTTTCGTGGTTACCAAAATGGACTTGCTGTTGCTGTTAGACGAGTCTGTTGGTTGCCGTGGATCTCATGGATATGTCCATGGCAGACATAGAGCTTACCGTAGATGTATCCATTGTTACACTTTATGCATTTTATGACAGCATTTACGTCCTCCAGTACACGTTTGTGCATTTAATAAAAGCACGTTTTGGTTTAACCAACTACAGATATCATTTTCTTTGGTTTCTTACACTTTCAATACCTACTAGTATGAAGTAGGAGTGAATGTATTCAGAAAGTAAACATATCGAATCATATCAGAAAGTATCACATCGTAGATGATAGGCACGGATGTATCCACGGATAGCCACAAATTTGTAGACTGTGGACTTATTGATGTGAAATTTCATATCCACGGCAACCCTGAATGTTACAAAAGTTGTCACATTAACGGCTCACAATTTGACTTCTCCCAAAAGCTTAGACTTTTTTATCATAATAATTTCTCTTACGTACGTATACTAACAGAATTTTGTTAATTTTGTTACAGGAAGTATTCCGCCTCAACCAGGACCTACATACACAGATATGAACTGCGTCAGCCCGACGAATTGTACATTCATTCCCAGTAACATGGCACCCACTGGCTTTGCACCAGCTCAAAACCAGCCATACATTTACAACTTTCCCGCCACCTATACTGCTCCACCCACTTGCTACAGTGTACCCTACAACAACTGCGATACAACGTACCTGACCACGGTCAACAGTCCAAGCCCGAGCGGCTACTGCAGTGGCTCATACCAAGGATCGGTCAGCTCCTATGTATCCGGCATGCAGACAGCGCAGTCCGGATCGAGCCAATCGTTGCTTTCTCCGGCCAGTGGAAGTGACGGAGGCAGTGAAGGGTCGGTGGACATTGCCACTACGGTGGATCCGGTGACAAAGGCTGTAATTGAGAATGTGATGGGTAAGAAATTTGCAAAGAAACGATGCTCGTCTGCCTTCTGCGAAACCTGCCATCTATGCTTCAACTCACAAAGGCAACTGGAAGCTCATTTACTGGGATCTAAACACAATAAACGTGTCCGTTCCATGACCATACTAAGCGAAACTACTGGTAAGCCTGGCTTCTTTTTTTCTTTATTTTAGTGCTTCTTGTCTTGCTACTGTTTTAAAGCTATGCAAGGTCACGCTCGTGCGTTACTTACATGTCGACTGAGGAGCTGTTTTCTTTTAAATATATTTAATTGCGATTGCGTGAAAAATCCTTTCCCACATTTAATTATATGAAATTTTATGATTTGGTCGGTCTGAGTGCCAAAATTCGAAGAATACAGAGAACATAAAGAAAAAGTTCCATCACTGAAGATTCAGATCTCATTGTAGCAGTAATCGATAAGAGTGCTGTAATCATGGCTAATCGAGTGTAAGGTAATGGTAATGTACGGTAATGATACGGCAATGAAATGCCAACAATTATTTCTACGGAATATAATAACTGTTGTGATTATCAGTTAAGATATATGGTGTAAGTTTTCTGCCATCTGCTCGAAATTTTTCCCATAATTATGTGGTGAAGCGTTTAACAATCAACGTATTTGCATGAGCATTGTATGCGTTCATGTCTATGGAGTCTGTGTTTTCCAAATAATCCCAGCAATTTACATTATTTATTTTCATAACAAACATAAGGTGGGAGACTATGTTCCCCGCACCGCCTCATTCTACGCACTTTAGTAAAAATTCGAACAAGAAATTGCCCTTGAACCAGTTTCACGTTTCACCATGTTAATCTGTTTGCATGTCTGCTTTTTTTGAAGAGAAACGATTGTGTCTGTGTGCACAATTTGATATAAAACCTAAATGCATTCGCTTTGTTTTACTGTTTGATACCGTGAAGGATGTTCTGGGGACAGTTGCATAAGAGCACAGCGCGTAAAACTATTTTCATTTAGCACCTTCAAATTAAGTTTTACTCCATTAAACATACGATTAGCTGTTTCTTAACTTTTGCGCTCTGCCCCTCCCATTACCCTGCAGGAAATTAAATCCGGAATGATTGCATTTTTAACTCGTCTAGTTGTGTGGAAAAAGCTTGAAGGATGCGCCAACAACCGTTCCTCTGATGAAGGTTGGAGAAGAAGAATATTGTCGTTGCCTGCTCCTCGGGGGAAACTCGGGAGAATATCCCATATATGATCCATTTAATAGTGAAAGTCTATGTTTTGTAGGCTTGCTTTAAATACGTATTTTAAGCGTAGCAATGTTGCTACCGTGTTTTGGAATTTAGAGGTGTTTGGGACTCTGCAGTGAAAAAAATTCGCCAAATAGATGTCGTCGAAGCTCCTTTTGTTACGCAACCGTCTGATATCAAAAATTATAAACTGGTAAAGTTTGCAGTTACGATCTATTTAATTACGTTTTCAATAGCGGGGCAGTTTTTCAAGCGTATTTGAGAACTTGCGTAATATGCCCATTTTAAGCGCATTCTTGACTATGCAGACTTGAAATTAAGACGTTATTTTTAGACCGTTTTCTGCCAAAACTCAATTTCAGCAACACGTTTACATAAACACATCTAGACAATTCCTTCTTACTGATTTCTAATATTGTAAGATAGGTCAATAAGCCGTTTATCATTTTCTGCTCTTACATTACTAGTGGATAAGTCCTCCCCAAAGTTTACCTTCAGGGAAATTTACTTGTCATTTTACTCATTCTACATATTTGTAACACTTCATGACACACAATAATTGCTCCCTTCTGTTTGATTCCTGTAAAATAAAGGTGGGGCGTAATTGGTCCCTCCTTTTAGCCGCTGTTGAAATGATGGCTACGTCATCAGATATTTTACAAAAGTCATTTTGAAGGCTGTAATTGTACAAATATGAAAAACGTGTTTATCTTTCAAATTATAAAGACATCTGGGCTAACTTCCAGGTGTTTGGTTACTCCTTTAATCGGATGTAAATGGAGGAAGTTTTTTACAAGTTGATCCACAAAATATAGGAAAATTATGGGAAGAAAAAACGTTTGCGGACTATATATGAATTAATTGATAGTGAGTGTAACGAATTTTCAGGAAACTATAGATATTTGGAGTCAATGATATCGACAATGTTTCTATATTTCTGACAAAAAATATAATATTTGGGTGGAGAACCGAAAGAGATGATTATGAGGGTGCGACGAAACTTCGCAAAAGAAGTACAAGTTCCATCAAGTGCAACTATCAAGTGCATTTTTAATTAATCAAGTGCAATGAGAGGAGTTTAAAAGAAGTGCGTATTCAAAATGGGAACATATAAATGTTTCTGTTAAACACAAAGATTTCCAAATTATAGCAAATCGTTTCAGTCATTGTTTTCCTTAATGCCGCTTTTAGCATGATATCTATATAATTATATGACCTGTTCTATGATAGTTTAAAGGTAATTTTGTAAAACAAAATTGCAAACCGGTAACTGTTCAGGAGCGGTTTTTAGTCTTTTACTTATACAGCCATACTTCTGTAATCTGAAGGATAGAAAAATTACCACTTTGCCATATATGCTTATGAGAGGCGCATAAAGCCAGCTTTCCTTGGATATTATAGATTATAGTCATTTTTACAGTGTCAGCTAAAATAGAAAATGTTAATTCAGAGGTCGCCCATGGCTCAAGCTAATGATGGCTAAGTCCTGTTCTTCGTGTTATGGAATGTTATTGACCTTCATAGTATCAGTGTATGATGATTACATTGCTGACTCATCGCTAATATCATGGCAGTGTTGCAGTTGTTTTACGTCTGAGACGCTAAATCAAAAGGGTCGTCATGGACAAACTTTAAAAACAAGAATTGCAAGAAATAATAATACCGTATGCTTTTATAATCCTATACATATTTAATTGTTATACTGGCTCGTGAAATAGTTTAACATGTAACGCAAGTACGTAGACTAATGAGACTAACATCCACCAAATTAACTCTCGAAAGATGGGGCAACAGAGTGGTATGCAACATTAGCCTCTAATGTGTCCTATTCTGCTTTGTGACTGTGGACAGGGTGTTATACTTCTTTGTTTTTCCGTTGTGTTTTTATCTGCGTGTTTCTGTATTTTTTCTTACGCCCAAGTACAATCCTTTTTGGTGTGATAGCCTTTTTACGTGGTAACAATATAAACAAAAACCTCACCAAAAATTAGCTCCGTAGTTCTAGTAATTCTTGTGATCTTTTTTCTTTTTTTCTGTTCACCTGCAGAAAAACTGCAGTGAAACTTTGTGTTCTTTTTTCTTTTTTCCCTTGTTTTTTCATTGTGGAATTTTTTCGTTTATTGTAACTATTCTTGTCATTAAGAACTAATGTGTTATTACAGGGGAAATTCAAGTAATTGTTAGTCAATTAGATTTATTAATCTAACAAACCCTAGATTTTTATGTCCTATATTAAACAAATGTCGATATTATACATCATCTTTGAAAACTTTCTTAACAATTCATCTTTACAAAATGTTAAAATCTACTGCTCCTATAGCTCAAAACTGCATACAAATACAACTGAGCTGACTTCTTCCTATGATATATACAAACCCAGGTGATAGGTTTGTGATTATTTACACTCCAGCAATTATTATTATTATTATTATTATTATTATTATTATTATTATTATTATTATTATTATTATTATTATTATTATTATTATTATTATTATTATATTGTTTTCTCAAATTTGTATCTTTTGCTATAGAAGCCGGTAAAGACTTTTGCTTTTATAACCAACTCGCACAGTTGTGCTGGCAGAACATATTATTTCACTGGTCACGCTCAAAATCTTCATTATAAAGTCACAGCGCAAGATAACAGTTAAAACAAAATTGTAACCTAGTTTCTTTAATTCAGAAAGTGCATATTTGTGAGACTATACAGTAAAAATTAATGTTGTATCAAAACACACAAGTTTTTAATTATGCTAACTTTACTTTAACCCACAAAACGATCTAAAATAAATTCGGTTTGTCACGTTTGTAATTGTTAGGTAAGTGTGAGTATTACCGTGCTGTTTATTTATTCAGCAAAATATAAAAGTTTTTAACACCTAATCAAGCTCTCTCACCCACTTTCTCTCTTCACTCTTTCTTTCTATCTTTCTTTCCCTCTCTCTCTCTCTCTCTCCTGTATCTCTGGTTTTCGCTTTTGTATGATCTTTTTTTCATAAAAACGCCTAGGCACTTTACGTCAAATATATTAATAGTGCTTGGTAAAAGCCAAAAGCCGCCGTGAAGCAGGCAACTGTTTAAAATTAATTCATCTACATTATGTACTACCATTTTCCGACCATAGGTTACCAAAGTTGAACAAAATTACCTTAATTTATATGCAAGAATGAACGACTGCGATAAATGGCTTATTGCTATTGAATGGGTGTGTGACCAACAATGGTCATATTAATATCCCAAGAAGTTGCTAATACGTATAATATACCTACTAGACAGAAAAAAGGTAATATGATAATATTCTTTCTTGATAATTACAATACGATATTTTGTATTCCAATGATAAAAGATTCGCCCTGTTACTACAGTTGATATTATAACAAAAGAAAACTTAACATAATTTACCAATATTTTACGAAGTTGTAAAAATCACACTTACAGAATGTTTTTAAGTATAAAAACTTCTGAATTTGTCTGTGACTGTAAAATGCTTTTAGTTGTTGTAACTTGCGTAGTAGATTCCAGGAATGCTTGACCACAACTAGGATTTTATTACTCACTATTAGCAGCACACTAACAGAATTTTAACGAGTGCATTTGTTGTACAATTCACAGTAAGATTAATGTATAGTACCACGTCGTGTAGCCTTTGGGAAAAAAAGAATTCAAGACAGTAAATCTCAAGTCAGCGCGACCTTGGTGAAATAATTAGGCAGCAAAATGCATTTCTTAAACCTGTAGGTCTGGAGGATATAACACGGAAATAATTCTTAACAAATATTAATAAAGAACCCCACAGTAGAGGGGCCAGTAATCTCAAATATTCTTTTTTTACGCAGTATTACACAGCAACCATAGCAACCAATTTACGTGAATAACATTTTATTTTATTATATAACATATATGGTAACCTAAGCTAAGCGGCATTACATACTCACAAAAAGATCAGTACTGTCATTGTTGGCTAATCTACATGGGACGTTTCATTATGCCAAAATAACTTCCCATTTTGCACATGGATAGACTTTTGAAAATTTAATGAAATGCAAACGTAACGGAGATTATTCATCACATAAACATAAAAGTTTTAGGCTGATAAATTGAAAAATATGCATTGAAAGTCGTTTGTCATTTTTTGGTAATATTTTAATGGGAAGCATTCTAGCACCAATTAGCCCTAATTAGCTAAACAGAATGAGGCAATATACTGTACTATCAATCACTTTGGCTATCTACGTTGCCTTATTAAAAGTAAGTTGTGCAATGTTGGAGTATATTGGAAATAGGTAACGTTTTATTTAAACGTCCAATATATCTAAGTTAACATGCGTTTTGATTGGTTTGCACAAAATGCCCCATGCGAACTAATGCCCCACTCTGAGTAACTACTGATGCTGAAATTTTATATAACAGCGCCGAGAGCAGTGCACTGTATAGATAGAAACCCACAGAAGAACTAAAAAGTCGCTTGAGAAAAATAAGCAGGGTATCAATAAATACATTTTCGGGCCATTCTAAGACGGGACAGTTTTTAGGGTAGCGCGCCATGACGGACTATTCAAAACTTTTTCTGCTACTATCCGCATGATCGCAATGGAGCACAGCACAATACTAACAGAGGCATCTTACGTGGCTACAAAATTGTACGCATACCCTTATCCTTGCCATGCACAAATTTCTACATTTTCAGGTGCTCATCTAAGCCAAAATTTCAACAGTCCCTAAAAAGTTTTCCCAAACAGGGAATTTTTCTGGAATACTATATAACATACTGATGCAGAAAAAACAAAAAGCATTTGTGTCGTAATTAATTCCCGCAAATCGGCATTTTAGCGTTATCCCTACTCGCCTAATAGTTTTGTGTGTATTACAAAATACACTGCACATTGTGCAATTCAATCTCTTTTGGTAGCTCACGATAAGCAGTTTCTTTCTTAATAATGTCTTTTTAATGTTTTATTGTGTGATGTTTCGTTAAACGTTCCAGTTCTTAAGATTTCTACTCGAGTTATTATGTAAAGGAAGAAGAACCTTAGTTTACCGTTCTTTGCTTTGCGGGCCTGGCATTCCACAAATTATGTATTATACATTCACTAAACGTTTTTATTTTCAGTTGTTTCATTACATTTATATAACAGTCAAACAATCTATATGTTTACTTACATATACTTTCTGTTTCTAATCTAAAGCAAAATAAGTGTATAATGGTGATACAGAAAAATGCCTGTACACAGGATTACAAGTTAACTTTTTTACTGACCTTGGACTATGTTGCATGCAGTTTACATGTGTTTATGTCATGTTTCGTGAAACGCCGAAACTGTCATTCAATTAAGTGTAAGTTAAAAGTTGATTGATAGATTGGTTTTACGTGGCCTTGAAAATCTATTTCAGGTGCACAAATCTTGCGTACACCTTGTTTGCCATATTTTGTATGTACACGGGCTGAGCCACTGACAATTTGTTGCGAAAATTTTGGTCATCCGCATATAGGCCTATGTCCTGCCCAAATAAAAATTTCTTAAATTTCACGAGAGTGAGTAAGCTTATTTCCGATCAAAATTGCAACAAAATTTCCAGACGTATAACACCATCATCTAGTCAATTGCAATGCCCGCAGATCATTTACTCAGTGTGTGACTCACAGGAAATTCTACATCAAACATAAAAACGCTAAGATTATTATAGATTTGAACATTAATCTGTTAGTCTGTCTCGTCACAAGAATGTGGCACAAAACGAAAACCTTGAACTATATCACAAAGTTTATCCCGCAGTTCAGATCGCTCCAGAACAATAATCTTTGTTCTTTTTACATGCTATTTTATAGTATATGTGCAGTATTGGGCCCATATGCATAGCCAAAAATTAGGTAAATTGCTAAAATAATCCACCTAAAACCTTTAGAAACCAGTTTTCTTTAAACGAATTTGTTTTGCCGTTCACGTAAGTAAAATAAGAAAAAATAAGACGCGAACGCAACGAGATAGGATGATGGTGAAGGTCGTAATGATGGTGGAGGTAAAGATGATGGAAGCAGTGATCAGGGTGATAATAAATGAAAATTTAAATTCGTGATTCAGCAAAAGGGGGGTAAAAATTACAACTATAGAAAATCTAATAATGCTGCTTCAGTTTCAGTACGTCAGGAATCAGGCTTCTCTGATTTTTTATGTACGATAGCAGGACATTCAATAAATATTGGTTTCCATGATTCAGTAAAAATGGTCGACTTTTGCCCACTCGCCCGTTTTTCTTTGCCACTATCTTAGTTCCAGTAGCCTAGCTAACCTAAAATGCAAAAAGTTCCCTGTTACTCGACGGACTGAAGGTGACTAATGAAACGCACGATAGGAACTTCTCTTGCCGTAAAGTTTTAAAATTAGAATCTAGGGATATTATTGATTCGTTGAAATAATTTTACTCAAATTGGCTTGAGTAAACAAATAATACTTGACTTTCACTTTACAACAAGCAAATAAGAAAGCAAATTCTTTCAACTTTGTCACGAGAAGAGTTTCGGCATAATATGCGCTACTAATGCACTACCAAGAAGCAACACTGTGATTCGATAGTCACACAACACTGTGCAACGCCAATATAAGTTAAAATCGTTCAGAACTGTTAAAGTTGTAACTGCTGCTTATACGTTTACTTAGAACATGTGTCCCATTGTCCTGTCAATCTAAGCACATAGGGTTTAAGGATTTTATTCTGCAAGCGGTTTGAATCACCTCCAACTTACATTGTCGTACATAAGTAACGTCTTGTTCGTCTCCCTTTAAAATTTTTGTGGAATTCCATTCAGTTAACCTTAATGAAGGTTAAGAACTAGTTCACCCACAGAGTTTAACAGTGTAGCCATCTGGTTCCTTATGGGAACTATCACATACTAGATCAGCGCACAAGTCTTTACTATTCCATCGCGCTTAGATTCGTTTGCGAAGGCATGATTTTGGCATTTCTTGGTATTAGGTCAACGTGGACCCAAGCGTACACGTTTTCACGGTTTCCTGTGAGTTATATTCCAACAAGTTGTAGTAATTAAGCCCTCTTGTTGCAAGGACAACTCTAACAGCAACGGTGTAGTTTTTAAATTCAGGTATACATAGTTGCAGATTTGCGTGATTTTTATTTATACAGGAACAATGATAGTAGCCATTTGGGCTGTGAACTTGTGTGAAGATGGATTGGTGGCTTTAACTTTTAATGCAAATTTGTATAAAATAGGTTGCGGAAAAGTTTGGAGTTACAGTTACAGGCCGAGCAATTTAATGTAGATAATATGCCTGTGCACGTTATGCTTTAGGGTTACGCAGATAGTTAAAACCGTATGTAAAATTTTAAATAACTAGTGTTTTACGCAGACGTGATCATTCCTTCACTATCGTAGCGTTTTCTTTGGAGGTGGGCGGAGAAAAAAGTTTAAGTTTTGTGTTTGACCACTTGTTAATTGACCCTAATTTCTTCTTTACCAAAAGCGCACGTCACTTTCGTGTTTTTCTCTAGCCTAATTTAACTTAACTTGCTTCTGCATAACCGTTTTTGAAAGGTGTGTGTATCTCAAGTGTCATTCACTTTGCTCAAGAGTTGAGAAAACTTTAAATAAGTCAGAAAGCTTTTAGTTCACTGGGCCCGTCACTCCCTTTAGTCGAATTTTATGCAACTTTCTCTTTTTGGAAAAACCTGTTGTTGGTCCAGTCTGTCAACAGTTATTGTTGATTGCTAAATGCGCATGGGTGGCTAAACAGTGAAGTGAGCCGTCTAGGTATTTAAGCTTTACGTTACAAAAGGGAGTTAATAAATTGGTCCTGGTTGTTGAAACTGAAAATGGGTCGTTAAACGCTTTTAATACTCGAGACAAGTATTTCTACTACGATCTTGTGGCATCCTCTACATTCCAATGCAATTGCTAACTTTGAAACTTTTAGAACAATAAGAGACGCACGTAACACTCCTCTTACTATTAAATACCTCTGTACACAATACACATGTGTTTTAGGGCATCCTCATTCCTCAGATACGAACGGCACTAGCAATCCAGTAAATCAACAATGAAATATGCTCTTCTCACACACTTTTAATAGAATTTCCGTTAAAAAACAGTACAAATTGTACTTTAGAGGATAGTCATTCTATACATTGAGTTATTGTCATACTAATGTGTCATAAAATTGAATTAATGACAGAGAAAACAAATTCCGCTAGGGGTATAGTTGAGCTTCTTGATACGTAAAAACCTTGGACTTCTTTTCCTCAATGACACTCATGCATGATCCATGCAAAACATGGCCAATTTGAAACCGAGGTGATGATTATAATTTTCACTGAAAATTGGAATAATTATGTAAAAAATAACTTGTTTATGCATGCATGAGCATATAACTTGTCTTTTGCATCGGGAAGACAACAACAATTCCTTTTTGTACTATTTATTGCTCTTCTTTAAAAAGAATCCTACTGACAGAAGTCACGGAATGCGGCACAAACTTATGGGTTTGCATACAGCCAACTGCGACAATTTTCGAAAATGAAACATATTTTCAATAAGATATAATAAAGGCAGCTAGATAGGTAGCCTTGCAAATAATGTTTCTTTTTATGTTTTCAACCCCATTTCACTAACGTTAAGACGCGGCGCAATAAAAAAACTCCTTTTTTCTCAAATGACCATGATTACTATTGAACTATGCTTTTGCCATTGTTAACTGGCATGCCAGTGGCTTGCTACACAGATTCGTTCTACAAGGCTGAAAGTGTTAACACCTTGAAATTTTCTACATTACCGTAAATCCTTCTTGCAAGCTCTGATCGTGAAAAAAGAATGAAATGTGTTTAGAGTGTAACTGGAAAACGTACAATGTAAATAGCAGCTTCGGTTATTTTTATAACCACAAGTAAAATGTTTGTGTCGCATTGTCTTTAAAACTGGGATTTGAAAAACACGTATGCGATAAACAAACATGGGGTCGGCTTGTAGTAAGTGTCGTTTTGTTACGTCGACATTAATTGTAAAACGTTTATTATAGAGATGATCTTAATCGCAACGCAAATCGACAAATGGCCTGCAGTTGGAGATGAATGCATTTCCGTTAAAACTTTTTCGCGAAAAGCGCGAGAGACTAACCATTGCCAGCGAGTAAGACTCCCTTCAGGGCTTTCCCATTTCCGCTGCAAAATGCCATCTCTTAAACGCAGTGTGTCCCAATGCGCTAAAACCGCTTTAGCTTCTCTGCTAAGGGGTGATCGCTGTTCCCATGTTGGTTTTTCGCTTGACGTTTCAAGAAACGCTATGACTGGTGCTAGATCTTTATCATTTAATTGACGTTCTTTAAAATGTAATTCAGTATCACGCAAAGTTGTACCAACTTTGACAAATTTTGCCGGTTCAGTGATTTCTGGCTTCACACATCTTGATGCCTGATTAATTTCGCTGTCAATTTTACTTCTCCAGGCTGGCTGTAAGGCATTTTTGCTATTTTCAGCTTCTGAATTGTTAGCTGTTCTCAGAGTTTCAAATTTTATTTCACGTTTGTTGCAATGAGAGCATTCGTGTTTGCATGGCCGTCTAGACAGCGTGTCTGCATTCGCGTGACTTTTACCGGGCCTATGCTCTATCTTGTACTGATATTGGTCCAATTTCGCAAGCCATCGAGCTAATTGGCCTTCAGGGCGCTTAAGCGTGTGAAGCCAGCGAAGTGCCGCATGGTCGGTACGTATAGAAAAGGGTTTTCCGTAAAGATAGTGATGGAAGTTGGTCACCCCTTTTATCACGGCCAGGAGTTCACGTCTAGTAGCACAGTAATTGCGTTCTGAAGGGTTAAGTATTTGACTGTAATAGGCAATTACACGTTCGTGTCCATTTTGGACTTGAGAGAGTACAGCACCGATGGCGACATTACTAGCATCGGTGTCAAGTATGAAATCTCTATCGAACTGAGGATAAGCCAGTACAGGAGAGGAAGTAAGCAAGGCTTTAAGTCTCTCAAAAGACTGCTGCTGGTCTTGCTGCCACAAGAAAGGTTGATGTTTACGAGTTAGTTCGTGCAGTGGAGCAGCTATTTTTGCAAAGTCCTTGATGAAGCGCCTGTAGTAGGTACAAAGGCCAAGAAAACTACGTAGCTCAGTCAAGTTTGTTGGTATAGGCCATTTCGCTACTGCATCAGTTTTTGCAGGATCGGTGTGTACTCCTTGGGAACTGACAATGTGTCCAAGGTAGGCTACCTGCTTTTGTGTAAGTAGACATTTCTCAGCGTTAAGTTTAAGTCCGGCTGCTTGGAAGCGAGTGAAGACCTCTTGTAGACGCTCCAAGTGTTCGTCAAAGGTGTGGCCATAAACTATCACGTCATCGAGGTAGATTAGTAGGGTACGCCAATGAAGACCAGTCAGGACCTGCTCCATAAGGCGTTCGAAAGTCGCTGGCGCATTCGTCAGGCCAAAAGGCATAGCCTTGAATTGCCAGAGGCCTCTATGTGTAATAAAAGCCGTCTTCTCCTTGTCGTTAGGGTGCATTTCGACCTGGTGATACCCAGATTTCAAGTCAAGGGTGGAAAACCATTCAGAGCCTGATAGTGCATCTATCGAGTCATCTATGCGGGGTAAAGGATAACTGTCTTTGATGGTAATTGCATTTAGGGCTCTATAATCAATGCAGCATCTAGTGCCCCCGTTTTTCTTTCGGACTAAAACCACTGCAGATGACCACGGGCTACACGAAGGCTCGATCACACCTTGAGCTTCCATCTCTTTCATAGCTGCATCAAGCTGCTTGCGCTGCGTTTCACCGAGCCGCCGCGGTTGCACTTTAATTGGCGCATGATTGCCAGTGTTGATGGTGTGCTGGACCACGTTGGTCCGGCCGATATCTGCTGGTCCAGAATAAAATAGCTGGTTGTTTTTCAAGAGAAAGGCGTGTAAACGCTTAAGCTGTTTACTAGATAGATGCTCTTTACTTTTCTCGAGCAAATTTCAAACAGGTTCAGATAGATGGGTGCATTTGTTTAATTTTATAATAGCAGGAAAACCATTGCGTTTTTGAACGGGTTTAGGTTCGAGTGGTTCAGGAAGTTCTTGCACAACTTCCCACCGACCAATCACTTCATTAACTGGTATAGTCACAGGTTTAGGTGACAAATTTGCAAGCAATGTTTTAACAGTATTTGCACCAGGGGGTGCAGTTACACGGCCAGTTAAAACACCTTCCCGACAGAAAAAGTCATGATTTACACGGGTAATCATGCCTGTGGCAAGTGGCAACGGCACAGCTGGTCTACCTTCTAGTACAGTTTCAGAGAATGGAGGCAAAATTATTTGGTTTACATTTAAAATATCAGTAGTACCGTTCGCTAAGGGAAAAATTTTAACAAACTGACCGTCTGGGAAAATCAATAAATTTTTAGCGGTGTTCACGCTAACATGATTAGCACGAAGCCAATCCAGGCCAAGCACACAATCATCACCTACAATGTCATTCGAAAGCCAAACCGGTACTGCGCCAGACCACATTTCCGGTTCATTGCCAAGTTGCAAAGAAACATTAACTGGGCCACGCAATTCAAGCTCAGATCCGTTTGCGCTTAAAGCTTTGCGATTTTCTAATAAAATTTCTTCAGTTGGTAAGGAAAGAAATTCTTTTCTTACTGTTGTCTGACTCGCACCAGTGTCAACTAAAATGCGACAAACACGACCGTTTATTGAGCCGCGCACATACAAACCAAGCGCAGGTTGCTTATAAGCGTTTTTGTTACGAACCGACGCAGAATAATTAATGGTGTAATGCGATGTGGGTGCTCCTATGGAGACTGCTCGTCTAGTGCGAGTGGCTGGCTGTCTCCTTCTCCTGCCACCCGCTTTTAAAAATGCGAACGCCCACGACCGAAGTTGTTGTACTTAGCTGTTGAATGGTAATAATTTTGGGGGGTAGTCCCAGTACATGGATAATTTTGCCCCATATTTGCAGAAAAACCATTGTTTTGGCAAAAATTATTAGAAAATTGTGCTCTATGGCGAGTTGGTTGGCCTGTCCAACTATGGGGAGGGGAAGAGCACTGTCTCGCTAAATGCCCAAAACCACCACAATTATAACAAACTGGGCCTGAACCACGACCCGTAGGTTTAGCAGACTTATTCTGGCCAACATTTGAAACTCTGCCGTGTTTTTCAGGGGTGCGATTAAGAGCAGATTTGCTAACGTCGTTATTTGGGCTTTTGGATTTCGAACTGGGGGGCGAGGTAACAGGTAGGTGCTGAACCTTAATCGAGCTTTTGCTTGGGGGTTCGTTTTCTGTTACTCGTTTAGACGTAGCCCGAATGGACTCAACTGTAAGTGCGGTAGCTAAAGCACTTGCGAGATCAGGCGGTACACTTTGCTGAATGTGTATTGCTAACTCAGAATCCATTAAACCATCTACGAATTTATGAATTAGCTGTTGCTCAGCAGTTTTTGTATCAACGGTTGGAAATGCACGATGATAAAGAACGCGCAATTGCTCAGCGTATTGCCTTAAATCTTCCCCAGTGTGGCGTACTCTGGCGTTATAATGCGCACGATAAACGCTCTCTCTATTTTGATAGCCGTATCTACGACAAAGAGCCGACGAAAGGACATCATAGTTGGACCTTTGCGCCTCTGGAATGACTTCCAGCACGCCCGCAGCACTCCCTTTTAATTTTAATGCTAATCGCGCACCAGCCTCGGTGTTGTCCCAGCCATTAGCCCGACGGAGAAGCTGGAACTGTGCCTCAAAACTTTCCCAAGACACTGTCTCGCCATCAAAAGGTGGTAGACCTCGGAGTGCCTTTTCACCGAGCCGCCCCATGCTGATGTCACTCGCCATGTTTACCGCAGCATTATCGACATTTTGTGCCACGGTGCTGGTTGCCAAACCTGTTTGTGCAGTAGAACAACCGGAAGTCCGCAAAATGGGCTCGAAAGACTGGTCTAGATTGCTTAGGCCAGTTTCAAAACGTACACGTGGGGTGGAGCCAGAAGGACCATTTTGAATCTGGCTAGACCCTTGATTTTGATGCTGCGCGTCAGCAGTGTCAGTATTCGCCATTACAGGGGTAGAACCCAAAAGAGGCTTCTTTGCCAAAATACCACCTGTTGTAGGCGTCTCTGGTTCGCGACATGCGGTAAAATCCAAAATGGCACTAAAAATTGCCTGAGGCAGCGTAGCAACCACATTTCTCAGGTCTTGAAAACTCTCAGAAATACTAGACAACTGTTGTCTGATTTGACACAGTTGTCTGATTTGATAAGTATCTGACGCGAAATTTTGCCGAAAATTTTGATTACTTGGACTAACTCGCGTGCCCAATGCTGCATTTGGATCGCTAGCCGCGTGCCCTGAAAGAAAATCAATATTAGACATGCCCCAAGTACTCGCGCTAGGCTGGGAAGCGGAATGTTGTGAAGTAGCAGGTAGCAAAGGTAGCTGACCTTGGCTTTGCCTACTTGAACATTCAGATGGCTTCGCTGCATGCTTTTCAGTACAAGGGTTATGCACAGGGCAAGTAACAAAAGGATTAGTTGTATTACAAGCACAGATCGACAATACATCCTCATTATTAGTACAACTAACATCAAAACTATAGCAATGTTCCGTAGAATCTAAGGCAGTGCCCCTTAATTCTTGACCATTAGAAGAATACACACTCTGTTCTAATAGAAAATCGGCAAGCTGACGGTGTTGTAACCGTTCTAAGTCAACATCAACCGCAGTACAATAATCGGAATGCCCAGATGAGGGTAACATCCCACTTGTTCTGACACCAGTGGACTGCTCTCCGCTTTTAGTGGAAGCAGAACGGATGGCATCGCGGCCTACACTGTGCGGCATGACTCAAAGACAAAAACCAAAATGAATAAAATAAAAATGACGATTTATTACCCAAAAAAATAAACGTTCCAGACAGCTTACCGAATGGAGCAAACAGAAAGCCTGATGAAGTGCGAACAAAGCTGAGATGAGATCAGACGCCCACTGACCACTGACAAGGATCTACAGCAGACCTACCCTTTTTATAAGCTCAGGTGTGCACGTGACTAGTGGCTCCCACTAACACAAGGTCAGAATAAGAATCTATGTGCTAGTTAAAGCCACGTTCACACGCACACCTGAGAAGTCTGCTGTATTCCCCTGCCAGTATTACACTACCTCATCACAGCCCTGCAGTACACTATTTATAACAAAAAATCCACAACCAAAATGGTAATTTTTTTTACTTAATCCAGTGTTATTATTGCAGGCATTTCATCACTTTATATGAGTTGTTGAACAGCCCATAACGTAAGAACTCAAAGTTGATTGCAATTTTAATTGATTTTGCAGAATCCAATCACGAAAATACAAAAGAAACAAAAAAAAACTTGTTTCATCCTCAGATCATGAACAAGAATTTAAAGTTTTAATAACGATTATAGCACAGCGCAATACTATAGTTTTGAAAATTTTATGCATGACTTTTCAATAAAACAGGCATGTGTAATAAATAGTACCGACGTTCATTTGTAAGTTCCAAGAGACTAAACTAGTGGCAATTATGTAATTACAATCAATCTCACGAATTCTGATGGTATTTCAGATAATTTTTTACTGTTCTAAAATTCTGTTTTTGATATGGTTGTAAATAAATTATTTCTGGTGTTAAATTCTGTTTAATATGATTTGTAAACAAACTAATTTTTTTGTTAATTTGCACTTGATTTCTTTTGACTGTTGTAAAATTATGCGCTTGAAAAAACAGGAGCAGGTAGGAGGGTAGATAGGTAAGTAGGCAGGTAGACAGACAGGTACACAGATCGGCAGCTAAGCAAGCAGGCTGACAAGCAGGCAGACAAGTAGGACAGTAGGCAGGCAGGCAGGTAGGTAGGTAGGCAGGCAGGAGAGAAGATAGCCAGAGAAGGAGGTAAAGAGGGAGAAGCAACAGAAAGAAAGATTTCGAAAACTTCATCTAACTAAAATAACAGATTTAGGAAATAAAAATAAAACCGTGATTTTTTTGTTAAAAGTCTTCCTAGAAAATGTTTTTTCTGAGAAACGAGTTGTCTAGCAAAAGCATTTTCTGAAAATACTTTTGTAGGAATACGTTTTTCTGACAAATTTTTTTCTGAGAAATGAATCCTGGGAAACACGTTTCTAGTAAATAGGCTTGGACCACATGGAAGCCAGAACCTAGGAGTAGCATTGTAACAACTCGTTCTGGTAGAGAAGTCAGAAAACCTTTGAGGTTCAGAGAATGAACTCTGTATAGTGAATTTCGTTGTTTTTTTGCAAACACGTTTAAATTTACATGTATTCATTTTGAGACCAGTTTTGTGTTTTTTTTAGGATAATTGAACACTTTGAAATGATTGTGAATAATTTGTTTGTCAAATTATTTAGTGACAAGGAATGATGAGAATTAAGATCATTATACTTATTTACTTGCAGTTTTATAGTTTGTTGATCTTATTATCATTTTACATTTTGCAACTTTTGCACAAGTTTAGGTACAACCAGTTAATTTTAATATGTGCCTATGTTGCATTGTTTGTAAATAGACTGACAGTATGCAGCTACTATTTTTGATTATTATTGAACAGTTATTGAAGATATTGATGGATTTGAAGTTCAAGTCTAGATTTTCACTGAGAATAAAAGTGACTTCATTTGAAATTCACTGTTGAAATTGAAAAACTTAAATTCTTATTAATGTTGTTTCTGAAATCTCAACAACAAGTGTTGTACTTAATGTGTTTCTTCATGCTCAAAATTGTTTTAAGTTTCAGTAATATTTGTGTACTACTTTGTTCATGGTTATCATTGAGTTCATTAACATTTGATTTACTTGCCAGTAGGCACACTGCCAATTACAGCTGTAAATATATACATATACATAAAAATAAATATACTACTTCTAAATTCTAGATTCTAGAATTTTGGTACTGGGAAAATTTGGTACAGAAAAAATGTGGCAATGGTAAATATGGCACTAACGAAGTTTTAACAGGCATGCCGAATTTTTGGTACTAGTAAATATAGTACAAGGTAAAAATAGTACGGAACAAGTTTAGTACTGGGAAAGTTTGATACTAGAAAAATTCGATACAAAGAAAGTTTTAGCACAAGGAAAGTTTTAGTTCTACGATAGTATATTTTATATAACCTATATACTCGAACCACTTATAGGGGCTCATATTGCTGCATTTGTTTTTAGTAATTTTGTTTTTGTTTGCTTCCTCTTTATTTGTTTTTGTTATTTGTCTTTGTTGTTGTTGTTTTTTTTTGTTGCTTGCTTGTTTCTTATTTGATCTTTTTTGTGATTGCTACTGGTACCACCACCACCATCATCATCATCATCATCATTATTGATGTCATCATGCCACCATAGTCACTTTTGTCGTTTTATTGCTGTTGTTATTGTAGGTGTTGTCGTCGTCGTTGCTGCTGCTTATGTTGTTGTTATTCTTGTTGTATGTTAGTTTCTTGCTTGCTGTTTTTGTTGGCTTCATCGTCGTCATCATCATCGTCATCATTGTTGTCATTATTACATTTGTCGTTTTGTTGCTATTACTGTCGTTATCGTTGTTGTTTTTGCCGTTGCTGCTGACAACAGTGATGACTGTGACAAGTACGAAGATGATGATGACACCCCATCTCTGCCACTGCCACCACTACCAAGAGCAACATCATGACAACATTACACCATCACCGTCAGCACTGCCGGCAGGGAGGAAAAGAACAATTCTCACTCCATTTTGTGGGCCTCCCCAGAAACCAAACTATGCTTATGCAGGACGTTTTTTCAATGATCAGTCATCACCGCCATGTTCTTATATTAGATTAATAATGTTTGTATAACAAACACAGAGAAAATGATCGTTTCACTAGAAAAAAGAAATTAACTGAGCTTTTTGAACATTTGCATGGTGAGCTGAGATCTTTCATTTTTTGCTGAATGAATTCTTAAATGTACCTACATAAGTGGTATAAAATTCTAGCTGCCATGCACTATTTATTGCACTGTAGTATTTTATGAACTCTTTAATAAACTTTACTTTCCAATTATTAGATTTCCTCTTTACCGAATGAACTTCTTTATATCTAGTTGAAACAATAATACTGAGATATAGAAGTGCTTTCTTTTTCGGAATCAAATTTTCCAGTACCAAACTTTCATATTATGATATCTTCCCCCATACCATATTTTCCTAGTACCAAATTTCTTAGTACCAAACAATCCTGATACCATAATTTCTTTGTACCAAACATTCCCATACCACTTTTTCCTAGTACCAAAAATTCCTTGTACCTAAAGATGATAGTACATAATTTACCTATACGAAAATGTTAATGCATACCAAAAATTCCTTGTACCAAATTTTCCTAGCGCCAAAATTTGCTTGTACCATAATTATCTGTACCTAACTTACCTTCAAGCTTTCCCACATTCTTTTACGATATACAATTTTAGACGATATAGGGCTACAACTTTTTTATAATGTTGAAATCATCTTATAATTGTGTTGAATTGCCTGTTTTATCTGGTGCTTGTCAGATTTATATTTTGTTTATGTGTCACTGTGGATGATTTTTTTGTAATCCCTGCTTTAATTTGGACGAAAACTTCATTGACTGGAATGTGTTTCTCTTATAAAATGATTTAATACTTGATTTATCTACAATAATCCTTGGAGTAAATGCCTCTCACAAACGTTTTCAAAAATTTGTTTTATTAATAATCATAATAATTTGTCACATCATTTGTGCCTTTACAGAAACTAAATAATCATAATAATTTCTTTGCAGTAATTTTACGTTGACTCCAAAAGGTCAGTAGCTGGTCGTAGCAAGAATAAACAACTCTGCAACTACAAAACGGGGAAACCCGTTTCGTTCGGGCGTAGCCAATGGAGAACTAATCGCCACTGCACCATTATCACTTAAAAAAATGTATGCAGTAAAACAAAAAAGCTACCGTCAAATAATCATGATATTTTTCTGTTTACGTGTACTCCAGAAGCTTTACTGCAAAGTATCAGCATTCAGCAGCCGCCAGGGGTCGTAAAAAAGGTTTGCAAATATGTGGAGCCGCCCGGAAAATGGGGAAAACCCATTTCAAATCGCTGTTTTCCCCAGTTTTGCTCATATTACTAAGTGCTTGCCTTTGTTCGTTCTTTCAAGCCTCGTTGTACGAGTAATTGCTAGAATTTTAGAAAACAGTCAATTTTCTTGACATATGATTAGATTAGGTCGTATTGGGTTATTGGAACCGCGTTTTTTTAAACTATGGAGTAAACTGCTCGAATTTTTGCTCTTGAGAAATATACAGTGGTGATTTTCCTCCGGATGCTGCGCAAGAATTGGCTTTAGGATATATCTCGGGATTTCTCAACATTATTTTGACAGGTAAGTGGCTCTGGAACAGCGCCTGTTCGTAATGTAACTGAGCGCACAAATTTTTCTCCAAATCCTAACAAAGCTGATTCTTATGATCCTGATCATCATTCGATGAACTTCACATGTAATTATTATGAACTCGAATCTCTAATGAAATCAATCTCAATGCAGATAAAAATGAATTTTTTGTTTGTCCATATGAATACGAATAGTTTAACCAAAAATTACTCGAGTATGCATGATGTACTTTGTTATTTTTCTCAGGCCCCTGATGTTATCGCCATTAATAGTGAAACTCGTATAAAAGATCATCAACCTTTTTATGTTCTCTCCCCGGCTGCACTTATATTTCACACAACTCAGTAACTAATGCAGGTGGTGTAGCCTTATATATTAAAAATTCTATAGAATTTCAAATTAAAAGAAATTTGAAAATAGAATGTGATAAGGTGATAAATGATACCTTGCTCCCTGTGCTTAGCCATATTCAGGTTGAACATTTTTTTGCAGAATTGTCAACAAAAATTTCTAGTAAAAATATTATTTTTGGGGTGATTTACCGCCATCCAAAAACTGGACTAAGAGTAAGACATTTTCACGAAGAGATGGACAACCTTCTGAATCAAATTAGCAAAACAGATAAATTGGCCTATGTGTGCGGAGATACTAATAGTGACTTATTACAGTATGACTACAGTACGTGTATATTGTTTTCCCCGTTATGCATTATACGTGTTGGGCGCCAAGTAACCCACTAGCCGAACTAGGACAATTGGCATACATGGGCTAGCCCAAGTAGGACGGGTCGTACATGGGCTGCCCAAGTTGGACACTAGAAACAGGTTGCAAATTGAGTTGTTAAGTATAGTGGCACCGTCCGTTGTCCTTATTTATGGAATAATAATATACGTTGAATAATCTATTATACATCTGGTAAAATAAAAGAATCTTATTTTGAGCTAGTAAAATGGCCAATATCAAATTTGGCTTCGATATTAATCTTTTTGAAATGAAATAAACCCACTACTTAGGAGATTCCAACATCTGTTTAAGGTATATATTTTTTATATTGACTTGCTTCACAGACAGGTGATGCTTTTCACTCTGTCTTGGACAAATAATTGTTTTCTACTTCGTAAACAGGTTAGCAATTAATATGCCCTACATAGTTTCTCTCTTTAAAGCATTAGATACTTAGTTTAATTTTATGATATTATTAATGGAGCTAATAATAATGATGATATTGTTGTAAAAATACATTTGTAAATTGTCAGGGACTCGCCATCATTATTATAAAGTTCATTTTTTTCTAAAACAAATTTACTTTTATGTTCTTGTATGTCATCAATCTCGATTCTCGACAGAAATCGCTAGTGTCTTACTTCGGCTGCTCATGTAAGGCGCCGCTTTTCCGCAAATTTATGCACATGCGTTTTGACAGAAGTGTCCTACTTTGGCTAGTGGGCTACTCGGCGCCCTACAATTACGGTTTTCCCTGTATAATGCATGCACTGTAGAAGGTCTCTTAAAATTTGCTCTGGAAATTTTTTTATAAAAATCAATGAAATTTGATGTTTAAAGTGGTTATTCCATACTGAACTCTATTGTGAAATATTATGAATTGAGGTAGAGACAAAATTAAATGTAAAAAGTCAAATACTTCTAACGAAAGCTCCGCTGGCTTTGCAACAACTACACAAACATGTAATGATGATATGATGATGATACTTCTCCAAGTCAAAACAAAGTTGTCAGTAATAGCGATAATGAGACAGTTAGACTGCTGCATGAAGTAGCAAGTAAGATGACAACACTAGATACTAAAATAATGCAGATTGATAGAGATATCAAAACAATCAAGCATGCACAATCTACGTTAAGTAGCAAAGTCTCGAAAATTAACCAGGAATTGAAACGTTACTGAATACCACACTAAATCTAAGAATTTGTGATACAGAGTTATTTGAAAGTAATTTTAGTATTGCGACTTGCCATTTGATGCGTCTCGCTGACAATTTATGTTTATATCTGTTATCAACAACTGTTTATGTACAAGAACTTAACAACATAATACTATGACAACTGCACCATTCATATACAAATTCGTGCTTAACAATACAATACTGCAATGTCTACAACATCCACAAGCGATGTTCAACAAAAAAAAACAATACAAAGTAATTCTAAAGCTAGAAAGACAGAAAAAGTCCTTTATATTTGATATTGATGGTGAGTTTCCCTCTTCCACATTCGAAATCCTATCGACTTATAGCTTTGCCCTCACTCACGTGTTCTAGCTGTCATCACAGTAAATAGGAACTTTGTACTTGTTTACCACTGGTAGATGCTATAAACGTTGCAGTTTCTTTTTAAGTTTATTTCTAGTTTTATGCGTGCTTGGTGGAGACATCATCTCAAACCTTGCAGACATGGCGGAAGCTAATCACACGTGGGAGGAAACTTCGTCAGGGAGAGAAAGTCAGGTAAAGAAACAGAATTATTTAAATCACTCACAATTTATTTAAGTATTCTAAATAATTAAAGTAACAAAACAGAAAATGTTTTAAACGGTTTTTAAATGGCGATAAATGCGTTGTGCATATTGAGAAATCTACTTAAATATGAGGCAATACATGGATGTAAAAAATCACATTTTGTTCAATATCTTAAGGTCTGGGTTTCTGATTAGATCTATTTGCTTTTTTTCTGTGAGTTTTTACCCGTGACTTTTTTATCTGCCACTGCAAATTAACAGAATGACAAATACCCGGACCAGTACGATAATGTCGTCTGGTACTGAAACACACCAGTACATAGGTATGTTGTACGAAATATTGCAGTACGTGTATTAAAATTCACTAAAAAGAGTTTTAGTATCTGCACTTTAAGTACCCCTATTGTAAGTTTATCTTAGATTTAAATGCAGTGAACTGACTGCAATGAACCAATTGCAGTGATTTTGAAATGGACATTAACATCCTTAGTATAGATTCATTATTCATTATAGTTGTTACTAGAAATATTGAAACACACTAATTAAGGCAACAAAGAAATATTGTAGTAAATCAACTCTTCTCGAAATTTGATGCCAGTGCAGTTGACAGACAACTAGAGAATGACACACCCTTCACATCAATAATCAGATTTCCCCCTGATACAAGACTATCGCTCTACAATGAGCAAGGGAGTTGAAACGGGGTGTCTTGGGAGGGTTGCTTTGGTCACAGATGTTGAGCTTTTATTTTAGAGTAAAGTCATTGAATGAGGTGTCTTTGTCACATTTGGAGCACATCAAGTGTTTTCTGGATAATTACCGCGCATATTGTGCATTTCGTGCTACCGTAAGTGCATTAGGTTATCCATTCAGTGAGTCCCGTAACACTATTAAGAAGTGTTGCTTAATGCCTGTTAACAACTGTCAATGATCCTCTATCATCTATCCTCTCCTAACCAAAGGCTACATTACGTGCAAAAATGTGTTTAAAAAACCATCAAGGCTATTCTCCCAAGACGAGGCACTAAACCAGCAGAGGTGTCTTTGCCTCATTTGGAGTACATCATGTGTCATCATGTTAGTACATCATGCATCAACAAAATAAACACCCAGAGACAGTAAGGTGTGTTGGGAGCCGAGTGGACCACTGCGCCAAGTAGACCACTTGATGCGCTAAAAGTAGTGTCCTACATGGGCAGCCCAAGTAGGACACTAGCGATAAATAGGTGTTAGATGTAGGATTGTTTAGCTGTAGACTTAAATATTAAGTGAGAATATTCCAGTGTTTATGAACTTTTGTCAACTTTTGCCTTTTGTCAAGTTTTGGTTTATTGTGTTACTAGTAATAACCTTTTTGAGTTTTTTGAGTCCCAACCAAAATGTTATTTTGTAATATTGTTGTAGCTTAGCCTGTTATTTACTTTGCTCGTATTTATTATTGTTTCCATAGTCATATTTATTCTTATTTTGTATTGCATTCTGTGAAAGTGCATTGCTAATTCAGTCAAATATTTTGCTACTTGAATTGCATAAACATGTTTATAAAAATGCAGCTGATAAATTTTTCTAACATTAATTCCAAATCCTCAGTGTGGATGAAAAATATTGGTTTGTTATAGCGATGTTGCCCTATGAACAAACTGATATTTTCAAAACAAAACGAAAATTGATTTTGAACTGAAATAGCAATCACTGTGTGTATGTATGAGTGGGCATAAACAGATCGCTTCAAAGGCAAGGTAGCCATCAAAACAATTTTTGCTGAGTTAATTAAGTCCAACCTCTCGACCTCATCGCGGTGCTTCTACCAGCTCAGAATAAAATTCTTTTATTTTATTAGATGTATAATAAATTATTCAACGTGTACTAACGTTTTTAATTATTATTATTACATAAACAAGCACAACAGACGGTGTCAGTACACTTAACGACTCAATTCGCGACCTGTCTCTAGTGTCCTACTTGGCGCAGTGGTCCACTCGGCTCCCAACAAGGTGAATGAATTGAGTGAGTGTTGAACCCGATGGTCACAGATATTTGTACTGAACAGGCTCAGTGATACTTAACTGATAATGTTGTTAAACTGGCAGTTGTTAAGCAAACAATCGGCTGTTATTTGAAACTCTTAATTGTGTTTGCTGCTTTTTCACTTTTTTTGCTCAAGTCATTAGTACTGGCTCTATAGCTTGTTCAGTGATGTTTTCATTATCAAATATAGTTATTAATTTAAAGGACAAGAAAAGGGGTGCCTAACGTAGGTTTCACAAAAATGGACTTGAAAATTATATTAGTTTGAATCAAATTTAATGCGTATATCGTACTCGGCATCATGTAGATGCCGGTAAGATGGAATTCAACACACAAAACAAGGCTTACTTGATGAGATACTTGTTTTGTGATCGAGGTTTATTTCCTTTTTTTCTCTGAGTTCCCCGCGATTTTTATACCTGCCACTCCAAATTAACAGGTCGACAATACCTGGACAATCTAATTGCAGTGATCGAATTCATTGTTTGAAATAGACTTTAAACATCCTCAGTTGTTACTAAAAATATTGAAAAACACTAATTAAGGTAGGCAACAGTGAAATATTGTAGTAAATCAATTAACTCTTCTCGAAATTTGATACCAGTGCAGCTGACAGACAACAAGAGAATGATACACCCTTCACACCAATCATCAGATTTTCCGGCACAAAACAATCAGTTTGCAATGATCAGCAGAGTTGAAAATGTAACAACATGTCATTTGTGGGTTGCTTTGGTCACAGATGTCGAGCTTTTATTTTAGAGTATGTGAGATCAGAAATGTGGCTACATAATTAAAACTAATGAACCTGTTGTTTTAAAATATCACTAAAAGTGATAATTATGTTGATATTTTTCAGGTAAGGTAGTCAAAATATCAAGAAAATATATTAAGACAGTGTGGGATAGTTCAAGCCGAGTTCAGAATTGTTTTGTTTTGCCACTTTTCGATATTTAGTCAAGCTCTTGTACCTGTTGTGTTTAATCAACGCATTTGTATTTATTTAATGGGATAGTAATGTCAGTCTGTTGCTTGATTCATGCAGGTTGCTGGAGATGCTAATGAACAACAGATCATAACATCACTGGAACACAACATGGACAGAGTTGAAGAGCTACTAAAGTCATTGGATGATTTACTTCAACTATATAGGACAAAGAAAGTGCGTTATAACCACCGCGCACTTGAGGTACAGTGTACATGAGTAAATTCACAATTATACTAATAAGGCAAAACATGTTGGTTTTAAAATCACTTAGAATTTTCTTTTTATAACTGTAACTAGTGGATCATGTGCTTTGTTGTCAGACAAGCTTGTTAAACAGTATAAAGCAAACAACTTTCGTTTTCATGTTCTACACAAACTCGAGTATCTACATTTTCATTATGTTTTTATTATTCATTGGTTTATTCATTACTGACATTTATACATATATTAAAATTGTGAGGATCCAGAGCATTGCAAATATTTACAACTTTTTCAGGAAATGAAAATTTTTTGCTTTTAATCTCGAGAAAGATGTAAATAGTTTAAAGTTGTCACCACGCAAGTGATGGTTGTAGCACACTAGAAAAAAATCATCAAAACTTAAACCCAGTATTTTACGACAAATTTTGTGCACCATCTTAAGATCACAGACAAGGCATCTCAATTCGAATGGCTGCAATTCTAGTTCTGACAGTCTGTCTAAATAACAAACCAAATTAAACTGATATCGTTGGCGCAGCCTACAAGAAAAATATCCCTGAACCTTTTCAATGCTGTCAATATCTTGCATATGGTGAGGGCACCACAATGATGAGCAGTACTCCAACAAGGGATGCACATAATCTCTATAAGCAGTCAAAAGTGCAGTTCTGTTTTTAGTATAGAAACACCGAAAATCATATTTACCATACAAAATGCTTTAGAAACTATGGTTTTACAATGTGTTGAGAATTTCAAATCGGATGATACTGTAACACCCATGTCATTAAATTCGTTACTATGCATAAGGCTGGGGGGGTGCCATCAAGAAAATACTGAAGATAAGGATTGCCAAAGCCCTTATGGTGCATCTGTGTGCAGCTATATCTAGTTGCCATTTGTAGGACCAGTCTGTTAATTGGCCACACATTCAAATTCAAAACATTTTTACAGCGTTTTCTTGATCCACTAATGTAAAAAACATTTTATTTTTCAGTTGGTTCTATTAGCTATGGAGACCCATGCTGATAATGAACAAGTGCAGATATCTGGGAGGTAAGAGCTATGTCAGTTTTATAGAGTTTGTAGCTTTAACATAAATTAGTAATTCTCGTGTGTTAGTAAATATCAGGTGAAGGTTTAGCATAAAAATGTGTTAAGTATGAAAATGCTAGAGACAAATCGTATAAGATGCTTAGATAGTTCAGCAAAGCAAATTTGTTTTTATGTTCATAGTTAGTAACAAGATTGAAAATTTATTTTTTTGTACTTAGTGAGTGTCTGTTTCTTATTATGGAGATTGATGAGAAGCCAATTTTTACTTCGGAAATAGAAAGGTGAGTTAATTGTGAACGCAGTGCTATTTACTGCTTATATGTATGAAAAAAGCTCCATGTTTACTGAGACATTAGAATGAATTGATGAAGTGATTTTAAAGCTAGCTAGTCTTTTTTATATGCATTTGCTGTAACTGGATTTTATGATTTTTAATTAAATCGAGTTAATCGAATTTAGTTCATTTAATTTAGTCAAATTTTCACAAAATGTGATTGTATAAAGGCAGTCTAGTTCGTATGCTTGCTGGAACTTTTAGCAGTGTTTTTCCTGGGTATCACTATCATTGTGTAAAAATATTGAGCACTTGGTGGCCTGTAGCACTAGTTTTGCATTTAATTTTTTGTAAATGTAGTAAATGACATACATTTCATACATCGCATATACTAAATATTATACTTGTAAATTTTCTCTCAATACAACATGAAGTTTTTTAGGAACAACTCTTGAAAATTGATTATTGTATGTATATTTTGATGCAATATAATTAAGTAACTAGTAAAGCGCACGTCACATTGAAAACAGCAAATTGGTGTTTTGAACATTTTAAAATCCAACAATAAATATGAAATTCTTTCTTAGGAAAATTATTACTGTTCTAATAAATGGAATGGATAGGTTCAACACGGATTCAGTGGTATGTTATAGCTATTTATCATTCTTCTGCATTTCTACTTTGTGTTTGTGGCAATGTGATAAGATAAAATGATGGACAATTTTTCACTCCAGAAATTGCTTAATCCTGTAGCTCATGGGTGCGCAAATTATCTCACTAGCTGGTCCACATTAAATTTTTCAGCAATTCCAGTGCGCCGCATGCAGTTTGGCCAAGGAGCCAAGAACAGGAGGGCCTAATAGAGATTTTTTGGCATCTGATCTACAACACGCATCATTGCTACTACACCGAGGAAACTATTCTAGAAGTTATTAAATGTTAAAACAATATAATTCAACATTTATGTCAGATATTGGTAATCTTATTACGATGCACATTAGCTCTGATTCTGATCTATAAGAACATAACACCTGATGAAACGCTGAAACAACCACTGATCGAGGTTAAACAGAAACTAAAATCTGGGAATCCACCGATATCAAAGGTGACCACACTTTAAGCTTGCAAGCTACCTATAAATTGATCAACGCAGTCGCTTTCTTGGTCATGGTAGGTAGATCATTTTAACTTGGTTATTATATAAATAAAATATATATTATAAAATTGCCAAATGTAAATTATCTACTTACGATGACCAAGAGGACGACTGGCCTGATCCAACGGGTCCTATAATAGAAGACTGGAGTTTGGCTGGCTGGTCCTACTATTGTGGACTTTAGCAGGAAACAACCTCCTGATACTTGCTACTCAATTCATTGCCCAGGTCGCACTTTTATGAGCTTGACAAATCTCTTCGTGGGCTGCACAACATTTCTTGGTGGGCTGCGGTTTGCACACCCATGCTGTAGCTGAAATTTATCGCTTGCGCTTCAAGATGCCACACAACAACTCTTGGTGGGCTACGGTTTGCACACCCCTGCTGTAGCTGGAATTTATCGCTTTACTTGCACTTCGAGATGCCACACAACAACTCTCGGTGGGCTACGGTTTGCACACCCCTGCTGTAGCTGGAATTTATCGCTTTACTTGCACTTTGAGATGCCACACAACATCTCTTGGCGGGCTGCAGTTTGCACACCCCTGCTGTAGCTGGAATTTATCGCTTTACTTGTGCTTCAAGATGCCACACACAACTCTCGGTGGGCTGCAGTTTGCACAACCCTGCTGTAGCTGGAATTTATCGCTTTACTTGCGCTTCAAGATGACGCACAACAACTCTCGGTGGGCTACGGTTTGCACACCCCTGCTGTAGCTGGAATTTATCGCTTTACATGTGCTTTGAGTTGAACCCGATGGTCACAGATATTTGTACTGAACAGGCTCAGTGATACTTAACTGATAATGTTGTTAAACTGGCGGTTGTTAAGCAAACAATCGGCTGTTACTTGAAACTCTTAATTGTGTTTGCTGCATTTTCACTTTCTTTCTCGAGTCATTAGTACTGGCTCTATAGCTTCTTCAATGATGTTTTCATTATCAAATATATTTATTAATTTAAAGGACAAGAAAAGGGGTGCCTAAAGTAGGTTTCACAAAAATGGCCTTAAAAATTATATTAGTTTGAATCAAATTTAATGCCTATATCGTACTCGGCATCATGTACACTATACATGAAACAAAAAAAGATGTAAAGGATAGAAGGGGTTTGCTTCATCATTGCTCTGCACATTCCTGCTATTGTTTTAATAATCCAAAGGTAACTGATTCGAATACGGGCTAATGCTCGACTTTTTTTACTTTACAATCTTCTTTCAAGTTCAGTTGAGGTTTGACTGAATAAAGTGTCATACTTAATGACTGAAAAAGGTCAAATAATTTACTGTCATGGTGTCCGAGGGTACAGATACTTTTTCTATTGATCTCACCTTGCCTTGTTATTTTGTAACTGTGTTTTGATTTTAATAAAATCAAAAGTTGACATTTTTTGACCAGACGGCTGTTGGTTTCAAGCTGTAAAAAACTGGCTCCATTATGTCTGCTATGCATGAATGCGAAGCATTCATTTCAGTTTTTAGGCCCTAGAGAAAATGCACATGACCTATATTCACCCACTCACTAGGCGTCGACCCCACATAGCAATATACGCAGAAACTGTGACCCGAGTTCAACATATACAACCAATAGGATAAAGCCAATGGAACTCGGGGACGCCTGCCCATCTGTAACCTTTGACATCTTTCACAGCTTTGGCCTGGGGCTATTGGGTCACAGCTAAATGAGTTCAAGGCTAAATGAGCACCGTGAGAGACAAAAATAAAAAAGTATAAAAGATCAAAATGCACATAAAAATGCCCTAAAGAAATTTAATTCAAAAGAGATTGTGTGTTCTTCTGTGAGACTTTCCATGATGCAGCACAAAGCAAAGTATTTCACATTAATCTGAACGACTCGGAATTTGCCCTAGCAGCAATTAAATTCAAGTTAGTTTTAGCAGTCACGTGTTAAGAAGAGATCCTGACAAACGAAATATCTCTGATGTCACTACATGATGGTGCCTAAAGTAGGTTTCAGAAAAATTGCCTTAAAAATTATATTAGTTTGAATCAAATTTAATGTGTATATCGTTCTCACGTTAAAAGGATTTTTTGGTTTTCATTTTAAAACTCCCGCAACACTGTACCGACCGTGCCAATACATGACTTACTATTCCCCTACTTAGACGTAAATCAGGGGAAGAGAATGCAATGTCAAATTATAACCCAAAAAACTTTCCATGTAAATCTGTATTACTTACCACTTTGCTTACTTGTTGGAAAACTTATGTAACTAAAAATAAAAATTTTGAATGTTCGTGCCAGAATAAGATGCGATTTAACAATGTTCCACCAGCATTACCGCAGGGGGTACACAAAGCATCCATCCTATTCACCTTGAAAATACTCACTCAAATAGTTTATACAGCTAACATTAATTCTAATATCATCTAATTTTTTATAATGCAAAATTGTTCTAAGCATTTCTTTTTGTGATTTTCCCGCATACAAAATATCACTCTACAACTAATGGTTAGTAAATATATTAATTCAAATCAAATAATGCCTCGTCCGTCTCATAATTTTTTGTTACCAGTTGAGCACACAGAAGAATGAACAATTTACGTTCTTAAATCTTGAAACACATGTCTCGAGAATGCAATGTCATTGTTATTAGGCCTAATAGCAATAAATTTTTACCAGCCCAACCCTGCAAAAAATTTTGGCATGGACAAATCACACCATACAACTGTCCACACTACTCCACCCTCAACAAAACACACCACCTCACAGCATTCCACCGACACGACCCACAACACACAATCCGTTTCACACCACCCATAGCCTACCGCACCAAACCACACAAACTGTGCCATGTTACACCCACCACACCACCCACACTTGCCTCACTACTCACAAAAAACAACCCACTCCACATCATGTACACCATACATGAAACAAAAAAGATGTAAAGGATAGAAGGGGTTTGCTTCATCATTGCTCTGCACATTCCTGCTATTGTTTTAATAATCCAAAGGTAACTGATTCGAATACGGGCTAATGCTCGACTTTTTTTACTTTACAATCTTCTTTCAAGTTCAGTTGAGGTTTGACTGAATAAAGTGTCATACTTAATGACTGAAAAAGGTCAAATAATTTACTGTCATGGTGTCCGAGGGTACAGATACTTTTTCCATTGATCTCACCTTGCCTTGTTATTTTGTAACTGTGTTTTGATTTTAATAAAATCAAAAGTTGACATTTTTTGACCAGACGGCTGTTGGTTTCAAGCTGTAAAAAACTGGCTCCATTATGTCTGCTATGCATGAATGCGAAGCATTCATTTCAGTTTTTAGGCCCTAGAGAAAATGCACATGACCTATATTCACCCACTCACTAGGCGTCGACCCCACATAGCAATATACGCAGAAACTGTGACCCGAGTTCAACATATACAACCAATAGGATAAAGCCAATGGAACTCGGGGACGCCTGCCCATCTGTAACCTTTGACATCTTTCACAGCTTTGGCCTGGGGCTATTGGGTCACAGCTAAATGAGTTCAAGGCTAAATGAGCACCGTGAGAGACAAAAATAAAAAAGTATAAAAGATCAAAATGCACATAAAAATGCCCTAAAGAAATTTAATTCAAAAGAGATTGTGTGTTCTTCTGTGAGACTTTCCATGATGCAGCACAAAGCAAAGTATTTCACATTAATCTGAACGACTCGGAATTTGCCCTAGCAGCAATTAAATTCAAGTTAGTTTTAGCAGTCACGTGTTAAGAAGAGATCCTGACAAACGAAATATCTCTGATGTCACTACATGATGGTGCCTAAAGTAGGTTTCAGAAAAATTGCCTTAAAAATTATATTAGTTTGAATCAAATTTAATGTGTATATCGTTCTCACGTTAAAAGGATTTTTTGGTTTTCATTTTAAAACTCCCGCAACACTGTACCGACCGTGCCAATACATGACTTACTATTCCCCTACTTAGACGTAAATCAGGGGAAGAGAATGCAATGTCAAATTATAACCCAAAAAACTTTCCATGTAAATCTGTATTACTTACCACTTTGCTTACTTGTTGGAAAACTTATGTAACTAAAAATAAAAATTTTGAATGTTCGTGCCAGAATAAGATGCGATTTAACAATGTTCCACCAGCATTACCGCAGGGGGTACACAAAGCATCCATCCTATTCACCTTGAAAATACTCACTCAAATAGTTTATACAGCTAACATTAATTCTAATATCATCTAATTTTTTATAATGCAAAATTGTTCTAAGCATTTCTTTTTGTGATTTTCCCGCATACAAAATATCACTCTACAACTAATGGTTAGTAAATATATTAATTCAAATCAAATAATGCCTCGTCCGTCTCATAATTTTTTGTTACCAGTTGAGCACACAGAAGAATGAACAATTTACGTTCTTAAATCTTGAAACACATGTCTCGAGAATGCAATGTCATTGTTATTAGGCCTAATAGCAATAAATTTTTACCAGCCCAACCCTGCAAAAAATTTTGGCATGGACAAATCACACCATACAACTGTCCACACTACTCCACCC